>OX578153.1:91398630-91571130 GCA_951213105.1 Amaurobius ferox
TTGAGACCCAGACCGTCCGACCTACTAGAAAGGTGTAAGGTAACTGTTTGGACGGCCGGGAAATGCCACCCAATTTAGACCGGAATCCAGTAGGTGAGGCATCCACAGGGATTGTACCCTCCTTACCCTACCACCAACCTCTCGGAAGGACTTACGGACCCACATGTTTAACGTGATCGTACTCCGCATGAACACGGCGGCAGTTGTGGCAGCGTGCAAATCCAGCGCGCAAACCACCGGGCTACCGCGCCCGAAATGTGCCAACAGCACGCGGTGTTCCCAGGTGGTCACCCACCCAAGTACTAACCATAAAGCATGATGTGGCGGATATGTAGCTTGTCACAAAACATCATTTATCTGCAAATAAAAAATGATTTATATGAAAAATGAGGTGTAAAAAGAAAGGGAATGAGATCAAGATTATAGTAATTATGAAATTTGCGATTACAGAATTAATTTTATGGACTGTTAAGCACTTAGTTTTTGGTAAGCTGAAATCCTGCATTACTTTCCAATGAACCCGATATAATCTGTTCCTGTATGTTCAATGTATAGAGTAATTATTCATGAAATTCGAGTATTACTAATTGAGGTCGCGGCCCCCCTCAATACCCCGGGGGCCGCTCATGACCCGCGGTCAGTATCGACAAAACTGTTAAATTCTAAACGAGAAATATACTCGACTCTTAGAAGATTACAACGAATTTAGAATTTCCGTATACTGAGTCAATTTTCCTTTTCTTAAGATCCAATATCATACTTCGAGAAACTCGATAAAAAAAAAACTTCTTCATGTTTGCTGCGATAAAAAGCTTTTTTGTCATGTACTTTTTCCTGGGACTTGGAAAGATATAAGTTGATTATACTTTTTGGACCAAGTGATTTTAAATCTTGGTGATGGTGTCAAAGTTCTTCTGTATTGCACTTAATCTTTAGGAGATGACGTTTTTTTTCTATTGTTACCCCTGATATAAAGGGTTTTTTGAACAATATTTCAAAAATTCACTTGTGTTTTAGACAGTAATTATTTTTTATGCAGTCGGTCGAACTCGGACTCGGTTACAACGACATTTAAGGGGTAGTCGGGAATTTGACGCTATAACCGAGTGACGCTATGAACAATAAATAATTTTAAAATGTTGGTGCATGGTATAAATTTCGTGGATTGCACTAGTGGATGTAGTACTTTTTTTCAACATCTATGATGTAAAAATAATACAGACAAATGCAAAACAAGAATTCAAATGTTGAAGTATGACAATAAAAATTTCATATTCACAAAATTTTATGTGCAAAAATTGCATTGCTGAGAATCACTGGATTTGATAAATGGCACAATCTATGTAATTCCTGATCATGTGTTTTAAAATCATACGTAAGTATTCAACACTTAATGAAATATTGGCAGATAAAGATTATCATATATTTTATTAATTTAATATTTTTCTGGAGGTTAATAGAAAAGGCCATTTGAGAGAATTTTATGCAAATTATTCCTTTCTTTTCTAAAACATTGCTGTGACAGAAAAAAATAATTTGGAGATGATAATATTACATAATAAAAAGATATTTGTGTATGTATCGTCTGTAGTGGGAAATATGATCTTCGGATAGCGGTGAAATATGGTGCGGAGGTACTTCAAGACTCGGGACTATACGGTTCGGCGAGATTTATTTGAACAATTCGAATTAGTTTTTTAGTTATTTTATGCTGTAGGACGACTTTGAGAGAATTCCACACAAATCGGTTCTTTTGAGATCGAAAACATTATCAGATTCCCTCTTGGCACCATCGCAATGTCTTAAGAGCGACCTTTAAACCAAATTCGTATGACAATTTCTTTATTTATTTGTTTATTCGTAAATGTGTCGAAATTTGCATATTTTTGGTTATCTGATACATATTTCGCCGTATCCGGGAAAAAAAAAAATGGAAGATTTGCACAAATCTATAGCTTGGCAAAAATATGTATATATCTTGGTATTCTAATAAAAAATAGTTTTTTGAATTATTACCTGATTTTATTTTTTGTGACTTTTCAATTAAACGCAACTAAACAAATTGTACATTCCGTTGATGAACCGCGGTCCAATTTTTTCCCCGGTGGACTTTGCTACGCTGCCCCGCAAAATACTCTTTGGAACTCTCGGTGCTGTATGATCAAGCCACACCTTCTCTCCTAGAGAAAGGATTTCGCTCTGTTTCTTTTATTTATTTTTTGCTTTCCACGGCTGCTGACCACATGCGTAGGGATTTGACTTTAAACGACAGGAGGAAATGATTTGGAAATTCAGGCGGTTTGAAGCATAGGTTTGAAACATAGATCTATAATCTGAAAAGCCGAAAGTGAATATGAGTTATGATGAAATTCGTGTGTTGTCCACATTATATTTTTATTTGAACACTGATTGTGACAAAAATGTACGTACAATTAATTATGGGATATGGATGTGTGTGAAAGTGAGTGGAGATTCCTCATGATAGATATTTTTTTGTTTTCACTTCCTCACTAAACATTTTCCCACAACAGTTTAAAACAAAGTTCACAGAATGCATTATTGCATGAAATTAAGGTTTTATTGATTTATTAGAGAAACTAATAACAGCCACAACGAATTGAAGAAGCGTAATAAGAAGTGACAAAACTTTCGGAAGAAAAGGTTTCTGCCATTATTAGAAAACGGTAGGATAAAGGAAGTTAGAGAAAGTGTTATTTTACTAATGGCGATAGATTATTTTTTGAGTAGAAATTGAAAAAGTTATTATTTATTTTTGCTGCTTCACAAACAATAGAATGTGACCCTTTTTTTTATACATGCCAGGATTAACAAGGTACAAGATGTAACATTGATGCCATTCATTGGATTGACATGTGAGATAATTTTATAGTATATTCTAGAGAATAATTAAAGAAAGTAATAAATTCTTTTACAAATTTATAATCACCAGAAAAATAAACTAAATAATATATATCAGTATATTTTTCTTTAAAACGTAGACGCAATTCTGCAACGACCATCCCATAAATTTTTTAAAAATAATGAACACAGCTTTGGTTGGTCCTAAAGAAGATATATAAAACAAGTCTCCTTTATATCAGTACATTAGCGGCACATCAAGTTTTTACTTTCACATACGAAGTATAGAGGAAGCATTGTTTTGACAAAAATTTTCTATTTCAAAATTTTGATGTCAATATATGGATTGGGATCAAAATGGTTTTGGCATGGTTCAGGACCTTCTGAATACGTTTTGACTATTTTTAGATTGATGTCACTCCGTCAACCTGTCTGTCGTCAATTTTCTGTGCACAGGCTAGCTGCCTCAATTATTAATGGATTTTCACGAAACTTTATATTCGGCTCTGTTATCGAAAAATCTAGAATTAAAGGTAATTTTTTAAAATTCAAGTGAAAACGTCGAAATTCATTCTAAATTTTATATTTTCTTAAGGGTGAGCGTCAGTAAATTTTCTGCCCTATCCGCGCTTTGTTAACTTTCGCGGCACACATATTTCGCCGAAATTCTGCTCAAACAGTTGCGAAATATTTTCTTATAGATAAAATGCTATGCTTAGATTATATTAAAACTAAATTTAATACCCAATAAAACATAGAATATATGTTTTATTTTAATTTAAAATATATTTGGTGCTGCCATCTGTTGTCGTAATTTAATTCATACCGAATATTTTTATTTTTTAATGAATATTTTTAAATGTCTATTTCTTCTAATACGCTATTAAATACAACAACAGATTATATATAATGCCATAATCACGGAAACGTAATTGAACTTGGACTTGAAGACAAAGGAACTTGAAGACAAAACTGCAGTCCTCCGTGATGTACATTCAGGTCCCTTATCAAATTTATAGAATGATAAATTACCTTTCCGTGATTGTGGCATTATTATATATGATCTGTTGTTGTATTTAACACTGTATTAGTAGGAATAGATATTTAAAAATGTTCATTAAAAAATAAAAATAATCGGTATGAATTAAATTATGACAACAGATGGCAGCACCAAAAATATTTTGGATTAAAATAAAAAATATATTCTATGTTTTATGGGGCATTAAATTTAGTTTTAATATAATCTAAGCATTGCATTTTATCTTTCAGAAAATATTTCGCAACTGTTTGAGCAGAATTTCGGCGAAATATGTGTGCCGCAAAAGTTAACAAAGCGCGGATAGGGCAGAAAATTTACTGACGCTCACCCTTAAGGGTGAGAGTCAGTAAATTTTCTGCCCTATTCGCGCTTTGTTAACTTTCGCAGAACACATTTTACGCAAATCTTGTAAAAGAATGTATTGTATATGTTATTGAGTATGAAATTTAGTTTTAATATAACAACAAGATTGCAAATAACTTATACTTGTTTTGTCGGAAATAAGGTTCTATTTATGAATGTATAAAAATCATTTTAATATTTTGAACATTTTATTCAAGCGAATTTTCCCCCCCCCATATTTCTGATTTTCCCTCGACATATTTTCTAAACTATAAAAGATAGATATAAATAGTAGGTGACGAAAAATATTCAGTAGGAAAGTAGGAAATCCAGTTTCTAGATTAATAATTTGTTTTCACAAAGCTGTTATAGTTTTGATGTCTTGTCAAGTTAAAGAAGTTTTAAAATGTTCCGGTTTACAAAGCTTATATCTCAAAAACTAAAAGTGAACTATAAGTAATTTGCAGTAAGTAACTATGAGTTTATATGCAACTATAAGTAATGTGGCTATGAAGTAACTATAAGTAATTTACAGTTCTTTATAAGCCTCACAAGAATATATAATTTGATTTCTGATCTGGCTCTTATTTTCCGAAACATAGTGGCTATAATTTCGATATTTTAATATTTTGAACTGTTTTGAAAATGTTTAAAGAAGACAAATCCCCCACAAAGTAAGATGTTATTTACGAAACATCATTCTGGCACCATCACACAGCAGCATTTTTGTTTTTCCCCTTCTCATAATGATTGTGATACAAGTAGAACTCAACGCTACACTATGATATAGAAAAATCTATGGAACACAATACAACATTATGGAATAAGAATGTATGAAAATCCAGTGAAGATTCACATTCAGATATTTATGTTAGGCGAAATACATTTCTAGGTTCACGTTCTTGAACCGGCTGTTACTTTGATTTATGGCACAGAATAGAAATCAATTCGGCGCAGTGAAATATTGTGACGTCTTTTGCTACAACTTGACAGTAAAACAGAGGGTGTAGGTTAGGGGGAGATGGAGTTGTGAATTATCCTACAAATCATACCCACTACCTTCTAAGAATACCTCGGACGTATCTGCATTTTATATTCACATTCGACATTTCTTGCCACATTTCCTACACATGGTAATATGTAGCGATAGTATTGGAATGGGAGTGAAAATTGGAATTCGAATTGTCCATAGATTTACACATTTTGAGCTTTCCAGAATACGAAAAATTTTTTTTTAGCACATTTGTGTGTATTTGTGTGCAATGTTCTCTAATTCGAAAGCTATCCGACGGAATTTCATGTAATGTGGGAGGTAAGCCACTTATACTTACACTGGTGCTGATTTGATTTTGGTATAATTTGGAAAAAAACAAAGAAAAACAGAACTGATCTTTGCTTTCGAATGGCACCGCAATATTTGTCAAAATCTATAAAAGATTAATACATTAGATATGGGCTGAACATGTCTTTTCAAACATACTCAAATACATTTTCTCTTTCTTTCACAATGCATTAAATTGAGTTTAATTCCATAAAATAACACTATCAATCATTTGAAATGACACCGACAGAATAGTCTTCAAAAGTATAGTAGAAGTATACACATTTTAGTCGTCAAAAATTACGTATAAACTACCATTTGATAAATATGATTAGACATATTTAGTTTTTTTTTAAATTTTGATGATTCTCGCGAGGGCCATTTCGCAAAAAAGGTAGGTTCAGGCTGACTGGCTGGCTCCCGATTCCAAGAGTATTCTAACCTCGTGCTATAACGATTAGACCAAAGGGTATCTTCCTGTCCGAGTGTATAACTGGGAATGTGCTTCGTAGCAGAGAGTGACGCAAGAGCCGTTTCCCATCATTGCCCCACACACTCTCTCTCTTTCGGAAGTTAACTTGCGTATCAAACTTGTGAAAATAACATGAGCGACCCCATCCTTAAGGGTGAGCGTTAGTAAATCTTCTACCCTATCCGCGCTTTGTTAACTTTCGCGGCACACATTTTTCGCCGAAATTCTGCTCAAATGTTGCGAAATATTTTGTGAAAGACAAAATGCAATGCTTAGATTATATTAAAACTAAATTTAATACCCCAAAAAACATAGAATATATTTTTTATTTTAATTCAAAATGTTTTTGGTGCTGCCATCTGTTACCGTAATTTAAATCATACCGACTATTTTTATTTTTTAATGAACATTTTTAAATGTCTATTCCTTCTAATACGCTATTAAATACAACAACAGATCATATATAATAATGCCACAATCATGGAAACGTAATTGAACTTGGACTTGAAGACAAAGGAACTTGAAGACAAAGCTGCAGTCCCCAGTCATGTACATTCAGAGCCCCTTATCAAATTTATAGAATGAGAAATTACTTTCCGTGATTGTGGCATTATTATATATGATCTGTTGTTGTATTTAATACTGTATTAGAAGGAGTATATATTTAAAAATGTTCATTAAAAAATAAAAATAATCGGTAGGAATTAAATTACGACAACAGATGGCAGCACCAAAAATATTTTGGATTAAAATAAAAAATATATTCTATGCTTTATTGGGTATTAAATTTAGTTTTAATTCTAAGCATTGCATTTTATCTTTCTGAAAATATTTTGCAACTGTTTGAGCAGAATTTCGGCGAAAAACGTGTGAAGTGAAAGTTAACAAAGCGCGGATAGGGCAGAAGATTTGCTAGCTCATGAATGCGCGGAGAAGGAAAAGCACTTGCGTCTTTATTTGTGGTGCTGTCATCTTGTGAGAGGTGTTGCAATCGTAGCGATAATTTTTGTGCTCGCTTTGTATCCGTCACCACTGGAGGAATCGGCTGGCTCCTAGCCAGATTTGAACACGAGGCCAAGAGTATCGTAACCCTACGGTTTGGTAACCGTACGGTATGGTAACCCAAATGACCTGCTTTCAAATATCGTCTGCGGGAGCAAAGAATGAATAGGTTTCATTGGACTAAATGACAGAAAATGGAGATTTTTGATTGCAAAAATTCGAAACTTTTAAATTAACTCTAATTTAAGAAATATCTTGCTGATGTGCACATTACGAGGACGTAAAGCACATTTGAAACAAATTTCAGTGGTGTCCGACGCTTCGATTTGTCACTACAAAGAACAGACAAGAAAACGTCTTTTATTATGTAAGATTTTTAATAACAAAACGAACACAGCAGGGATCACGATGATAGAATAAACTTTTCGTAAGATTTTTACTTTTTTTTTAGTAATTTTGGCGACGGTCTCATTTAAGAGAACTCCATATTCTCAAATGAAAAATATTTTTTTTCAAATAGCAAATTTGATGTATTTTCAATTAAGTATTTGTTTCATGCACTGTTTTGTGTGATGAAACCTAAATCAATGAAAATAAATAAAGTTCAAATTTGGGTCTAGAGAAAATAATGTCCTTCGTTTTCTAATGAAAAATTATATAAGAAATTATAATTTACGTAACAGTATGGAAGGTTCTGGTTTTTTTAACATTTTTTTCAAATTTCTTTCGAAAATTTGTGGGTCTTCCGAACACTCGATTGCGTTTAAAATCAATAGGATCCAACATACACCGATTGTAATATTTGTACCAAATTTCGTTCGAAACGCCCCATTCGTTCGTGAGATATCTCATTCACAGACGCATACGTGCACGCACGCGCGCTCACACGCGAACACAAGCACACACATACATCAAAAGCGTTCGATTGGAGTTGAATGAAGCTTGAAACGAGCTCTTCCGTCGAAAACTTTCTATGCAATTTTCTATGCATTTTTCTATGCATTATACATATATAGGGAAAGTAAGAGATAACAAGTTATTGCAAATTACTTTTTGTGCGTAATTCTTCGTACTTTAATATAGCATGGGAACAATCCGTGAATACTGGAAGCCTATTGTTTTAAAATACCATCGAATGTTCAGAACCCCCCTAAATTTTCAAGTGAAATTTTGAAAAAATCATCAGAAAATCAAAACCTTTAATAAAATTACGCAAATAGACACTTCTTATGTAATTTTTCATTAGAAAACGATTGACACAAACTGTAGAACGCTAGCATGAACTGTTCTCGAGATATTGCACATTTTTTCTAATACATTTATCAAACAATCAAGTAAAATAAAAAAAAAATTAACTGTTAAGAAACATGTTCACCTTTCATATGTAATATCATGCGATAAATTTGGCGACATCATTCTCGTGGATCTAACTCGTTCCATTCACGAGAAAAGATACTTTGAGTAATACTTTTGTATTTGAACGCCAATATAGTCATTTATCGAGAGTAAAATAGAGAGTTGGCGGAATGTCGCCAACTTGGCGACTTTTTAAATGTTGTCAAATTAACGAAAATCTCGCCAAATGGATAAAAATGACTCACGCTAATTCAATGAAAATGACTCATTGAAGAAAATTTAATATCTTGGTAAGAATATAAGCATCTATTATAAGAATAACAGTTTTTTAACTGCAAAAGTAGTAAATTTATTGCATTATATAAGGAAAGTCATGTGCTGCCCACATCAGATTTTTTACTTAGAGATGCTTTATCGTATTATTGTCAAGACATACCCTTTCAATTCGTCGGTGTACGCTCAAGATACAAGTTTCCGGAGAGAGATTCAAGATTCAAGTTTACAAGAGTCCAAGTTTCCGGATAACTAACACGCTTATTCTCAAGCACAGCGTAAACAGGAACAATATACCGAAAAACAGCACTTACATGCTCCACTAAATTAACAAAACAACCGATGCTATTCTGGAAACAATCGTTTGTCCCATTTCACGAAACAGGCGTTACTGTTCTCAAAACATTGATGTATGTCACAGTTCAATGTAGCTCGTATCACGTGAACTGCTTCCCGACTGAGTGATGATGCCTTTTATAAACTCTCTGTAGAAACGTCTAGAAGTTTGTCGTATCTCGTAGAATATTCGTTATGTCGAGAACGTTCTCAAACATTCGAAAAATCGTCAAAAATAGCGAAATTGGCGATAAATCAACAAATATGGTATCCCCTAAACTTCAGCACGTGGCAACTCTAAATTTACGTTATAAGAATGTTTGCCTGTAAGTGTGTTTTCTCCGTCTCGTTTTCAGAGGAGACTCCAGTGTAACATTTTATTCGTTCGTAACATTATACAATTATACACATTTTCTTCCAAATGAAAATATTTTACTGATGAAAACACGTTTTGACACGTACAAGGTAGGATCAAAAAGTTCGGAGACTGTGCTGATATCTCCAACCCTGACTGGAGGAGAGGGGAGCTATTTTACCGTGGCGTAGAGGCACATATGACGCGAGATGTGTATAGGAAGAAGCAGGTGTTTTCCGCGGACAGAAACATTGCACCTGCTGCAGCAGGTGCAATGCTTCTATCGGCGATTTCCCCAAACGCTGGCAGAATTTGATATTCGCACTTTATTCTTCAAACGTCATTTCCGTTTTCGACGAACGCGAAAGACTACAGTTCACTGACACGCGTTGTCTGGAAAAACCCTGCACTGCGGACCTGCTTCTTTCTTTTCCCATCTCGCGTCACATGTCTCTCTACGCTACAGTAAAATAGTTCCCCCCTCTCCTCCAATCAGGGTTGAAGATATCAGCACAGTCTCAACTTTTTGCTCCCACCTTGTATTAAAGTTTTATGTACTCAGCACTCTGCGATGGCATTTTTTTCATATACAGAGGTCCTAGGAAAGTTTTTAAGTACCCCAATAACTTTGTAAGGAAATGTCCACGAGTGTACACACCAGGTCTGTCTATAGTAAAGGGGCCATTCCTGATTGAATGAAAATAATTTCAGCGCTCTGGTGGAGAATTTGAAAAGTTAGAATAATGAACTTGGCAACAAAGCGAGATAGACGAAAATAAAAGATAATTACAAAGTTGGAGAGCATTATCTAATGCAGTGTTTCTTAACTTTTTGTGCTTCACGTACTCCCTGGAAATGTAGTTGTAACTGACGTACCCCTTGAATAGATAGATGAAACTATAGTTATATTATAACAATGAGAGCAAAATACAATATTATATATACTCATTACATTTTGTATTAATAAATTACATAATAATAATTATAATATGAGCTCAAAAATGATAAATAATTTAACAAATCTTATAAAGTTATAAACATTAGATAGATAAAACTATAGTTATTGTATAATCTTATATAGGTAGATAGAACTATAGTTATAGGTAGTATAGCATTGGGAATAAAATAAAACATTATATACAAGTATACACATTAAATTTGTATTCATAAATTACATATATCGATAAGCACAAAAAATGACATAAGAAATTTAACAAATCTTATAAAATTATAAACGTTTTACTGTGTAATCAGTGAGGTAGTTGCTCTTGTTTATGCTCGCACATTTCATCAATGATTAAGGTTATCTCACGGCGTACACCCCAAAATTCTACTGCGTATGCCCAAGGGGTACGCGAACCACACGTTGAGAACCACTGGTCTAATGAGTCAAAATTGACAAAAAAATTGAAGTCATTTATTTCACACAATAGGGTTATTGGTGAAAAGCTGTTCAACTATGCTGATAAAACTATAAGTACTATTGCTACTACTTCAAACTGATAAAACTATAGTTATAGTACAATCTAGACTAGGGGATTCCCCCCCTGCTCGCTACGCTCTACTGTCCTACCGCCACGAGAAAGTCTCTGAACAGGGTTGCCGCAAGTAGACGAGTCGAAGAAAGGAGGGAGAAAGGTTTAAAATCGACTGCAACATTTGGCAAATCAAGCGCACTTCGTTAAGCGAAGAATCCGTTTCGTTTATCATGATGCACTAAAAGAAAATAGTAGATGTTTTTTATCCGACAGTTAAACAAAATTTTCGTATTAAATGACATTAAATTATAAATTAACCTAAAAATTTCTCGTCATTTAAAGTCAGAAAATAATTTGTTATTATAGGCGACAGCGGTTACGGAAAGCCGTCAATCTATTAGAACAAAGTAGTTTTAGATATTTTCCTTTAGGTTCGGGCGATTTTGGGAGAGAAAAGCTTACACTTTAAAACTAGAATTTATATCATTTTATTTAAAACTAAATTTCAAATTAAATGAAAATTATTGCAGATTTCAATCAGCAAGTTACACAATTATTAGCCAGCAAAAAGGAAAAAATAAATGATAAATAAGCAAAATTATGACTTTAAAATATTCATTCTTTTCATATTTTTCAATCAATTATAAAATATTCATTCACATTCATTGGAATAACTATTATCTACTATGTCCGAATCACTTGAAATGTTTTTACATGAAGAAGAGTCTGAATCGCTATCCGACAGATTTATCACTAATTTCTTCACAATATCTTCTATAAGTCCATCTTTCTTTCAATAAATATTCTCTATTTTTTCAATGTGTTCACGGTGTTTTTTCCATTCATTTTGTGTTACTTTTAAAATAGCTTCTTAAGTAATAATTGTAAATTGTTCAAATAGATAAAATAGTCATCTCAGTGTCATTAAGCGATTTCCCCCTCACGTTTTATCTTTTTAACTAATGACGCTGAAACCTCTGTCGCTTCTGCAGTTCTCTTCATTGCATTTGAAATTGGTATTTTTAGAGAATTTGCGGTTTTTCCTCTTCAAAAAATGCCGTAACATTGTGGACTATTGCACATGCTTGCGAATGCAAAGTCTTTCCACTTTTAAATGTAGTCATTTTTCAACTAGACAAAATCCACAAAGTGTGCAACACAATACAAGTTACTTCGCAGCTTTAAAAATCACAGAATGCGAGCGTCTAGCATTGATCCTAGTACAAAGCGAAATGCGACTTTCGTCGGTTCTATCTGCGCCAAATCCAAAAAAGCGCTTTCCGTCACACCTAAAATGCAGTGGAATAACCTGTTTCCATAGCGACCGCCACCATAACGTCTGCTGTCTGGGGACTTTCTCGTGGCGGTAGGACAGTACAACCCCCGTAACTCGCTTAGGTAGGTCTGGTCCGCACTGCTGTCTTCCAGCCCTAGAACTTGCTTCGTCAGCTCTTCCAATCTGAACGGAGCATATGATCGCCTACGTGGCCCATTCTCGCTGACGCTCCAAGAACCCGGGGCTCCGCCCTCCACTGGCTGCTGCTCATTAACCCCCGTGACTGGATTTGCGAGTTAGAAGGCTTCGCTTTCTGCTCCGCCCTCCACTGGCTGCTGCTCATTAACCCCCGTGACTGGATTTGCGAGTTAGAAGGCTTCGCTTTCTGCTCCGCCCTCCACTGGCTGCTGCTCATTAACCCCCGTGACTGGATTTGCGAGTTAGAAGGCTTCGCTTTCTGCTCCGCCCTCCACTGGCTGCTGCTCATTAACCCCCGTGACTGGATTTGCGAGTTAGAAGGCTTCGCTTTCTGCTCCGCCCTCCACTGGCTGCTGCTCATTAACCCCCGTGACTGGATTTGCGAGTTAGAAGGCTTCGCTTTCTGCTCCGCCCTCCACTGGCTGCTGCTCATTAACCCCCGTGACTGGATTTGCGAGTTAGAAGGCTTCGCTTTCTGCTCCGCCCTCCACTGGCTGCTGCTCATTAACCCCCGTGACTGGATTTGCGAGTTAGAAGGCTTCGCTTTCTGCTCCGCCCTCCACTGGCTGCTGCTCATTAACCCCCGTGACTGGATTTGCGAGTTAGAAGGCTTCGCTTTCTGCTCCGCCCTCCACTGGCTGCTGCTCATTAACCCCCGTGACTGGATTTGCGAGTTAGAAGGCTTCGCTTTCTGCTCCGCCCTCCACTGGCTGCTGCTCATTAACCCCCGTGACTGGATTTGCGAGTTAGAAGGCTTCGCTTTCTGCTCCGCCCTCCACTGGCTGCTGCTCATTAACCCCCGTGACTGGATTTGCGAGTTAGAAGGCTTCGCTTTCTGCTCGCTGAGCTTGCTTCGCGAGCATTTTCTTGCCACCTACTACGTGGGCGTAATGCATCCGCTGTGGACCGTCCTTTGTTAACTGACATTCACCAGCCCTAAAGCTCGCCTTGCGAGCTCTTTCAATTCGGACGGCGTACACGATCGCCTACTTGTCCCATACTCGCTGAAGATCTCAAACCCCGGGACTCCGCCTTCCTTTGACTGCCACTGATTAATCGCAGCCCGGATTGATATAAACAACTTCTGATGAAAAAAAAAATCCGTTACTGATGTGTAAAATTAATCATTAACATAGTCTCCATTAATTTCTATAATATTTGCCCATCTCTCAGCAACTTTTCAATTTCTGCTTTGAAAAATTCTTTTGGCTTTGACTCAATCCTTTTGATGCAATCCCGGCTTTGATGTGGGAATAGGCTTCTCTGTTGGGCTCAACCATTGTTTTTAACGTATAACATTCGCATAAAGGATCTTCTTCTCATCACCAGTCACAACTGGCCTTAAAAAAGAAGACTCTACTTCCTTTCGTGTGACCAGTGAAGTGCAAAGTGATACTTGGTGCTAACGGTTTTGAGTAGAAAGTTCATGTGGGACCCATAAATCAGCACGACAAGACTTGCCTATTCGTTTCAAATGTTCCATTGCTGTTGATTGTGCGTGATGAAGCCTCTCAGCTATTTCTCTACGGGTGACACGTGGATCTGACTGGTCCATTATCCCCAATTCATCATCATCAACTTGATCTGGCCGGCCACATTTAGGCTCGTCTTCAAGATTAAAATCTCTCTTTTTTAAACCACCGTTGCCACGGACATTCACTTATAGCATTTGTATATACTGAACAAATCTTCCGAGTGGCTTTTGCAGCATTTCCATGATGTCGAAATTTATAAAGCATGATATGGCGGATATGTAGCTTGTCTCAAGACATCATTTATCTGCAAATAAAAAATGATTTATATGAAAATGAGGTGGAAAAAGAAAGGGAATGAGATCAAGATTATAGCAATTATGAAATTTGCGATTACAGAATTAATTTAATGGACTGTTAAGCACTTAGTTTTGGTAAGCTGAAATCCTGCATTACTTTCCGATGAACCCGATATAATCTGTTCCTGTATGTTCAATGTATAGAGTAATTATTCATGAAATTCGAGTATTACTAACTGAGGTCGCTAGCCGCATCTCAATGCCCCGGGGGTCACTCATGGCCCGCGGGCAATATCTTTGACGTGCTTGGGCTAGCTGATTCAGGCAAAAACTGTTAAATTCCAAACGAGAAATATACTGAACTCGAAGAAGATTACAACGAATTTAGAATTTCCGTATACTAAGCCAATTTTCCTTTTCTTAAGATCCAATATCATACTTCGAAAAACTTGATAAAAAAACCCTCTTCAAGTTTGTTGGGATGAAAAGCTTTTTTGTCATGTACTGTTTCGTAGGACTTGAAAGATATAAGTTTATTCCTCTTTTTGAACCAAGTGATTTTAAATCTTGGAGATGGTCTCAAATGTTCTTTTGCATTGCACTTAATCTTTAGGAGATGACGTTTTTTTTCTTTATTGCTACCCCTGAAATAAGAAAGGGTTTTTCGAACAATATTTCAAAAATTCACTTGTGTTTTAAACAGTAATTATTTTCTATACTGTCGAACTCGGTTACAACATCTTTTAAAGGGCAGTTGGAAATATAAACAATCAATAATTTTAAAATGTTGGGGCATGATATAAATTCAGTGAATTGCATTATTAGTGGATGTAGCACTTTTTTTTTCAGCATTTATGATGTAAAAACCAATACAGACAAATGAAAAACAAGAAATCAAATGTTTAAGTATGACAATAAAAATTTTATATTCACAAAATTTTATGTGCAAAAATCGGCAATTTTCAGTAATGTAAAAGTTGTTAACAAATGTAAAATTTGTTAATGTTATCTCGTAACACCCACAAGCACTTTTGATCTCTTTTTTGCCTTATGAAATTGCATTGGGAATCACTGGTTTTGACAAATGACATGACCTATTTTATTGCCGATCATGTGCTTTGGAGTCAATTGTTTTTGGAGTCTTCAACACCCAAATTAAATGCTGGTAGATAAATATTATCATAAATTTTATTAATATGATTTTTTTCCTGAAACTTAACAGAAAAGGCCAATTGAGAGAATTTTATCCTAATTGTTTATTTCCTTTCTAAAACATTACCGTGACAGGGAAAATATATTTCGGGGATGCATAATGAAATAAGATATTTGTGTATGTATCGTCTGTAGCGGGAAATATGATTTTCGGACGGCGGCGGAATTTGGTAATGAGGTACTTCAAGAATCGGAACGATACGGTTCGGTGAGCTTTTTTTTTTTTAAATTCGAATTAATTTTTAAGTTAATTTATGTTTTAGCACGATTTTGAACGAATTTCACACAAATCGGTTCCTTTGAGATCGAAAACATTATCAAACATTCCCTCTTGACACCATCGGAAAGACTTGAGAACGATCTTTAAACCGAATCTTTACGCCAATTCCTTCACATTTATTTATTTATTCTTAAATGCATCGAAATTTGCATTGTCGTTTGGTTTTCTGATACTTATTTCGCCGTATTCGGAAAAAAGGAAGATTTTCATAAATTTATAGCTTGCAAAAATATATGTATATATCTTCGCATTCTAATAAAAATTTTTTTTTTGAATCATTACCTTATTTTACTTTTTGTGACTTTTCAAGCGAGCGCACAAATCTTGAAATTGTACATTCCGTTGATGAAGCGAGGTGGAGTTTTTTCCCCGGTGGCCCTTGATGAGCATGCCCCGCAAAATCATGATAGAACACTCTTTGGAACGCTCTGTGCGGTTTAAGCCACACCTTCTCTCCTAGAGAAAGGATTTCGTTCTGTTTCGTTTATTTATTTTTTGCTTTCCACGGCTATGGAGCGCATGCGTAGGGACTTCACTTTAAACAACAGGAGGAAATGACTTGGAAATTTAGACGGCTTGAAGCAAAGGTACGGATTGATATCTATAATCTGGAAAGCCGAAAGTAAATATGAGTTATGATGAAATTCTTGTGTTGTACACATTAGATTTTTATTTTCATTTTAACACTGATTGTGATAAAAATGTACGTATAATTAATTATTGGATATGGACGTGCTTGAAAGTGAAGTGTAGGTTCCCATGGCAGATATTTTTTGTTTTACTTCCTCACTATAAACACTTTCCCAAACCAGTTGATAACAAAGTTACCAGAATGTATTATTGCATGAAACTAAGGTTTTATTGATCTACCAGAGAAACTAATAACAGCCAAAACGAATTGAGGAAACGCAATAAGAAGTGACAAAACTTTCGAAAGAAATTGTTTCTGCCATTATTAGAAAACAGTAGGATAAAGAAAGTTGGAGAAAGTGTTATTTTACTAATGACGAGGGATTATTTGTTGAGTAGCAATTGAACAAGTTATTATTTATTTTTGCTGTTTCACAGACAGTAGAGTGTGACCCTTTTTTTTTATACATGTCAGGATTGACAAGGTACAAGATGTAAATTTGATGTCATACATTGGATTTACATATGAGATGATTTTATATATTCTAGAGAATAATTAAAGAAAATAATAAATTCTCTTATAAATTCATATTCACCAGAAAAATAAAATAAATAATTTATATTAATATATTTTTCTGAAAAAGCGAAGCTCAATGTTGCAACAGTAATTCCAATGAAAATTTTGAAAAATCTTGATCGCAGCTTTGGTTGGTCCTGAGAGGATATATAAAACAAGTTGCATTTAGTGCATTAGCGGCTTTCTTATACAAAGTACAGAGGAAGTATTGTTTTGACAAAAATTTTCTATTTTGTGATTTTGATGCCACTTCTACAGGCAACCAACCATTGCTATACCTGAGATTTCTGTTCCTGGGGATTCGGAGCTTGGACTCCGAGAGTGTAGGACGCACAGCATGAGCGCTCCCGCGACAGATAGCGAAGCCCAGGTAACGCCTGGGCATGTTAGTACTGAAAGTGATGTGAATCCAAGCAGTGAGTGTGAAGTTGTCATGGACGTTTCCCAGAGTGACTTTAATATTACTGCACCGACTAGAAAGCACACGACCGAAGAGCTGATCAAACTTAAGCAAGTTGTTACTGAACTCGAAAACGACCTAATCTGCCGGCAACAAGCCAAAAAGAGCACGTCGGACAAAGTTGACTTCGCCAAGTTCAAGACAAGGCTGGAACGACTGGAAGCAGAGCTGATCGAGATGGCGGACGAGCTGGGCTGCGGTGGTAAATATAATTTATCTATACCCTCCCCCCCCCCCACCATCGTTGAGGATTCGGCTTTTAGAGCCACTGATTTAAATTCTGTAAACTCTAACAAAAGTAATACTGTTTATCAAACTTCTGCAAATAATTCGGAAAGTAATTCAACTCAAATTATAGCTAATAATTCTACCAAAAATAACTTAGATCAGGCCGCCCATGAGGCCGCCAAGCAAATTGGAAACCTAAGCCTAAATGCTGCTAGCACTTCAAAAAACGTAAATTACAATAGTGAACTAAACAATAATGCTAAACGTAGAGCTACCAATGAGTATTATACTCCCAGAACCTACGTGGATGACGAAGGATTCACCCACAAAATTTCAAAATCTTCTAGACACACAGTAAATAATGCTGATTCAGAGCCGGCCAATAGAAATGCTCCATTGACCGGACTCGGTAAGGACGGACCCTCGGCAAATATGCCGACTCCCTCGCCTCCCACCACGCCTCCGCTTTTGATCAGTGCCTCTCAACCAGATTGGCCTTCAATTCTGTTTAACCTGAAAAGGTTTGCACCAAAAATTGTTCCGGTCCTTGACCGACAATTTTTCAAGGTGCACGTCAAAAGTGATGACGAATTCAGAAACTGCACCAACTATCTAAAGAAAACTGGTGTTCAGTTCAAAACCTATTCCTTAAAAGAAGACCTTCCTGTTAAGGTCGTCATCAGAGGGCTTCCCGTGGTGACGGATGTCAAACTTATTTCAAAAGCAATGGAAGCAATGGGCTTCACCATACTAAATAATTATAGAATGACCAAGAGAGGGACCAGACAGCCCCTCCCTCTCTACTACCTCCAGTTAGCCCCCGGGACTAACCCGGAAGAACTATATGAAATTAACATGCTTTTGGGCACGGAAGTGCGACTGGAGCCGTACGCTGGGCGCAAAGGCTTCGCAAGCCAGTGCTATTCCTGCAATGGATATTTCCATAGCAGTTTAGCCTGTAACTTGCCGAAGCGATGCGTCAAGTGCGCCGGCCCACATGCCGCCAGTGACTGTAAGGCTGAATTTCTATACTGCTGCAACTGCAGCGGCCAGCACGCAGCCAACTGGCGCGGTTGCCCGAAAAACCCGGGCAACGCGTCCCTGACCAAAGGCAATAGGGCCCCCCAAAATAGAGCAAAAATTAACTCTCGCCCCCCCCCCCCCCAGGAAACAACCCTGGGAACTTTAACCGTCCTTACCGGCCCGCTGGCATCAAGCCCAACGTAAGCTATTCTACCATCGCTTCTGGCACTACACAGGAATTAATCAACCCTCCTACCAAAAACTCCGGACAAATTGCTGAGGCTCAGTCGGTCCCAGATGTCGCAAATCCAAATTCAAAAACTCCAGTTGATAGTAATACTATCAACTACACCGACTTCCTATTAACTCTCCTTGCCATGAGAACTACTCATGACAAGGATTTATTACTAGCCGCTTTCGAGCGAGCTCTTCCAGCGCTGCGTGAAGCGACCACGCAAATTGACTTAGTATGGACTCTCTACCGGAGCTATAACGCTCTGGCTAGATAAGTCCCCCCCCCCCACCGTTCTTCCTGGCTGTCGCCATGTTCTCTCTTTCGGCATCCCATACCTTGCAGTCTCTCAAAGTCGGCTTTTGGAACGCCAATGGAGTGCGTTCCAGACTCGATGAGATGCGTGATTATGTTGTAGATGAAAACTTTGATATTTTCATGGTGAATGAGACCCACCTCACCCCCCCCGCCTCCCCAGGAATCTGTAATTACACAGGTTATTTCTCATATAGAATGAGAGCTGGGGCGGCGGTGAGGGGTGGCGTCAACGGCGGCACTGCACTCTATGTTAAAAACAACATTCCTCATCATAGGTTAAGTGTCCCGGCCTTCACGAAGCTTGAGGCCACAGCTATTCAAGTCACTATTCCAAATTTGGTCCCGATTGCACTTGCTTCAGTGTATATCCCTCCTGATAATAATACTAGATTACCTTCTTCGGAGCTTGAAGCACTTTTAGGACTTAGCAGTAACATTATCATCGCTGGTGACCTAAATTCTCGCCATGTTTCCTGGGACATAGCTTCGAATGGAAAAGGCAGAGATCTAAAACGAATGGCTCAGTGCGCCAATTTTAGGATCGTAGCTCCACCCACCCCTACTCACTTCTTTACAGGAAGGACCCCAACCATAATTGATCTGGCTCTTTTCAGAAATATTCCATTCAGTCATACGATCAGTGTCGATAATAAATTGACGTCTGATCACCTTCCTGTAATACTCACCCTTAATATTGGTAATATCTCTTTAGACCACCCGGTGGAGCTATACACAAATTGGGACGATTTTCGTCACCTTCTTAATACTAAAAGTACTGCCCCCCCTCTCAAAATTACCAGCACGGACGATATTGAAAATAGCGTCCAAGATTTTAATCACTTACTGCTAGAGGCATATGCTGCAGCCTCGAAACCAAATCGTTCACGTGTGAACTATCACTCACTCCCGAGTGAAATTAAAGTCAAAATTAGGCAGCGTAACCGTGTGCGGAGAGATTGGCAGCGCAGTAGGTATCCCCCTTTGCAAGCGCAACTCCGCCACCTTCATAGCGAGGTCAAGTCTATGATTCGAACTCACACCCAGCAACGCTGGCGTACTCACCTTGAGGGACTTACACCCACGAATCACAGTCTCTGGCGAACAGCTAAAAACATGAGAACCACGAAAACCTCAATTCCGCCCATTAATGGCTTACATTCTCTCGCCCAGACTGCGGAGGAAAAAGCTAATGCTATTGCAGATAGCTTGGAACTCCAATTCACTCCACACGAAGACCCAAACTTCAGCCATATTTACACAAGCACTTTACACGATTACCAACAGACCAATCAGAATGCTCTAAATGTACAAGCACCAAACGACCTTGAGTCCATACACTTGGCTGAAGTACACAACATCATACGGAGCTTCAAAGTAAAGAAATCACCTGGCTCTGATAAAATCAGCAACAGAATGCTGAAAAACCTCCCTGTTTTTTATGAGTGCTGGCTCACCGTGCTCCTTAATCATATGTTAGAACTTCGATACTTTCCCCAGAGTTGGAAGACTGCTGACGTCATCCCTCTCTTCAAAAACGGTCAAAATCCAAATTCTGCTGATAGCTACAGACCAATCAGCCTTCTATCTAGCCTTTCCAAAATTTTTGAGTTAGTGTTGCTTAGACGTTTGACTAGTTTCTGCAGATCGAAAGACATTTTAATTCCTGAACAGCACGGCTTTCGATCTGATTATTCCACGCATTCCCAACTCATGCGTGTAGTTGAAACTATTCACAAAAACTCTACCAACAAGCAGTATACCAGCATAGTATTTTTTGATATCAGTAAAGCTTTTGATAAAGCCTTTATCCCTGGTCTGATCACCAAGCTGGTCCGACTTGGTATTTCGACACAACTTTTGACTCTCATCAACTCGTATCTTGCTAAACGTTCTTTCCGCGTACGAGTTGAACATTCTTACTCTTCTCTTCGGCCAATCAGAGCCGGGGTCCCACAGGGCGGAAATTTAAGCCCTCTTCTATTTAATCTTTATATCAATGACATACCCAAAAACCCTTACATCAGGCTGGCCATCTTTGCCGATGACACAGCCCTGATGGCAAGAAGCTCCAAACCACACCACACTATTAACACACTCCAAAAATACATAAAGAATAGTCTTGAGCACTGGCTCGTGAACTGGAGAATAAAAATCAATCCGACCAAGAGTGCAGTTGTCATTTTTCGACCGAACTACCGAGAACTTAGCATCAGTAACTTTTCCCTTAAAATTTTCAATGATCCGATCCCCTTTTCACAGTCAGCAAAGTATTTGGGAGTCACATTGGACTCCAAATTACTTTTCTCTGAGCACATCATAAACAAGACTGCATCTGCTAACAAAACCTTTGTAGCCCTCCTCCCACTTCTCGGTAGAAAATCTCACTTGTCCCTTTACAATAAACTGCTCATCTACAAACAAATCATCGCACCTGCGTTTTTGTATGCTTGTCCTGTATGGGGCTCGGCTGCGAAAACGCACATCGAGAAACTGCAAGTGTTTCAAAATAAAGTCTTGCGCTGTATTGTTAATGCGCCCTGGTTTGTCCAGAACGAGGTGATTCACCATGATCTTAAAGTCCCACACGTTGCTGGGCACATTCGGACCACTTCTCAAAAATTTTTCAGGAAGAATACTAGCAAACCCTGCCTGAGAGGCGTCGATAGTAGCTACGACACTTCCACGACCTCCTATCTTGGAAAAAGAAGGCCTAGACACCTTCTTACAGGGCCTGCGGTGCCTCCGTGGAAGCGCCCCAGATATTCTGCGCCCCAGGCAGGCGTTTCCTAACCCTAGTACGCCGGCAGACGTTGAAGTCACACCTTTCCACTCTGGAGCTGCCTCGGCAGACCCAGAGTGAAATGGAGTGTTCTGATTCGTCCTCCCCGGTGTACCCTCAATCCCTTTGATCTTGCATTGCCCGCGCCTTTGATGCCAGCCCGGTCACATCGAAAATCAGAGACTGCTCTGATACTACTTGTAAATAAAATTAACTGTACTAAATTAATGTTTATATAATTATAACTGTAAATTTATTGTATTGTGTGCCTGAAAACGGCCTTCTTTTTTCACAACGTGCGACGGAATTGTAAATATTGTAAATATTGTTAATTGTAATAATCATAAACTGTACTATTATACCCCTTACAACTTTAACCTCTAACCTAAAGTATTACTAAATTACAAACTAAATCACAAATTATCTATACTTACTACTTATATTAAGCATAACTTGAACTTATTCTGCACTAAACTTAAATTGTAAAAACTTATTAAACTTAGAAATTGTCAGCGAGCATTTTCTATTGGTCGCCAGCCCTTGGCCCCGCCCTCCCCCTCTCTTGCAGCCACAGCAGCTCAGTACTCAGTCATTCAAGAGACAGCCACTCCAAGATGCAGGCGACAATTAACACCAAGTCGCCACTGGACTCTACAAAGCACCCAACTACAATGATGAGTGCATATTGCTATCCTACTTACAACAAAATTCACCAACAGTGGACATTTTTATCTTCGATGTGGGCGTAAGGGACCTTCGGTCCCAAGGTAGCCCGTAATGAAGCGTCTTGGCTTGGCTTGCTATACCTGACGTGCCAGTACTCTGCGTGAATACTGACGGAGTTTGGTTCGAACCAGGTTTCAAACTCGGGTCCTTCGAGTGCAATCCACTGCTTTAACCACTGGGCTGTCCTTTGGCGAGTTTATGAATCAACTAGAATTTTTTTATAGCTCTCATATCTCTAAAATTGGTCTATATTTCGAGAAAATTCTAGTTTATCCAGAAACTCGCCAAAAGTTGCCGAGCTGGCGAATTTCGCCACATCTGGCAGCATTGCCCCGTAAGTCGCCATGATATGGGAACGTTACCTTCACGTAATAGTAAATGGTTGCCGGTAGAAGTGTTTTCTCTTTGCTTGTAGTCAATACAAGTCAAAAGCTTCTTTTGCATTTGTGACAGTAACGCATAGAGAACGTATTGGAATTTCGTCGAAAATCGGAATAAGAGATTTCGACGGATTTATACGCTACGGGCACAGTAGAACACGAATTCACTATTTGTAGCATGACGCCTTTGTGTTGTTGTTGAGACCCAGGTCGTTCGACCTGAGTATCTACATTAGGTAGGACTTATTTTAACGAATAAATATGTGAAATACTCACGGTGCGATGTTTTTAACGTTGAATTCAGCATTAGTACTTGCTGCTTTTCTGATTGCTAACTAGTTAAGTTATCCGTTGATTTAGGTAGAAAAAGTTCTGAGCTGCCCACATCGGAATTAATTTTTTCAATGCAGTGGACAGTTTCAATAGAATCCGACATATGCTAAAAATCCCTCCACTTCCATTGATTGAAATATGCATTCTAAATTTCAGTCGATTTGCTGAAGATATATATTTCTTATATACATAAGGAAAAAGACACACACACATCTTTATAAAAATGGTTGATTTCTTTTTAAGATGCTCAATCTGAAAATAACACGAAAGCATCATTTGAAGAGAGACAATTTTAATGCTCAAACAGACATCTCTAAGGAATTTACTACAGAATTTACTTTATCAATATGGGCTGAATTGAGTTTATTTTGAGTAATTCTTGCTGCTTACTTTTTGACTCCTGTTTTCATGGCGGTGTTGTCAATTTTGCGGCGAGACAGAAATTCAGTGACGTCACGAATCTAGTTTTGACGTCGCAAAGGGATTTTCAATTTGGAAAACTTTCTAGACAACGACACGGGATTTTTTTTTTCTTTTAAAAGTCTATCGAATCATTTCACTTCAATTGTGATTTTAGGAAGGCTTTTAACATTTGCAAGCAATTTACAATTGGGTTAAATACCGTATATGTGTTTGGTAAGGCTTTTATTCTCATTACAACTCATAGTAAAGGGAAAGTTTTTCCGATTGGTTAAGAAAATGTGAATATCCGAATTTGATGAATTTAAACTATTTCAGTATCCACGAATGCGAACTAATAAAGTTTTTTTAATTTCATTATTTTGGGCTGTAATCTCATTTTAATGAATTCACGCTACAAAAAAAAAATGGATAAAAATACATACAAAACAGGGTTTGCTGCCACTAGAAAAACACTTTTAAACAGATAAATTTTCAGTTACACACTTAAGGATCTGATGTGGGCAGCACATGACTTTCCCGACTGTTCAAATTCATTTTCTCTTTATATCTTTAAGGAGACGGTGGACGTTGAAATTTTTTTATTTATTTATTGACTTAGAAACATGAAAATTTGTATAAATGTTCCTCTTAACATTACTACATAAAATACCATTCAAATTTTTTCAATTTTGTTATAATTTTGTATTTTTTTTTAATTTAATTTTTTTTAACGAAAATTTGAAAATGCTCCTTGCGTGCCATTTGTTCACATTTTTGATTCATTTTACATTATGATCACTCAAAAACATATTATGAACCAATTTGGGTATTCATTTTTAAATCCTTTAGAAAGTTAATTTTTTAAAAATATTTGCTGCATTAAAACTTAATTTTCATCATTTAATTAGGTTCTTATTCATTTTTAATTACCTTAATAGAGTCCAATTATAAAATGCATACCCAATTTCATTAAAATGTATGAAAGGTGTCTTCTTGCCAAATTTCATGCACCTCAAATAAAAATTAAGACTCATGGAGCATTTTAAAAATGTAAAACCTTTGAAAATTTCGTTTCGAAAAAAAAAAATGCATTTAATCTTTTGCTTACGGGTGCGACAGCGTCCATCCCAAACTAAGAACCTTTCAAAAAGACAGGTATTTGACATACCCTATCCCAAATACAGTGCCGTTCCTGGGGTGGCGAACGCCTGCGTGCAAGAATAATTTTGTGCGCCCCTATATACTATGCTTAAATTTTGATGATAAGGCCAATTTTCATAATCATTTTTAGTTTGAGGTTTAAACTGAATAGTTTCCTTATAGACTAAAGTCACTTTAGTGTAAGTGTTTGATTATGAAAATGGGCGTAATAAAATAAAACAACGAAAAAATATGACAAAAAATTTATTTTCGACATCAAATAAAATAGACTATTAACGTACAATATAGGTCATAAATAAAACACGTCCATTCGGAAATTAACAAAAAATCTAATATAACTCAATTCACTCAACTGAGTGAATTGAGTTAAAACTCTCAAACGGCGCTCAACGCAAACAAATCCGTTAACTTGAAAATGTGCAAGATCTGTCTAATACCTAAGTACCTAATTATCAAATAACAAGGTAGTTTTAGAACATAACACGTCTTGCTTCCAGTGTAGGAACAAATTCCAGGAACAAATTCCAGTGTAGAAGCAAAGTGTAGAAGTTACTTCTTATATTAGTTTACTGTTTCTTCCTGTAATCAAAGTTTACAGATTTGCTGTAATTTGATTTTTAACACCTTTAATGCCGATTTTTCTTCCAATTAGAAGTGCGTTTTTGCAAGAGTAGCGAATAGTTGAATTTGGCGCCCCTTAAATTGGGCGCCTGCGTGCGGGGCATTCGCTGCATACCCGCCAGGAACGGCACTGCCCAAATATCCCCTGCTGCAGCAGGTGCAATGTTTCTGTGAGCGATTTCCATGGACGCCAATGCCTGCAAAGGGGGATTGAACTGTTTGGGATAGGGTATGTCAAATACCTGTCTGTTTGAAAGGTTCTTAGTTTGGATGGATGCTTAAGCAAAAGGTTAAATGTGTAAAATAATGTTATATATTAAAAAGAAAAAAATTTTTTTAGTCGATTTTTGCTCATTTCAACGTCCACCGTCCCCTTAATGATTTATTAAATTAAGTTTAATTGCTCAAAATAGAACTCATGATTATTTGAAATTACACTGAATTTGCACTTTAAATTCAATTTTGGCTTTCATTTAGTAACTGGGTGTATTTTCAACTCGGCGTAGCAAAAATGTGAAAAAACAAAAATATCTCGAGAACGGCTAGCCCTAGAGTAATGGGTTTGGTTTTATTCTTTCATCGTCAAAAATTACGCATAAAACAAGCATTTAATTGATACATTTGAGCATATGTAATTTTTTAATTTTAGATTTTAGGGATTTTTGAGGGCCAATTTTGCTAAAAAATAAAGCAGGTTCTTTTTATCGGAATTGCATCAAGATCTAATCAGTATCAGGGTCACCCACACTGGAATTACCTATACAATTTTATAAACTTTGACCGATTAGTTTTCGAATTAGAGTGGTTACATAATGCATTGCACAGACACACGCACAAACGTCACGCTAAAAATAGCTTTTCGTGTTTTAAAGGTCCCAATCGTTCGAAAACTCGTGTTGGGATTTTCTACACGATTCCAATACTTTTCATATACATTACCATGTATTGTATGAAAAGTAAAATGGCAACTGTACCCATATGAATGTAATATTTTATTCATTTATATGAGAATGACACGAAATTATGTGTATATTTTATTACTTTCCTTATATACATAATGTATAAGGAAAGTATTGTGATGGGGTCGAAAATTCGAATTCGAGTTTTCGACAGGAGAGCACGTTTCAAGCATCCCTGATCACGAATCAAACATTTTTGAAGTGATGTCTGTGTGTGTGTGTGTGTGAAAGTATGTGTGTCAGTGAGTCTGTGGAGACGATAACTGACGAACGAATGGCCCGATTCGAATGAAATTTGGTACAAAAATCACAATCCGTAAACACTGGAAGTCTATTGTTTTTATACGCAATCGAATGTTCAGAACCCCCCTAAATTTTCGAATAAATTTTGAAAAAATCGTCAAAAAATCAAAACCGCTAATAAAGTTACGTAAGTAGACATTTCTTATGTAATATTTCATTAGAAAACGATTGGCATAAATTTTAGAACGCTAACATGAACCGTTCTCGAGATATTGAACATTTTTCAAAAAAATTATCAAAAAGTTATATAAAATAAAAAATAAAAATATTTCCTTCTGAGAAACATGTTCACTTTTCATATGTAATACCATCCGATAAATTTGGCGACATCATTCTCGTGAATCTAGTTCTCTCCATTCTGGAAAAAAGATACTTTGAGTAATACTTTTGTATTTGAACGCCAATAGTCATTTATCTGCTGTAAAAATAACTTATTTCTTCGTCCATAACGCTTGGCGAGATTTTGGCGACGAATTTGGCGGAATGTCGCCAACTCGGTGACATTTTGAATTGTTGCCAAATTAACAAAAATCTCGGGTAATTGATAAAAATGACGCTAAATCAATAAAAATGACGACTAATTGAACAAAATTCAATATCATGGAAGGAATATAAGTATCTACTATAAGAATAACGTTTTTTTAGCTGTAAAATTAGTAAATTCATTGCATTATATAAGGAAAGTCATGTGTTGCCCACATCAGGTTTTTTTAGATGTAAAGGCCGTTTTAAACAGGTAAAGAGGTAACATAAGATATTTATTTTACGTACTTGTTTGCCTGCTTAAATGATACCTTTTTAAAGAAACCTTTTAAGAAGATAATCAAGTACGTAGCAGGTAAACAGGTGCATGAAATTACCTCCATAAAGTCAAGGTGCTTTAAACAAGTAAGTAGCCTTTTCAGCACAAAATAAAATATACCCATTATTCCGTGAAATTCTTACTGAAATGAATAAAACAACATATTCATATAGATATAGTTACCTTTCTAAGTGTGTAAGTGGGAATTTACCTGCTTAAAAGCGTCATTCTAGTATCACCCAGTTTTTAGTGTGGTTTTACTCATACATTTTTAGTGGATATATTTATGATGGAAAGAAATATGTTGATTTTTGTGGGTTATTAAAATCATCTGATGTGGGCAGGATGTGACTTTCCCTGTCGACTCATATTCACGTTCTTTTTATTTCTTCAATAATTCATTAAATTGAGTTTAATTGCATATAATAACAGTCATAATTATTTAAAATTACATTGAATTTGCATTTTTAATTCGATTTATGTTTTCATTGGGTAACTGGACTTGTTTTCAAATGTGGCTAACGAAAATGCGAAAAAACTAAAATATCTCGAGAACGATTAATCCTACAGTAATGGGGTTGGTTTTATTATTTTCGTCGTTACACATTACGTGTAAAATAATCATATAATTTGATGTATATATCAGTATACGTAGTCCTTTATTTTTAGATTTAAAGATTTTTGAGGGCTAATTCACAAACAAGGAAGGTTCTTTTTTTCCGAATGGTATCAAAATCTAATCAACACCAAGTTAGCCTATAAGTAATTTATCTACAAATTTTTGTGAAATTTGGTCCATTAGGTTTTCAGCTAGAATGGACACAGGCAATTTTTGCGGACCATTTCGCAAAAAAAAGGTGGGTTCTTTTTCTCCGAATCGTACCAAAATCTAATCAGCACTAGGGTCAACCACAAGGAATTTACCTATCAAATTTTATGAAATTCGGTCAATTAGTTTTTCAGTTAGAGTGAAAACAAAATTTTCACAGATACATAGATACACACTCACACACACACAGACTTTACGCTAAAAATAGTGTTTCCTGTTCTAGAAGTCCCAAAACGTGAAAATCCGTCGAAAACTCGAGTTTCAATTTTCAGCACGATTCCAATATTTTCCCTATACAGGGAAAGTAAAAAAATAAATAACGTGCAAGTATACAGGGTGTCCCAAAAACATTGACCTCGGCTCTTATTCCTTAAATATTGATCTTAGATATAAAATACATTACAAAGTTGCCTAAAAAGAGGTACAGAATTTTATGAAATCCATTAAAATTTTCAAGGGAACTAAATTTTAAGAAATACAAAATTTAAATTTTTATACGGCCCCCGTATAAAAACATTTTCATTGAGTAAAATGTACCCCATACACTAATAAGGTGATGTACAAAATTTCAGCATTTTATCATAAAAAGTTCCAGAGATTTGAAAAGACAAAAATGCTGACTTAAACCACTTTTCGATGCATCGATATGGGTTCTCAGAGGGGAAAAATCATGTCGACAAATCGCGTTTCAGGGGTCATACACAAATTATGAAAGAAAATATTGATTACATAAATAAATAATAATTTTGCAATTTATTGGTACAGAAGTATCTACACTGTGTAGAAATAATAACTTTACACAAAGATTACAAAGCTTTTTCAAAATGTTTTCCATCCATACTAATACAGAGCTGCATTTGCCTAACAACAAGCCTATGATGCATTTCTGCGTTGCGTCATTTGTACTCTTGCTGTAAACATTTACATTTTAATTTGTGATTAATCCCTCACCCACTTTGTTTAAACATATCTCTGGGACTTGTTATGATAAAATGCTGAAATTTTGTACATCACCTAATTAGTGTATGGGGCACATTTGGAATTTTGGAATTTTGCACATTGGAAATGTTTTTGTACGGGGGCCGTATAAAAATTTAAATTTTGTATTTCTCAAAATTTAATCCCTGAAAATTTTTATCGATTTCATAAAATGCTGTACCTTTTTTTACGCAACTTTGTAATTTATTGTATATGTCTAAGATCAATATTTAAGGAATAAAAGACGAGGTCAATGTTTTTGGGACACCCTGTATTGTTTTTCAATTCGTAACAAAATCTAATTAACTCCAGGCTAACACACGATTCTTCAAATTGTCTAATTTCATAGAGTAGAGAAACACAGATTTGCACAAAAATAGTAGATTTCTATTGCAGGGTTTCCAAAATATATATATTCCGGAAAAACTGGGTTCTTTATTTTCGATCCGATCGTAATAGTATATTTTTACAACCTTTCATTTGACTTTATCTGGCATTTGTCAGTGGGATTCAATGTTTTGAGGCCTTAATGTGGTGCTATTCATCATAGTAACACGAAATTTGCCAAGTCGTTGTCTTTTCTGGAACATTTTAGTTTTTACTTTCCTTATATACATAATGTATAAGGAAAGTGTTGTGACGGGGTCGAAAATTCGAATTCGAGTTTTCGACGGGAGAGCACGTTTCAAGCATCCCTGATCACGAATCAAACATTTTTGAGGTGATGTCTGTGTGTGTGTGTGTGTGTGTGAGAGAGAGAGAGAGAGAGAGAGTATGTGTATGTCTGTGTGTGTGTGTGTGAGAGAGAGAGAGAGAGAGTATGTGTATGTCTGTGTGTGTGTGTGTGTGTCAGTGAGTCTGTGGAGACGATAACTGACGAACAAATGGACCGATTCGAATGAAATTTGGTACAAAAATCACAATCCGTGAATACTGGAATCTTATTATTTTCAATCGTGATCGAATGTTCAGAACCCCCTAAATTGTCGAATAAAATTTTGAAAAAATCATCAAAAAATCAAAACCTTTAATAAAGTTACGCAAATAGACATTTCTAATGTAATTTTCCCTTAGAAAACGATTGACATAAACTTTAGAACCCTAGCATGAACCGTTTTCGAGATATTGCATATTTTTACATAAATTTATCAAAAAATTCCATAAATTATAAAAAAATATATTAACTGTTGAGAAACATATTCACTTTTCATATGTAATATCATGCGATAAATTGGGTGACATCATTCTCATGGATCTAGCTAGTTCCATTCATAAGAAAAGATACTTTGAGTAATACTTTTGTATTTGAACGCCAATAGTTATTTATCTGCTATAAGAATCACCTATTTCTCCATCCATAACGCTTTGCGAGATTTTGGCGCCAAATTTGGCGGAATGAAGCCAACTTGGCGACTTTTTAAATATTGCCAAATTAACGGAAATTTCGCTAAATGGATAAAAATGACACTAAATCAATGAAAATGACGACTAATTGTCGAAAATTCAATATCTTGGAAAGAATATAAGTATCTACTATAAGAAAAACCTATTTTTTTACTGTAAAAGTAGTAAATTCATTACATTATATAAGGAAAGTCATGGGTTGCCCACATCAGATTTCTTAGATTTTGAACCTTACTTGGCTAATCTGTCTTGGGCACGTCATAGGAATTTACTCATTTTTACTTTCTCATGATATGTCATAGAACAGAGAAAGCATTGTTTTCGCGAAAAGTTTCAAATTCGATATTTTGACATCAATATATATTTCAAGAGCACATCCTGAACACGTTTTGACTATTTTTAAAGTGATGTCCGTCAGTCTGATCGATTTTTTGCATACACTATAGTGGACACAAATACGAATGGAATTTTACGAAACTTTATATCCGGCATTGTTATAAAAAAATCTAGAATTAAATAGAATTTTTTTTTAAATTATAGCAAAAAATTCGAAATTGATTCAAAATTTTATATTTTGAATCAATTTTTGAATTATTTTATATGTTTAAGTTACATGCGTTGTAATAAATACATTTTTCAGCTATTTAACTTACATACTAACAAAAAAATTGGTTCTTCGAAAAACTACGCCTTTTGCTTTTACTTGTTCATATAGTATGCATTGTTGGGAAAGTAAAATGTTGGATTGTAGAGAAAGCTATGCATGTCGGCCGATTTTAATAACAGTGAATAAAACTTTATGGAATAAGTATAAATTATACTTTATGCGTTAAACAAAACTAGTTAGGAATGATTTGCTACGGTGCAAAAGCCTAAAATGTTAGCGATAAAGATAATGTGATGAAAAGTCTTGTTGCAGTTCGAGAAAAATCTTTATGTACTAACATGGAAAAGGGTTTAACCATTTGGGATTTACAAATTACCTTCAGAAATAGTTGTGTTTCTTGGTTAAATTTTTTATCCTTATTTCTTTCTTGTTCGACAATAATGGTTACACAAATTCTTTTATGAAGGCTTTTATTCTATTTTTACTTAATAAAGAAAATTAAATGTAAGAAAATTATGAGCGTGATTTCTTTTAAATATTAGAATTTTATCTATATAAACAAAATTGAAAATATATCGGTGGGTATGAGTGTTTGTTTGTTTGCCTCATTATCAGGAAGAACGGCTGCACCGAATTTCATGAAATTTTGTGCATTACCTTGGAACAGTTCCATTTAAAATTTAGTCCATAGTTCGAGTTTCTAGGAACAAGGATTGTCTGGATATTAATAAAATTTAAATTAAATCTTCCACAATTAACCCTCTATAGACATAGCATTATGCAGACGATATTTTTTTTTGCAAATTTGTTTGAAGAAAATCATAGCATGTTGTTAAGCAATGGAATTAAATCCAATGAGATTCTATAGCAGACGATTTTTATTAAATCTTTTCCGATTTAAATAATTAAGAAATGCATATAAAATTAAATTTTTATCAGAATTACATTTTTGACTGGATTGCAGGAATTGTCTTTCGGGTTGAAAGGTTATTGGGATAATTGATATTTTCAATTTCTTAAGTCATATGTTTTATTTTGGCAAAGATTTTTCGAACTCATGTTTTGTGTTTAGCCAATTGTTGTAACAGAATAAAGATGGTGCGTACATATATATATATATATATATATATATATATATATATATATATATATATATATATATATATATATATATATATATATATATATATATATATATATATATATATATATATATATATATATATATATATATATATATATATATATATATATATAATATAAAACCTGAAAAATTGCTACAATTTTTGTTGAATTGATTAAAAAGCTAAAAGCAAATAATAATAATAATAAATAATAATAGTAATAATAATAAATAATAATAATAATAATAATAATAATAACCGGAGTGTTGGGGGTCGCAACTCCCCCCGGCCGTTACTCTTGTCACTCTTCTGGAAATTTACGTGTACATTGTTACTTGTCCTTTTTAGGAATTTATATATATATATATATATATATATATATATATATATATATAAAATAAAAATATTATATGAAATTCCAGTGATAGATTAGGCAGTTGCAACTCATATAACCACAACTTATATTTTAAGTTAATAAGATAACTACGTAAAAAGATGTAAAAAATAGAGATTTATCAATCAAGGGGAGAATAATTAATATATATATATATATATATATATATATATATATATATTATTTTAAATATTTATATTTATATATATATTTGTAACATATATACCAGAGATGGGTTTTCTTGTATTTCTTACCGTAGTTTATGCATAGTTTTCGATTAAAAATTTCAATTTATATATATATATATATATATATATATATATATATAAATATAAAAAGTATAAATAGCATGTAAAAAATTGGAAAAAAGAAGGAAGGCTTAGCGAGAAGCTTACTTAATGGCGGTAAGGGGTTGTGGCCATACATCCCAGTTGTCAGCATGCATGTCATAATTGCCGCGGCATGGCACTCCTGGACGCCAGCCCTGGCTGAAGCCAACCTCCGAAGTGACTATAACAATCATTACAAGACCGTTTGAATAAGAAAAATCCAATTAGAATGTACAGTCCATTACAGGATGGCATACTAGTCTTTCAGACTACCATGACCTTTATATCAAGCAATAATGAAATTCAAGCAATAATCAAGAATGCCATTTACTTTACTCACACTTTCAAGACCATTCATTCAATAATATCACTGTTTCAATATTGGACTTCGTGATCAAACAAGAAAATCGTATTTGGCGGGAGAATGTGCATATTCTCCAACGTAACACCGTATACCCCTACGGACTCAATTCTGTTATGTTTAACAAACTTTATAATAACGATTATTATTTTTCGTCCCAAAACTATAGTATCAACTTCAGAAATGATACAGGACGTAAAAGATGGTTTCGCAGTACAAAAAGAAAAAAACAATATTTAAATAATAGCATTGAATCTTTTAGACGGTTTTTACAGTTTATAGATTTGATACACACAAAGCTGAAGACATACGTATTTATGTTCTGTGTATACGTAAAAAATTATGCAAACCCTTTGGACAATTTGGTCCAAACAAATTAAAATTTGGCAAACTAAAGAATCAACTATATTCCAAAAACTCAATTTAGCCACCCTAAGTGATTGGTTAAAAAAACGATCAAAATATCTAAATCTTAATTTGAAGAATGATGAAGTGGATCAAAATAAATACACAGCATATCTTAATATCCTATTTCAAAATAAAACTTTCAATCATATACCTTTTAGAAGAATTTTGAATGAACATCACCATCATCTTCCTATACTTAACTTAAAAATCAAGACAACCTACAGATATGAAATTCCATTGGGAAGAATAATTTTTAACTATAACTTCTTGAGTCAAAATCTGCAATCAGAAAATATAGAAGAATGTAATTGTGATATTAATCCATATTCAGATCCACTAGTAAGACATGTTGTCGCTGGTGATAGTGCTGTCCTGGAAGATAGTAATTTAATACGGGCCTTTCAACTTGGTACAAAATATCGTAATCCTCACAAAGGAAATAAATATGAAACCTTTCAGCAAGATATTGATAAATTTATTTATGATATGTCCATTCGTTTCAGTATACCTGACTTCACCTTCAATCAATGGCTATACAGGATATGCAACGACTTCAAGTTATATTATCAACAGTTCTATCAACCTAATGAAAATTGCAAATTGAACATCAATTATCTCAAGACAATTCAAGATAAGTTCATCATTACATACACTGATAAAGTATCAAGCAATTATGCATTTACCTGCAAATACTCTTATATTCAAACCTTAAAAGAAAAATATGATAATGTTATGCTATATCGGAAAGTTAATATACCCCATCAAGAAATTAATAATAGGATCAAAGCATTGTATCAAAAAACAGGTATTAAATATACTAGCAGAATTAAGTAGCCATACTTAATTAATATTCCTAAATTGCATAAGAGTCCTACTAGTTTCAGACCTGTTACAGTCGGTTATAATACTTATCTTACCAAAGCCAATTCATTACTACTCAAACTTTTAAAACCTCTGTTGAATCAAATTAATAATAAAGGTAGTTACATCATCAAGAACAGTCAAGAAGTTATAAAGTCTTTAAAATATCAAAAAAATCCTTTATACTTTAAAACCTATGACTTTCAGGAACTCTTCAACAATATTGATCTTGAAGACTTATCTAATATCCTAAACCTTTTATATGAAGAATACGACTTGAAGAAAACCATAGAATTCATTAAATATAAGACTTTAATTAATATTGTCATTAAAGAAAACTACCTCTTTAATGGTATCAGCAAATTAAAGGCATCCCCATGGGAGGGGGGGGGGGTGCTCATCTATACTTGCAGATTTGTACCTCAACTATTATGAAAGCCAATTACATCTTAATAATGAAATCATATACCTACGTTATGTGGATGATTTGATAGTTGGATATGAAGATGAGAATTATAGCATGAATTTTGATTTCTACCCACCAAACTTAATCTTAAAAGAAAATTCAACTACACTTAACAATGTAGTGGAATTTTTAGATCTAAGCATCGATTTCAGTAAAATACCTGTAAATTTTACTATCTATGATAAAAGAAAAAGTTTTAATATACTTATCACCGGCCTGATAAATTGGAATTCCAATCTTCACTTGAATATCTTTAGGAATGTATTCTTGGGGGAATTGGCTAGAATACAGAGAATCATCAACTATGACGACATCCGTATTGATTTTGATAGGGCATTTCTACAACAAGCATATCTACAGAAATACCCCATTCCTTTTATGTAACATTATATTAATAATTTCTATGGTAATAACAATGAATATTGTACAAAGTTAAAATCAATTTTAACTCATTTTGGTCGATGAAGGTTCGCATACTATGCATAACAGGACCGCAGAACGTTAACACACAGATATAAAGGTCATGGTAGTCTGAAAGACTAGTATGCCATCCTGTAATGGACTGTACATTCTAATTGGATTTTTCTTATTCAAACGGTCTTGTAATGATTGTTATCGTCACTTCGGAGGTTGGCTTCAGCCAGGGCTGGCGTCCAGGAGTGCCATGCCGCCGCAATTATGACATGCATGTTGACAACTGGGGTGTAAGGTCACAACCCCTTACCGCCATTAAGTAAGCTTCTCGCTAAGCCTTCCTTCTTTTTTCCAATTTTTTACATGCTATTTATACTTTTTATATTTATATAGTGCATAGAATTTGTAGCTGCATTGCGCATAAATGCTATAATACTTCAATATCTTTAATAATTTCCACTTTCTATCTTATATATATATATATATATATATATATATATATATATATAAAGAAATACAATCCCAAAAAGTATGAAATCCAAGATAGAGAAAGGCGCAAATTGCCCTTGGGTCGCAATCTCCCTTGACCTTTCTGCAACCCTGTAAAAACAATCATTCCATCTATATATTTTCTTTTTCATTTTAAATCTTATATATATATATATATATATATATATATATATATATATATATAGAAAAATTGAAATATAAAAAGTGAAAAAAACATGTAAAAAACATGTAAAAAAGGAAGGATGGCTCGGCAAAAAGCTTACATTATGGCGGTAAGGGGTTGTGACCTTACTCCCCAGTTCAACGAGCTCGTCAAAATCGCCGCGGCATTTTCACTCCTGGTCGCCAGCACTGGATAAAAGAAAACAATTTAAACTACCTATTATTGGAATTATACATTGGAACTCCAACATACATTTGAATGTGTTTCGCAATGTATTCTTGGGAGGTTTAATCAGAATAAAAAGAACTATCAAAATTACATTTACGTATCAATTTTGATCAAGAATTTTTAAAACAAGCATTTTTTAATAAATATCCAATTTCCTTTATGATTAAAAATATTGATAATTTATACAGAAACAATTTTACATATGGTGTAAGACTTAAGTATGTTTTGAGTACAATTAGAGACAAAATCATCGAACCCTCCATATGACAGGACCGCACTGTGATCACAGGACCGCGGCTGGAACTACATTTCATTTGAGTCGGCAATTCAGTTGGCTTTATTTGTGGTGATATGGCTCTCGTACACATTTCTATCCAGGTCTCGTGATGATTTCAAAGTCACTCCGGAGGTTGGCTTGGGCCAGGGCTGGCGACCAGGAGTGAAAATGCCGCGGCGATTTTGACGAGCTCGTTGAACTGGGGAGTAAGGTCACAACCCCTTACCGCCATAATGTAAGCTTTTTGCCGAGCCATCCTTCCTTTTTTACATGTTTTTTACATGTTTTTTTCACTTTTTATATTTCAATTTTTCTATATATATAGTGTTTGGTACCCTCATGCTGCCTTGCGCAAAAGTTACTAAAACATTTTTATTTCCGATTTTTCAATTTTTTTATATTTATATTTTATATATATATATATATATATATGTATATATATATAATTTAATAAAGTTTGTTTTATGCAGGTTTTACTATATTACGCATGTAGGGAAATTAAAAATTAGTGTATTTAATAACATTAACGCAGAGTTAAAAAGAAAAATTTTCAACATAAGTTACTTTAAGTAATATATATATATATATTTACTATGAGCACAAAATTGCATTTTTGAGTTCTTAAATTCTTAAAATAGGTAAATTCTTTACCAATTATATTTCCAGTTTAAATGTCGTAGCATTATTTACTTTGTGTTAGTAACAAGTATTATAGGGAGAATAAAATGTGAATAGATTAATTAATGCCAACAGACTTTAAAAGTAAATCTTAAGTGACAAATTAAATTATGAATGGAAAGTAATAACTGCGGTATTATCAAGTACAATTAACGATCTCATAATTGCAGATTCTATTTTTGCATCCCTATAATTAATAATGAATAACTTTCGCAATTATCCCAGCTACTTATTTTCACCATTTTAGTAACAGTTTTTAGCGATTTATTTTCTGAAATAGCATATAAATACGTACTAATGTATTGGTAGCGACAGACAGACAGACAGATAGAGATAGAGAGATAGAGAGCGGATTAGATAGGTAGATAGAGAGAGAAAGCTAAAAAAATAGAAAGATAAGGAGAGAGAAATGGAGAGATATATAAAAAGAGAAAGCGAAAGATAGACAAGGGTGTGGTCAAGAGAAAGAGAGGAAAAGTGAGAGAGTGGAAGAAATAAAGATAAAGATAAAAAAAGCGAGAACGAGAGAAGGGAAGAAACAAAGATAAAGAGATAGTGTATGAGAAGGAAGAAAACTAAAAGAGCGATAGAAAGGCACACAGAGAGAGAGAGAGAAAAGAAGGGGGCGAGAGAACGGAAAAAGCAAAGAAAAGAGATAAAAAACAAATTCAAGAGAAAGAAAAAGACTGAAAGAAGAAAGGGAGAAAGATAAATACAGAATATGAAAGATACAGCGAAAGGAAGATGGAGAGTAAAAGGGTAAGAAATGAAACAGAACGATAAAAAGGAGAAAGAGAAGGACAAAGAGAGGGAAAAGGAGACGGGGAGAGAGGAGAAAGAGAGAAATATAGAGGAGGGAGCAAAGGAAAAGGAGAGAAATAGAAAAAGAGAATTATAAAGTGAAAATAAGCAAGAAAGATAGAATAATATAAAGGCGAATAGAAAAGAAAATGGAGAGGAAGGGGAAGTAAGAGAAAGAGGGATAAAGAGAATGAGAAAAAGATAGAGGACAGAGAAATAGAGGTCAAAAAAGAAAGTATTTAAAAGTAAGGCCATTATGCCTCTTGGATTTATACCAAAATATAACCAATATATGGGCAACGAAACTTTCACCGTACTACAAAATGACATGGTAAATGGAAGGACTGCGAGTGGTGGCTATGTACTTCTTGAGTGGTTGTCCAGATATTTCTAGATCAGAAAATGTGTGTGTGTGTGTGTGCATGAGGAGGGGGGGGGGGACAACCAGCGGCTCACGTTTCACTTAGTGGTGTGCAGAGGGTTGTTGTGTGGCACGTAGAAACCTAATATTTTAAAAAAATTCCAATTTTTATATGTTGATATAAGAAATTTCGGGATCTTACTAGTCTAATTTGAAATAGTAATATAGCCAACAGTTTTTAACACTTTACAACAAAGTTGAAAAGTGTTTATGACTTTGTTCATTCTGTGTGTCTGTCTGTCTGTCTGTCCGTTAGCACGATAACTGCCGTAAAAATGATTTAATCAAAATGAAATTTTAGTATGTTGTTCAGACGGTCTGTAGGACCTATGGGAATATAAATGAATAATATCACCCAATTAGTTTTGGATTGAACCCGGGTTGAAAAAATGAAATACATTGAGCCCTATGGGACCTAATTTTTCAAAATTTTTTTAAGCGGATTTAAAATTCACAAATTGCTTCGAAAATTTTAGATAATATTCAAATTGTTCCATAAAATATATAAAAAAAATTTCAGCAAAATATATTCAGTAGTTTTTTAAATAAAAATTAAAGTAATAATTACACCTCTTATATGAAGTGATCACGTGACCATGATATGAAAAGATCACGCGACCTACTTCAAAATGATATATGGCATCCATCTTGTCTCAAAATCGTGGTTTTAAAAGTTTTTTTTAATTCATATTGAGTGTTGTATCCGTCCTAAAACCACTTTATTTCTGCTTAAATTCTGTGCATCTACATACTGAAACAACGCAATTACAATATATTTGAGTTTAAATGCTCATCCAAATTTGATTATTTCTACAACGAAGCCTATTTTTCACCTATCTAAAATGTAAACAGCAAAATATGTAGATTGAGTTGTATTAGAATGGCTGTATTTCTTTAACACAAAATCATTTAGTTCATGGAGTCTGCATAGCTGATATGAGTGAAATATTCATTGATTTTACAGAGAGAAGGACGATTTTTTTCGATGAAGTTTTAAGCATAGAGTTTAATTACTTGTAGCTCCATGGTCTTAATTTTTAAATAAAATAAATTATTATAGTATTGTGATGAATGACATGAATGGGAAATTATTTATGAATGAAATGCTGCTTTTATAGAGAGAGCCAGGCGTGTTATTTTTTCTATGACGTCATTTGAATGAATTTCAGTTGTTTTCTATGAAGTTTTCAAATATAATAAATTATCGTAGTATTATTATCATTCTAAAATTATTACCGAGGAATGTATCGCATTTTACAGATGTTTAAACCAGGCAATTTATATTTCAATGCCGTCATTTGAATGAAGTTCATTTTTTCCGATGGAGGTTTAAGTTTTCAAATATCACAATACTACATTAATTTATTATAAGTTTTAAAATACTCCCGAAGAATGTATTGCATTTTAGACATGTTTAAATAAAATTGCATTGAAGTTGGAAAGTGTTTCATAATCAATGCTTTAAGCATGATTGATCTTTCTTGTTTAAAATGTATTATGCATATAGAATAACAGAAATGGGGGAATTGCTGTAATTGTAACTTGCATCAACTGTTTTGGAACCAGTGATATAATGTTTTAAAATATATTCGGAAGAGAATGGTAAATTCTCAAGTGATCACTTTTCAAAGACTGACTGTGGGATCTTGTATTTCTTACAGATACAATGAGACATCTGAAATTTACGTTCATTGGGAAAGATTGTAGTTTTTTCTACAATGGTGTATTTTGTATTAACTGTCATGACTAAGCTTTTTATTTTTCTAATGATTTACTCAAAACAAATTATCGCAATTCGTTTGAATGCAAGAGCAAGCAAAAATATCTGAAAATATCCCAAATTAAAAGAGTTGCAAAAACTTAATATCTGTTTTATATGCAGAATTTTGGGACTTCGAAAAAAGTAAGGAAATATGTATTGAACATTTTTTTACAACCTCTCTTTTGGATGGATGCTGCAGACCTAAATCCCTCCTCCTCCAGACGCGTTGATAGAAATCATTAATCTTCAGCATAATGTTGCACTGAAATACAAATATAATGAAAATCTGATGTGGGCAACACATGACTTTCCTTATATAATGTAATGTATTTACTACTCTTACTGTAAAAAAATAGGTTTTTCTTAAAGTAGATACTAATATTCTTTCCAAGATATTGAATTTTCGACAATTAGTCGTCATTTTCATTGATTTAGCGTCATTTTTATCCATTTGGCGAGATTTTCGTTAATTTGGCAACATTTCAAATAGTCGCCAAGTTGGCGACATTCCGCCAAATTCGTCGCCAAAATATCGCCAAGCGTTATGCACTAAGAAATAAATTATTCTTACAGCAGATAAATGACTATTGGCGTTCAAATACAAAAGTATTACTCAAAGTATCTTTTTTCATGAATGGAACGAGCTAGATCCACGTGATTGATATCATCCAATTTATTGCATGGTATTACATATGAAAAATGAACATGTTTCTCAATAGGAAATATTTTTTTTATTTTATATGACTTTCTGATAATTTTTTTGAAAAAATGTACAATATCTCAAGAACGGTTCATGTTAGCGTTCTAAAATTTATGTCAATCGTTTTCTAATGAAAAATTACATAAGAAATGTCTATTTTCGTAACTTCATTAGTGGTTTTGATTTTTTGACGATTTTTTCAAAATTTCATTCAAAAATTTAGGGGGGTTCTGAACATTCGATTGCGTATAAAAACAATAAGCTTCCAGTGTTTACAGTTTGTGATTTTTGTACCAAATTTGGTTCAAATCGGTCCATTTGTTCGTCAGTTATCGTCTCCACAGGCTCACTGACACACACACACACACACACATACTTTCATACACACACACACACACACAGACATCACTTCAAAAATATTTGATTCGTGATCAGGGATACTTGAAACGTGCTCTTCCGTCGAAAACTCGAATTCGAATTTTTGACTCCGTCACAATACTTTCCTTATACATTATGTATATAAGGAAAGTAATATGATTTTCATTTCTACCAGTTCAAATTATGCGAAATTTTGGGTATGTTGTCAAGTATGGTATTAATGGAAAAATTTTTTCTAGCTCTTTAAAGTGAAGGGTATCAAGCTATAGTTCTAATCATTTGTACTTACGATACCGATTTTTTAATTTTTTTCTTATAAAATGTAAAAAAAAACATGAATTCTGGTATGAAAAAGTCGAGTTGAGCTGCACACCCGTTGATTTTGTAAATAGACATGTTATTACTCATACCTATAGCAATTCAACACAGTTGCAAAATGATTAACGTAATATTTTTGTAAGTTGACATGTTATTACTCTTATCTTTAGCAATTCGATAAAAGTGTAATGAAACGTGGAGAATCTCTTTATCTAATCCATTCCGCTGCTTTCGATACCGATAGCGAATTATTTACGCATCTCTAAAAATAGCCCGGCGATATCGATGATAAATGTAATCGATACAACTTAGTTATTTCCCGCGGAAAATGGGTGGAATCTACGTGAAATGACTAAGGCGGAGGAGTGAGGCATTGAAAGAGTAAATTATACGTCGTTGATTATTTAAACATAAGTTGAAGCCTCTGTTTTCGTAATTCATTTTCTCAATTTGAATTTTCTTAAGGGTGTTGAATGCACTTATGATGATTGATTATATACTAAAAGTATAATAATATTCTTAAAATCATATATTTAGATATATGTTCAATGCATTTAAACAAAATTGACTCTGACTAAATCCGTGGAAGTAAAAGTAAGGAGTTAATATGTTTCATATTAAGAAAATGATAATATCGTTTGAGACAATCATTTAGGTGGCGCTGGGGTAAGATAAGTAGTCCTGCATTGTGTGTATGTCTATGGCGAAAGACTTAAAGTATTTATTAAAATTGTCAATTTTGTAAAAGTAAATTCTTAACACAATGCAAAGTAGAATTGAAACAATAAAGAATATTCCTACGTATTCAATGTTTTTTTTATCTTTCAATTTTATTTTTATCTCCCTATATTACTTTCCTTATATACATAATGTATAAGAAAAGTATTGTGACGGGGTCGAAAATTCGAATTCGAGTTTTCGACGGGAGAGCACGTTTCAAGCATCCCTGATCACGAATCAAACATTTTTGAAATGATGTCTGTGTGTGTGTGTGTGTCAGTGAGTCTGTGGAGACGATAACTGACGAACGAATGGACCGATTCGAACGAAATTTGGTACAAAAATCACAATCCGTAAACACTGGAAGCCTATTGTTTTTATACGCAATCGAATGTTCAGAGCCCCCCTAAATTTTCGAGTGAAATTTTGAAAAAATCGTCAAAAAATCAAAAGCGCTAGTAAAGTTACGCAAATAGACATTTCATATGTAATTTTTCATTAGAAAACGATTGACATAAATTTTAGAACGCTAACATGAACCGTTCTCGAGATATTGCACATTTTTCAAAAAAATTATCAAAAAGTTATATAAAATAAAAAAAAAATATTTTCTATTGAGAAACATATTCACTTTTCATATGTAATACCATGCGATAAATTTGGTGACATCATTCTCGTGAATCTAATTCATTCCATTCATGAAAAAAGATACTTTGAGTAATACTTTTGTATTTGAACGCCAATAGTCATTTATCCGCTGTAAGAATAACTTATTTCTTCGTCCATAACGCTTGGCGAGATTTTGACGACGAATTTGGCGGAATGTCGCCAACTTGGCGACTTTTATAAATGTTGCCAAGATAACGAAATTCTCGCCAAATAGATAAAAATGACACTAAATCAATGAAAAGACTACTCATTGACGAAAATTCAATATCTTGGAAAGAATATAGATATCTACTATAAGAAAAACCTATTTTTTTATTGTAAAAGTAGTAAATTAATTGCATTATATAAGGAAAGCCATATGTTGCCCACATCAGATTTTTTTATACTCTGTCCTGCAACTACGAAAACATACTGGTTAATTATACTCAGAATTAGGAAATCCTTAATTTAAAAATAATCAAAAATACATATACTAAATACTACGCCTTTTTGTTGAGCCAACTAACAATTGCAGCTACTTTACTAATACTAGTAACACGTAGAAAAATTAAAAAATTCTTCAATCGTTCCATAAGAGTTTTTTCACCTTAATAATTCCATGACTAAAATAGGCTATGTGTGATTTGAAGAAGGGTTAGGATCTCTTTGCAGGGTACCTGGACGTGGAAGATAACTTTTTTTAGAAGGAGGTTTTTTTTTTTGTACTTGATGGGAAAGTTTGTGTTATGAGATTGTGTTTTTGTGAGATATGTTATTATTGATGTGAAACATCTTAATGCGCCGGGTACGGAGAAAATTATGAAAGAAATGTGACAGGGATGAAACGGAAGTATGTAACGGAAGTGATATCATAGTGACACGAATAAGCAACAGAAAACCATTGTTGCACTTTGAAGGTCTGAGCCACTTGACCTCAGTGACAAATTAGGTAGTCTTGGTATTAATTTCACGAACATTTTGACAACTTTTATAAACGTCTCGAATTTTGTATATTGGCTAAAAACTTCACGAGTTACGTGCTTTTTCGTAACTTTCTACAAAGGATATATAAGATGTCATCTTTCGGTTGGCTTGTTGAAGCTATACGAGCAAAAGCAGTGGTTGAAAATAAATACCTTTTTTGCAGTGAACTACAACTGCAACTACTTTACGACAAATGTAGTTAACTACAACTACTTTTCTTAAACGGTAGTAACTACAAACTACTTTTAAAATGTAATCACTACTTAACTACTTTATAAGAATTTTGCCAGAGCTTCAATTTACATAAAATGTGTGGTCAACGTGTATATATATATATATATATATATATATATATATATATATATATATATGAAAATTTTCTCTTGGTACATAGTGCCATCTTCACATACACATCAACTTTTTCCCATTTAAAATATGTTGTTGTTGTTGTTGTTGAGACCCAGACCGTCCGACCTACCAGAAAGGTGTAAGGTAACTGTATGGACGGCCGGGAAGTGCCACCCAATTTAGACCGGAACCCAGTGGGGGAGGCATCCACAGGGACCGTACCCTCCTTCCCCTACCACCAACCTCTCGGAAGGACTTACGGACCCACATGTTTAACGTGATCGTACTCCGCATGAACACGGCGGCATTTGTGGTAGCGTGCAAATCTAGCGCGCAAACCACGGGGATACCGCACCCGAGATGGCCAACAGCACGCGGTGTTCCGAGGTGGTCACCCACCAAGTACTAACCGCGCCCGATGCTGCTTGACTTCGGTGATCTAACGAGAACCGGTGTTTTCAGCAGGGTACGGCCGTTGGCCTTTCCATTTAAAATATGTGAAGGAGGTGAAGTTTCACATAAATAACGAGTAACAGAGTGATCAATAATGAGTAACAGAGTCACTCACTTAATGAGTAACAGAGTCACTCATACTATGTAATATATTATAAAGTATTGTTTTCCCGAAAATTTTCGAATTCGAGATTTTGATGTACGTAGGTCCAATATATGTTTTACGATCTTCCGAATACGATTTGACTATTTTTGGACTGATGTCCGCCTCTCTGATGTCTGTGGTGGATTTCCTGCGCAAACGATAGCGATCACAAATATTAATGGATTTTCACGAAACTTTATATTCGAAACTTTGTATTTGCTATCGAAAATCTAGACCTAGATAGAATTTTTTTAAATTCAAGCGAAAACTTCGAAATTCATTCGAAATTTTCGAAAGAAAAAAGTAACCGTTACTAAATATGGATTCTGGTATGAGAAAGTATGAGTTGAGCCAGACTGCGGTTAATGTTTTTCTCTCTCTTTTCCACTATTCATTTGGAATGACTGATTTCTGTAAATTTACTATTTGTATACGAACATATTCCCTTTACTCATTTTTAGTGTCAGATACTTGACCAGAATCAATTTCAATTCATTTAACGGTATTGTTAAGGTTATTTTTAGCAGCTCCTAAATGGATTTATATCGATGTTATTTATCTCTGAGGTGGAATGTATTCGATAAAACGATTTAGAATGTTTGGTTACAGTTTTATCTAATTGCCACAGATAAGGATAAAGTGAGCCCTGACATTGCGTAAATGTAATATTACTCAATTCCCAACTATGTTAAATTTTAACAGGAAGGATCAATCATGCATAAAGCATTGATTATGAAACACTTTCCAACAGAAATTCAATTTCATTTAAACATCTCTATAATGTGATGTATTCAGCTCTGATAATTTTTAAATTATCTCGGTACAAATACTTGAAAATTTTAAACTTCATTGAAAAAACAGTGCTAGTTATATAGAATAGATTTTATTCAAATAACGTCATCGAAATATAAATCGTCTGTCTCTAAGTAAAATCAATGAATATTTCATTCATATCACTTGTATATTCCAGACTCTAGAGCTAATAATTTTTGCTTTAGATCTTAGCAATTCTTATACAACTCAACTTAAAATCGCTTGATTTGTTTGCATTCTATATGCTATATTTCAGCGTTAAAATTAAGCTTTGCTGTAGAAATAATAAAAACTTAGGGATCATTTAAAAAAAAATATTGTAATTGGGTTGGCACAGAAGTTAGATACACAGATAAAACACAAAAATAAAATGGTTTTATGACGGATGCAACAATAAATATAAATTTAAACATTTACGCTATGCACAGCTGAAATAAAGAAACACTTGCCGAATACCCGTTGAAAATCAACGGTTTCGCAATAAGTAATCCCCGAATAATGTAAATTTTTGAATAATTCGAGTTCCACGTCGAAATCGGCAAATCGAATATTTTGGTGTGCAGCACCTCTTAAAGAAGAAAATATTGGAAAACTTAAATTGCGCACTTCTTCCTTTCGAACTATTTACCCATACACAAAATTAAAGTGTCTATCTCATCCCGACGCATGCTATTTTATTATTTCCCCATTCGAACGTCTTTCTGTGGAGCACAGCCATAAATGAACATTAAGGAAAAACTCTATTCGCCTCTTTTTTTTTACCAGATAATTGGCCCACATACTAGATATCAGGCCTCTATCACATTTAAAAGGAAGCGTGTATAACTTATTCGAAAAATCGAAAAGTTTAGTTTGCAGGCATTGGCGCCCATGGACGCCAATGCCCGCAAAGGGGGATAGAACTGTTTGAGATAGGGTATGTCAAATACCTGTCTTTTTGGGAGGTTCTTCGTTAGGGATAACACTGTTCCACCCGTAAGCAAAAAGTTAAAGTCCTTGAAAATTTTTTTCGAATGGTACCATACTTGACAATGTACCCATCTGGGAGTGGGTATAATTTGCCCTCAGAGGGGGCTAATGACGTCACAAAGAAAAAAAAATTGTATCGCGGCTATTTTTCATAACATTGATTGAAATTATAAAGTATCATGATCATTGAGCTATAAATAAACCCGTTTATGTTTGATTATGTCAAATTTCGTCCAGTGCTGGAATATTAAAAAAAATATAACATTTCGAATAAATTTCGAAGTTTTCACTCGAATTTAATAAAATTTTATATATTTCTGATTTTTTTATAACAAAGCAGTATAAAGTTCCGTGAAAATCCATTAACATTTGGGGCTGCTATTGTGTACACACAAAAAAAAAATCGACCCCATACAGACAGACTGAGATCCCTTCCAAAGCAGTTAAAACGTGTTCAGGAGGTCTTAAATATTGACATCAAAATCTCGAAATCAAAAATTTTCGAGAAAACAATACTTTTTCAACGCTACGTATGAGAATGTAATAAACGCAGCATATAGCTGTTTCGAGGATACGCCAAATCCTCTCCATCAGTGATCAAAAGACCAATGCCCCAAAAGCCAAAAACATAAAATAAACCTATATGGGTAAGTAACGGGTACACCAAATGTAAGGTAACTGTAAGGAAAAGGTTACTGAAACTATCGACAAATGGAAAATACTCTTAAAATATTACTAAGGAATAAAAAAGGCAAATAATACTTATTTTAGTTAAAGCGCATTTTCCATCGAAACATCCAAGCAAAATTTGGCTATTTCTGTGTACAAAATTACCCATGACGAACAAATTACTGTTATATTCTGTCTCGTGCAAAGTTTCATCCTCATGCAGAGTCATCAGGGGGGGGGGGGGGAGTACCCGTAGCGAGAATGCAAACACACCAACTTGGCAGTGCCGGGATTTGATCCGGAGACCTTGCAGTTTATTAAGTTACTATGGAGCCAGAGGTTCAATTTTATTTTAATGAATTTATTGTATGATTTTTAATAGTGTAGTTCTTTGTATATAAAAATGTAAATTTCCAACAATGTGTCTGGTCTTATATAAAAGCACGCTTCTGATAACGAAGCATCGTCCAGCAACCTACATAAACAGATCAGAACGTCTAATTCACGATTGTAGAGAAACAACGAGTTATAGTGGTGACACAAAGTGGTGACTCGGCAAAATAATACGAAGTGGTGTCACAAAGTGGTGACCCGGACATGATTTGAACACGCAACCCTCTGGATTTTAGCGAGTCTGGAATGAGTTTTCAAAATATATCTGTATTCTTTGCTCCACGGAAGTCTGTGTGTGTGTGGGGAGGTGGGGGGGGGGGTGCGAAAATGAAAATCAGGCTTCGTTAGATTCTGTTCCGAGGTTAATGTTATAAGTGTGCAAAGATGCAGCCTTCTAAATCACCGAGGAGGGGGGGTGGTTAAAAGATTTAAAGAACTAGGAAGACTTTTTGAAAAAATCATATCTTCCCCACTTTCGAAGGGAAATCGAGAATTCGGCTCCGTTAGGTTCTGTCCAGTGGTCGATGTTATAAATGTGCAAATATTCAGTTTTCTAGGTGTCCGGAGACGGAAATAAGCAAACACGTCATACAATTATGTAGATTTATTCTGGAATCGGTTCCTGTCAGAATTGTAAAATGTGTCACTTTTGTTTTCTAATGATAAATTAATTTTAAACAGATGACTTTTATAACACGATTGATTGTTTTGATTATGCTACCATTTCTTTTCGAATAATCCTTTGAAAATTTGGAATATTTTGTGATCTTTTGATTAAGTTTCAAATGAATATTGTGCTTATATTTACAGATTGCGATAATAATATCAAATTTTACGAAAATAGCGTAATTCGATATTTTGTACATGGACTTTCTGACATGTACATATGCATAAACATCACATCAAAATGTTCGTTTTGAGTTTAGATATGCTAAAAGTTTTCCAATCTGTTGATAACTCCAACTTCCGTGTTCCTAAGTTAAGAATATTAACTAAATATTCTAACGTTCAAAAGGTAAATTGAATGCAAATTTTATGGATAATCATGTAGCGTCCATATTATATATTTGGGAAATGTATCACATTTGTCTTTGATCACCAAACATAAATCATATTTAACAATATTAATAAATTTAAACCTAGGTATTTCATCCATTGTTTTCATAATTAATGATACATGACTTAACGATTTTCAATTTCACTATCTCTGGTTTGTTTCACTTCTTCGAACTGACTAATCCCTGTTTGTAAAGGACCGAGATAATTCTACCCATTTTCAGTGAACGATAGCAATTCTGTATTGATTAAATTTATCATCGATATCGTGAACCTATTTTTGGAGGCGCCAAAATGGATTTTTATCATTGTTGCCACCGGTGGAATGGATTAAGTAAAAAGATAGAGGACGTTTGATTATACTTTTATCTAATTGCTGCAGATAAGCGCGTAGCTGACCGTCTAATTTAGTAACGATTTTGTTGCTAAATCTGTAACTGATAAGTTTGGAAAACATAATTGAAATTAGAAGTCATTTGTAGGATGAGAAGCAAATTTCAATTAGTTATCAATAATAATAAAAAAAATTAACTGTGTGGCTAAATTCGACTTTCTCATTCCAGAATTCCTTTTCAAGCAACTTATTTATTTATTTATTGTTTATTTATTTATTATTTATTTATTTATTATTATTATTTTTATTTTTGCAAATTTGCAAGAAAAAATTCCAAAAATATCTATCGTTATTCTAAATGATCATAATTATGGCATGTTACCCTTTCTTTTAAAGAGCTCGAAAAATCTTTGGATTAATACCAAGTTTGATAATGCACCTCCCATGGGAGGTAATTTGACCCCCACCGATGGGGGGGGGAGGAGGCTAATGACGTCATGAACACAAAAATTGTATTGGGGCTGTTTTTCACTACAATGATTGAAACTATTAAGTTTCGTGAACGTGAGCCATAATTAGTAAAATTTTATCTTCTGATGCCGTGTTAAAAAATATGATATTTCAAATAAATTTTCACTCGAAGTTTTCACTAGATAGAATAAAAAATAATTCTATCTAGTTCTAGATCTTTTGTTAGCAAAGCCAAATATGAATTTTCGTGAAAATTATTTAATATTTGTGGCAACTACTGTGTGCACAAGGAATCGACCACAGACAGACATACGGACATCACTACGAAAATAACCAAAACGTGTTCAGGAGTACTAGAATGTATCTGTTGGCATCAAAATCTCGAAATTGAAAATTTACGTGAAAACAAGACTTTCGCAACACTATGTAAAGTTAAAAGCAAATTAACACATCAATTTTTTCTTGGATTTAAGATACTTTTACAATGAAATAAATTTTCATAATTTTTTCTTTAATATTTTAGGAAATGATCAATATACACTATGACTAGTAAAACTAATTTTTATAATACACGGCTCTTAGGAAAGTCATTAAGTACCGCCATAACTTTGTAAGGAAATGTCCATGAGTTTATACCGTTAGGTTTATCTGTAGTAAAGTGACGATACCAGAACGAATAAAAGAGATTGTAGTGATCCTAGTGGTGACTTAAAAAGTGTTAAGATAACAAGTAAATTTAAGTTACGCTTGGCGACTCGTTCATGACTCTATGCGTGTTAGGCCTCTACATGATTACCTTTGACATTTCAATTTGATGCAATTTATGCTTTGTTGAAATTTGGGCCTGTTTGATTTCCTTCTTTGTATTTGTGTTTAATACTGGTTTACTCTTAAATTTCCTGCTTATATATTATTTAATGCACTTTTGTAATTGTTTATCCTTAAATTATTATGTTTATAATACAATTTAATTATCATTATTCCGTAGTTAATTTATGCAAATTTTGTCTGCCGATTGGGTCTGTATATAAACTTGTTTGCAAGGCAATTTTTATATAGCCACTGATCAAGGGTGTGGTGATACCCGAAAGCTCTCTGGCCTTTTAAATCTTGTACGTCATAAAGGATGGTTTTTCTTAAAATGACCTTTTTCAAGTTGAAATTTTTTTATTTATTTATTACTTAAAAACGTGAAGATTTGTATAAATATTCCTCTTAACATTACTATATACAATACTATTAAATTTTTTTTTTGAATTTTGTTATAATTTTGCATTTTTTTTAATTTAATTTTTTTTAACGAAAATTTGAAAATGCTTCTTGCGTGCCATTTGTTCACATTTTTGATTCATTTTACAATATGATCACTCGAAAACACATTATGAACAAATTTGGGTGTTCATTTTTAAATCCCTTAGAAAGTTAATTTTTTAAAAATATTTTTCTGCATTAAAACTTAATTTTCATCATTTAATTAGGTTCTTATTCACTTTTAATTACCTTAATAAAGTCCAATTATAAAATGCATGTCCAGTTTCATTAAAAAATATGAGAGGTGTCTTCTTGCCAAATTTCATGCATCTTAGACAAAAATTAAGATGCATGGAGCATTTTAAAAATGTAAAACCTTTGAAAATTCCGTTTCGAAAAAAGTGCATTCAACCTTTCGCTTACGGGTGGGACAGCTTAAATCCAAAACATCATTGCACCTGCTGCAGCAGGTGCAATGTTTCTGTCAGCTATTTCCATGGATGCCAATGCCTGCAAAGGGGGATCAAAGTCTATGGGATAGGGTATATCAAATACCTGTCTTTTTGGGAGGTTCTTCGTTTGGGATGGACGCTGTCCCACCCTTAAGCAAAAGGTTGAATGTGTAACATAATGTTATATATTAAATTTCTTTTTGTCGATATTTGCTCATTCCAATGTCCACCGTCCCCTTAAATCTGCGATTTGTTGTCCTTGATTTAGAATGTTAGGATAACGTACTTGACATCAAAGCGAGATGGACGAAATGGGCAGCTACTAAGTTGTCAGGTATCGACAATGAATCTGAGGCAGTATTTATTTGACACTTTACTGTTATTGTAGGAGTAAAATGGCTGCTTTATTTAGGAATGCTAAAATAAACTACACTTATATGCACAAAAAAAAACTAATCAGTTCGTATTTAAATGCCCTACGTTAACAATAATGCGTATTTGAATTCGAGAATACGTCTAATTAAACAAGCTTTGTAGGTGTCACCGTGTTTACGCATCTAGCGACCAATGAAGAACTAATTTATGCCCTTAAACGCGTTTAGATCGTCCCTGGTGTTGATTGCTATTCTCTATACAATGCTCTATGACTTTGTAACTGTCTTTGTTGTCGAATTTGTTATTCTAACACCTTAAATTCTCAGCTAGGAGTGCTGCAACCAGTTTTAGGATATATATATTTATCATAATTATATTATCATATGGAATATATATATTGATATAATGTAGGGTATTATAGTAAAGGCCCACTTTACTACCTATTGACGTAATATGTACACTCATGAACATTTCTTTATAAAGTTATTTATGCACTTAAAAACTTTCTATTAAACCCCGTAGTTTAAGATGCAGAAATCATAAATAATTTATGCACTTTTCAACTTTATTCAAAATTAATTTATATCTCAATAAAAATGTACTACTTTAGATGTATGGAAAACATTCTTAGCGTGCTATTTTTAAATCTTACGAGCAACAGAAGAATTTCCCCCTTATTTAAATACTTTACATGTATGATAAGAATTTCATTTTCACGACAGAGGATATATAATGCAAAAATAATGATACTTCTCTCAAACACGAGCTCAAAATGAATATCCTCCTTACATAAGAGAGAAATGTTCTGGGATAAAAAAATAAAATAAAGTTTCTCAAGCGAAAATTATTTCACATCCAATGCACAGATTGACATTTCCATGTTCAAACACGAAACCCATGTTTACTTGTCAACAGACATCTCGGAATTTCTAAGGTTTTGCAAGAATGTAACACCTCAGTTTTATTGGGGGAGCTTTAAATAAATAGAAGAGATAGACGTCTCAGGCAATCTGGAAAAAAAATGTTGGAAATATTCGTTTAACAATTTCTGCAGAATAAATTCGTTTTAATTGTTTTGCTGATATGCTCTATGCTTTGTTGAATTTCTTTGATACTTTTATTTCAGAAATTATTTATCAATTTATAACGTGCCACAATTTTGCAAATTTCTATTTAAACCGCCAAATTCAATCATATCACGATGTTGGAATAAAATTCCACTTTACGCAGTATGATGTTGAAATGGTGAAATTCATATTCACATAACACATGCTTACAGCAGGAGTTCTCAAGCTGCTTTAAACTGTAAAATGAACTGATCAAAGCTGCCCATAGAACTTTTTACAGGGGAAGGGGGCACATTATAAAGGATAAGAAGTATAATATCAACTAGCCTGATGCCTGCCTTTGTGGCCTTAATTGTCCAGGAGGGGGGAAGTGCCCCCTTACTCTTTCCTATGGAGGCTCATGGAAACGAAATCGAACACTCACCAGTATAAAATGTTGCTCTTTGCAATGCAAATGTGATGCAAACAGAATCCTCCTACAATGTGGAGTGCGCAATTATCTTTAACAATTTTTTACGTAGGGTTATATAAATTGAAAAGAGGCATAAAAATATAAAAGTTAAATTTTGTTTGTGTATTTTAAATTTATTGTATTTTAAATTAAATGAAAAGGTATTAATCAAATGTTCGTATTGTGTTGAAGTCCACAATAAATCACTTAATAATTGCTTGTTGCTCTTGTTGCATCTAAAAGTTTGCTGAAAGCAAACACAAATTTTTGAGTTTAAAAAAGTAAGCTTGAGAAATATCTTAATTTATTTATTTTCTAGATAACCAGGGGTGGGATGTGGGGTGGGGAGAAGAAGGACATGTTGAGAGTTGGACAAAGAAAAAATCCTAATTTATCTTTCGCGGGGTCTTCTGAAACGTAAGGAGACACTTTTAAAGAAATCTCCATTTTCTCCGATCTCCCGGGGAATAAAACATTTTGTTTCGGTAGATTCTGTTCCGTGGTTAGTATCTAAAGTGTGAAAAAATGCAGCTTTCTAGATCACCGAAGGAGGGGGGGGGGTCGTTTTTTGAAGGATCTAGGAAGGCGTTTGAAAAAAATTATATATTTCTTACTTCTGAAGGGAAATAAAAAATTCGGCGTCGCTAGGTTCTGTCCCGTAGTCGATGTTATAAATGTGTAAATATTCAGTTTTCTAGGTGACCGGAGATGGAGGGTTTGGGAAGAAAGACACAATCACATTATACAATTATGTAGCTTTTTTTCTGGAAAGTTGTTCATGTCAGAGTTATTAATTGAGTGACTTTCGTTTTTTGAGGAAAAATTACGTTTAAGGGGACGGTGGACGTTGAAATTCTTTTTATTTATTTATCGACTTAGAAACATGAAAATTTGGATAAATATTCCTCTTAACATTACTATATAAAATACCATTAAATTTTTTTCAATTTTGTTATAATTTTGTATTTGGTTTTTTAAATTTAATTCATTTTAACGAAAATTTGAAAATGCTCCTTGCGTGCCATTTGTTTACATTTTTGATTAAGTTTACATTATGATAACTCAAAAACACATTATAAACAAATTTGGGTATTCATTTTTAAATCCCTGAGAAAGTTAATTTTTTAAAAATATTTTTCTGCATTAAAACTTAATTTTCATCATTTAATTAGGTTCTTATTCACTTTTAATTACCTTAATGAAGTCCAATTATAAAATGCATACCCAGTTTCATTAAAAAGTATGAGAGGTGTCTTCTTGCCAAATTTCATGTATCTCAGACAAAAATTAAGACGCATGGACCATTTTAAAAATATAAAACCTTCGAAAATTCCGTTTCGAAAAAAATGCATTCAACCGTTTGCTTTCGGGCGGAACAGCGTCAATCCCAAACGAAAAAGAACCCTCCAAAAAGACAGGTATTTGACATACCCTAACCGCTCACAGAAACATTGCACCTGCTGCAGCAGGTGCAATGTTTCTGTTGGCGGTTTCCATGGACGCCAATGCCTGCAAAGGGGAATCGAACTGTTTGGGATAGGGTATGTCAAATACCTGTGTTTTGGGAGGTTCTTCGTTTGGGATGGACGCTGTCCCACCCGTAAGCAAATGTTAAATGCGTAAAATAATATTATATATTAAACACTTTTAGTCGGTATTTGCTCATTTCAACGTCCACCGTCCCCTTAAAATGATGGTTTATATAACATAATTGATTGCCTTGATTATTTTGTGGTTTCTTTTCAAATATTCATTTAAGAATTTGGGATATATTTTGATCGTTTGATCAAGTTTAAAATGGATACTGTGCTTATATTCACAGATTGCTAAAATAGTATCAAATTTGACAAAAATAGCACATTTTGATATCTTATGCATGGACTTTATAATATATACATACACATCACATCAACATGCTCATTTTGAGCTTAGATATACTAAAAATTATTTTCCAATCCATCGGTAACTCCAACTTCAAAGTTCCTAAATTAAGAATATTAGCATCGTATCAAAATCTTCGTTTTGAGTTTAGATATGCTAAACATTTTCCAATTTGTTGACACAACCAACTTAAGGGTTCCTAAATTAAGATTATTAACTAAATAGTATGAAGTTCAAAAGGTAAATTGCTTGCAAACTTTAGTGGTGCGTAATTCATGTATTTGAGAAATGTATCACATCTGCCATTAATCACCAAACATAAATCATATTAATAAATTCAAACTCATGTATTTCACCCATTGTTTTCATAATTAATGGTATATGATTGAACGATTTTCAATTTCACTATCTCTCTCTAATTTCATTGAATTGACAAATCTCCGTTTGTTAAGGAACAAGATAATTCTACTCATTTTCAGCGAACGATAGCTATTCTGTATCGATTAAATTTATCATCGATATCGTGAACCTATTTTTGGAAGAGCGAAAATGGATTTTTATCGTTGTTGCCACCGGAGGAATGGATTAGGTAAAAAGATAGAGGATGTTTGATTATAATTTTATCTAATTGCTGCAGATAAGAGCGTAACTGACCGTCTAATTGCGAAAGTATTTGTAACTGATAAGTTTGTAAAGCATATCTGAAATTAGAAGTAATTCGTAGGATTAGAAGCAAATTTTAATTAGTTATCAATAATAATATAAAACAAGAAAAATAAATCACGCATAAAGCATTGATTATGAAACACTTTCTAACTTCAATTCAGTTTTATATATACATCTCTAAAATGCAATATATTCCTCGGTAATATTTTTAAAATTTTAACAATACTACATTAATTTATTATATTTGACAACTTAAAACTTCATAGAAAAAAATTAACTTAATTAATATTACGGCATTGAAATATAAATTGCCTGGTTTAAACATCTTTAAAATGCGATACATTCCTCGGTAATATTTTTAGAATTATCATACTACTACAATAATTTATTATATTTGAAAACTTCATCGGAAACAAATTAACTTTATTCAAATGACGTCATCGAAATATAAATCGCCTCGATATGAAAGCAGTATTTCAGTCATAAACATTTTTCCATCCCTTTCATTCATCCCAATACTATAATAATTTATGTTATTTAAAAACTTAAAACTATGGAGGTACAAGTAATTTAACTCTATGCTTAAAACTTCATCGAAAAAATCGTTTGCTTCTCTGTGTCGATGAATGTTTCATTCATATCAGCTATATTGCAGACTCCATGAGCTAAATAATTTTGCGTTAAAGAAATGCAGGAATTCTTATACAACTCATTCTACATTTTTTGGTATTTACATTTTACGTAAGTGAAAATTAGGCTTCGTTGTAGAAATAATCAAAGTTTGACGATCATTTAAACTCAAATATATTTTAATTGCGTTGTTTCAGTATGTAGATGCATAGAATTTAAGCAAAAATAAAGCGGTTTTAGAACGGATACGACATTAAATATGAATTAAAAAGAACTTTGAAAGTCACGATTTTGACACAAGATGCATGCCCTATTTTATTTTGAAGTGGGTCACGTGATCTTTTCATATAATGGTCACGTGATCTCTTCATATAAAGGGTGTAATTATTATTTTAATTTTCAACAAGAAAGATCAATCATGCTTAAAGCATTGATTATGAAACACTTTCCAACTTCAATGCAATTTTATTTAAACAAGTCTAAAATGCAATGCATTCCTCGGTAATATTTTGAAACTTATCACAATACTGCATTAATTTATTATATTTGAAAACTTAAACCTTCATCGAAAAAAATGAACTTCATTCAAATGACGGCATTGAAATATAAATTGCCTGGTTTAAACATCTCTAAAATGTGATACATTCCTCGGTAATAGTTTTAGAATTATCATAAAACTACGATAATTTATTATATTTGAAAACTTCATCGAAAACAACTGAAATTAATTCAAATGACGTCATAGAAAAAATAACACGCCTGGATCTCTCTATAAAAACAGGATTTCATTCATAACTTTCTCCCATTCATTTCATTCATCACAATACTATAATAATTTATTTTATTTAAACATTTTGTTTAAGACCATGGAGCTACAAAAAATTAAACTCTATGCTTGAAACTTCATCGAAAAAAATCGTCCTTCTCTTTATGAAATCAATTAATATTTCATTCATATCAGCCATGCAGACTCCATGGACTGAATTATTTTGTGTTAAAGAAATGCAGTAATTCTAATACAACTCATTCTACATATTTTGCTGTTTACATTTTACATAGGTGAAAAATAGGCTTAGTTTTAGAAATAATCAAATTTAGATGAGCATTTAAACTCAAATATATTGTCATTGCGTTGTTTCAGTATGTAGATGCACAGAATTTAAGCAAAAATAAAGTGGTTTTAGGACGGATACAACACTCAATATGAATTAAAAAGAACTTAAAAAAAATCACGATTTTGAAACAAGATGGATGCCATATATCATTTTGAAGTGGGTCATGTGATCGTTTCATATCATGGTCAAGTGATCGTTTCATATAAGAGGTGTAATTATTATTTTAATTTTTATTTAAAAAACTACTGAATATATTTCGCTGAATTTTTTTTTATGTATTTTATGGAAGAATTTGAACATTACCTAAAATTTTCGAAGCAATTTGCGAATTTTAAATCCGCTTAAAAAATGTTTGAAAAATTAGGTCCCATAGGGCTCAATGTATTTCATTTTTTCGACCCGGGTTCAATCCAAAACTAATTGGGTGATATTATTTATTTATATTCCCATAGGTTCTACAGACCGTCTGAACAACATACTAAAATTTATTTTGATTAAGTCATTTTTACGGCAGTTATCGTGCTAACGGACAGACAGACAGATAGAATGAACAAAGTCATAAACACTTTTCAACTTTGTTGTAAAGTGTTAAAAAATGCTGAATATATTTTGCTGAAATTTTTTTTATATAATTTATGGGATAATTTGAATATTTCCTAAAACTTTTGAAGCAATTTGTGAATTTAAAATTTGCTTTAAAAGTGTTTGAAAAATTAGGCCCCATAGGCTTCAATGTATTTCATTTTTTCAACCCGGGTTCAATCCAAAACTAATTGGATGATATTATTCATTTATATTCCCATAGGTCCCACCGACCGTCTGAATAACATACTAAAATTTCATTTTGATAAAGTCATTTTTACGGCAGTTATCGTGCTAACGAACAGACAGACAGGCAGACAGAATGAACAAAGTCATAAACACTTTTCAACTATGTTGTTAAGTGTTAAAAATTAATGGGATATGGCCCAATTCGACCTTCTCATATCAGAATTCCCTTTTAAGCGAGTGATTTATTACTATTTTTGTTTTGCAAACTTGCAAGAAAAAATTTGAAAAATCTCTATCGTTATTTCAAATGATCACAATTATGGCTTGTTACCCATCATTTTAAAGCGCTCGAAAAATATTTCGATTGATACCGAGTTTGACAATGCACCTCCCGCGTTTGACCCCCCACAGGGTGCTATTAACATCATGAACACAAAAATTGTATCAGGACTGTTTTTACTACAATGATTGAAACTATTAAGTTTCGTGAACTTTTAGCCATAAATAACCCTTTTTATGTATGATTATGTAAAATTTTATCGTGTGCTACGATGTTAAAAAATTTGAAATTTCAAATAAATTTCGAAGTTTTCACGCGAATAAAAAATAATTCCATCTAGTTCTAGAGTTTTTGTTAGCAAAGCAGAATATAAATTGTCGTGAAAAAATTATTTAATATTTGTGGCAGCTACTGTATACACACGGAATCGACCACAGATGAATATCACTACGAAATTGACAAAACGTGTTCAGGAGTACTAGAATATATCTGTTGGCATCAAAATCTCGAAATTGAAAATTTTCGTGAAAACAAGACTTTTGCAACACTACGTAAGGTAAAAAGCAAATTAAGATATCAAAGTTTTCTCGGATTTAAAAATTGCTTTTACAATGAAACAAAATTTCATGATTTTATCTTTAATATTTTAGAAGATGACAAATACACACAATGTTATGACTAGTAAAATACTTCTTTTAATACACGGCTTTTAGAAGAGTTCTTAAGTACCCCCCATAACTTTATAAGGAAATGATCACGAGTTTACACAGTTAAGTTTATCTACCTTAAAGTCATCCTATCAGATCCTATCGAATAAAAGTGGTTGTAGTGATCTTAGTAGGGAATTAGAGTCCTAGTGATGAAAATTAGAATCATAAACTTGGCAACTAAGCGAGATAGACGAAAAGGACAATTTCAAAGTTGTTAGAAATCGAAATTCAAATGCCCCCTATCATCAACAATGTGCATTTGATTTCGAGAAATAACATTACTGCATATATCGATAAGCTTTGGAGGTCTCATCATGTTTGCGTACTTAGCAACCGATGAAGTAATAATTTATTACCTTCCATATACGCGTTTCGTCCATTCTTGGTGATGACAACTACTCACTAGATAATGCTCTTGTGGCAATATATCACAGGTTGTGGTTCCCTCGGGGGGGGGGGGGTAACTCCACCTTTACTTCTTTTTAGCGCTTATTGGTTACTCCTTTACCCAATTGCACCATTGCACATTTAGCAAGGCCCAGCTCAGCCCCTCTGGTATGGCACCCCTAAATTTACGGTCTTCTGACCTTTAGGTTCACGTCGTAATAAACTTTGGTGCCAGCCAGACTACAAGCTTTGTCTGCCGTTCTGACCACCATAAATTTCAAACATAAAAGTGTCTCAACAAATGTGAGATCAATTTCTGGTCTCACAGCTCTATTACTTTGTAATCGTGTTTTCTTGCCTATCTTGCACTGTTGTCGAGTCGAAACTTTTAAATTCTCCACTAGGGGCTCTGTAATCAATTTTTGGTTATATATATTTAATATATTATTATATAAATTACATATATTTATATAATTGTAGGGTATTATAGTAAAGGGCCACATTATTATAGACTGACTTAACGTGTACACTCATGAACATTTCCTTAAAAAGTTATTCATGCGCTTAAAGACTTTTAATTGAATCCTGTATATTAAGATGCAGAAATCATACACAATTTATGCACTTTTAACTTTTATTCAAAATTAATTTATACCTCAATAAAAATGTGTTACGTTAGATGTACAGAAAACATTCTTAGCGTGCTATTTTTTAATCTTACGAGCAATGGAAGAATTTCTTCCTTATTTAAATACGCTACATGTATGATAAGAGTTTCATTTTCACAACAGAGGATATATAATGCAAAAATAATGATGCATATGATTCTTCTCTCAAGTACGAGCTCAAAATGTATATCCTCCTTATATAAGACAAAAATACTCTGAAACTAAAAGAAAAAACCCCATAATATTTCTCAAGCGAACATTTTTTCACATCCAATGCATTGGCATTAGCATGTTTAAACATGAAACCCATATTTACTTGTCAACAGACATCTGGGAATTTCTTAGGTTTTGCAAGAATTTAACGCTTCGGTTTTATTGGTAGAGCTTCAAATAAATAGAAGGAATAGATGTCTCTGGCAACCCGGAAATAGATGTTGGAAAATTCGTTTAACAATTTCTGCAGAATAAATTCGTTTTAATTGTTTTGCTGATATGCTCTATGCTTTGTTGAATTTCTTTGATACTTTCATTTCAGAAGTTATTTATCAAATTTGTAACTTGCCACAATTTTGAAAATTTCTGTTTAAACCGACAAATTCAATCATATCACGATATTGGAATTAAATTTTATTTTAGGCAGCTTACTTCTATTTGTCGCAACGATAAAATTCATGTTCACAGAACATGCTTACAAGAGACGTTTTTATACTTTTTAACACTTTACAACAAAGTTGAAAAGTGCTTATGGCTTCATTATGTCTGTCTGTCTGTCAGTTAGCACGATAACTGCCGTAAAAATGACTTAATCAAAATGAAATTTTAGTATGTTATTCAGAGGGTCTGTGGGACCTATGGGAATAAAAATGAATAATATCACCCAATTAGTTTTGGATTGAACTCGGGTTGAAAACACGAAATACATTGAACCCTATGGGATCTAATTTTTCAAACATTTTTTAAGCAAATTTAAAATTCACAAATTACTCAAAAATTTTAGGTAATATTCAAATTATCCCATAAAATATACAAAAAAATTTCAGCAAAATATATTCAGTAGTTTTTTAAATAAAAATTAAAATAGTAATTACACCTCTTATATGAAACGATTACGTGACCATTATATGAAGAGATCACGTGACCCACTTCAAAATGAAATATGGCATCCATTTTGTCTCAAAATCGTGATTTTTAAAGTTTTTTAATTCATTTTGAGTGTTGTATCCGTCCTAAAATCGCTTTATTTTTGCTTAAATTCTGTGCATCTACATACTAAAACAGCGCAATTACAATATATTTGAGTTTAAATGATCATCCAAATTTGATTATTCCTACAACGAAGTCTATTTTTCACTTATGAAAAATGTAAACAGCAAAATATGTAGAATGAGTTGTATAAGAATTGCTACATTTTTTTAGCATAGCTGATATGAATGAAATATTCATTGATTTTACAGAGAGAAGGATGAGTTTTTTCGATGAAATTTTAAGCATAGAGTTTAATTACTTGTAACTCCATGGTCTTAAGTTTTTAAATAAAATAAATTATCGTAGTATTGTATATGAATGAAATGAATGGGAAAATGTTTATGAATGAAATGCTGCTTTTATAGAGAGAGCCAGGCGTGTTATATTTCGATGTCGTCATTTGAATGAATTTCAGTTGTTTTTGATGAAGTTTTCAAATATAATAAATTATCGTACTATTATGATAATGTTAAAAACATTACCGGGGAGCCAGGCGATTTATATTTAATTGACGTCATTTGAATGCTGTTCATTTTTTTCTATGAACTTTTAATTTTTCAAATATAATAAATTTAGTATTGTGATAATTTTTAAAATATTACCGAGGAATGTATCGCATTTCAGAGATGTTTAAATGAAATTCAATTGAAGTTGGAAAGTGTTTCATAATCAATGCCTTATGCATGATTGATCTTTCTTGTTAAAACTGTAAAATGAAATGGTCGTAGGTGACCATAGATATTTTTCTAGGGGGACAGGAATTGAAGGATAAGACATACAATATCAAATAGTTTAATGCCTGATTTTGTGACCTTGATTTCCCTGGAGGAGGACCCTCTCCTATGGGTGCCCAAGGAATCGATATCGAACGCTCATCCGCATAGAATGCTGCTATTTTCAATGCGAGTGCAATGTAAACCTTGAGAACGCTTCTTATAGACGGATTCTGCGAATATAAACGTGGGTGTTGAATGTTTGAACTGCCTAAGCACAATTATCTTTAGCAATTTCTGAGTAGTGTTATTTAAATTAAAAATCTGATGCAGGGCAACACATGACTTTCCTTATATAATGTAATGAATCTACTACTTTTACAGTAAAAAAAAATAGGTTTTTCTTATAGTAGATACTAATATTCTTTCCAAGATATTGAATTTTCGACAATTAGTCCTCATTTTCATTGATTTGGCGTCATTTTTATCCATTTGGCGAGATTTTCGTTAATTTCGCAACATTTCAAAAAGTCGCCAAGTTGGCGACATTTTGCCAAATTCATCGCCAAAATCTGGCCAAGCGCTATGGTTGAAGAAATAAGTTATTCTTACAACAGATAAATGACTATTGGCGTTCAAATACAAAAGTATTACTTAATGTATCTTTTTTCATAAATGGAATGAGCTAGATCCACGAGAATGATGCCACCCAATTGAACGCATGGTATTACATATGAAAAGTGAACATGTTTTTCAATAGGAAATGTTTTTTTTTTATTTTATATGACTTTTTGATAATTTTTTTCAAAAATGTACAATATCTCGAGAACGATTCATGTTAGCGTTCTAAAATTTATGTCAATCGTTTTCTAATGAAAAATTACATAAGAAATGTCTATTTGCGTAACTTTATTATCGGTTTCAATTTTTTAACGATTTTTTCAAAATTTCATCCAAAAATTTAGGGGGTTCTGAACATTCGATTGCGCATAAAAACAATAGGCTTCCAGTGTTTACGGATTGTGATTTTTGTACCAAATTTTGTTCGAATCGGTCCATTCGTTCGTCAGTTATCGTCTCCACAGATTCACTGACACACACACACACACACACACACACACACACACACACACACACACACACACACACACACACACACACACAGACATCACTTCAAAAATGTTTGATTCGTGATCAGGGATTCTCGAAACGTGCTCTCCCGTCGAAAACTCGAATTCGAATTTTCGACCCCGTCACAATACTTTATGCATTATGTATATAAGAAAAGTAAAAAAGGAGTATAAAAATGTAAAAGTTAAATTTTATTCGTGGTTTTTAAATATTAATTGGTAATTAAAATTAATGAGAAGGCATTAATCAAATGTTTATTGTTGAAATCCACAATAAATCACCTAAAATTGCTTGTTGCTCTGTTGCATCTAAACTTTTGCTAAAAGCAGACATTAATTTTTGAGTTATTTAAATTTATTTATTTTAAAAGTATTTGTACAATTAAATTCTTTATTAAAAATCTGATGTGGGCAACACATGACTTTCCTTATATAATGCAATGAAGTTACTAGTTTTGCAGTCAAAATATAATGTATAAGATCCACGGAGCTGTGTTTTTATCGTTGAATTGTACATTTGGCGATATTCCGGATGACAACATGTAAAACTATTTCAAAATACTCAATTAACTTATACTTCGCGCAACTCTAAATAAACAGTCATCAATATTGATAGCATCCTCTATAAGCGATATAGTCCATATATTAAAATACCTTAATAATTATGTCATTAATTAGGCGTAATTTTCATTAATTTTAAGTCATTTTTGCAATTTTGACGATATTTTTGTCAATCTGGGGCGAACTATCGCCAAGTTGGAAATACTTTGCTAAATTATTCGCTGAGTTTGCCAAATGCATCACCAAGTGCTACAGACAAACGGAGAGAAGAGTATTTCCTATATACTAGAAGGTATGCCCGTCATATGACTGAAATCAGAATTTGGGAGACATTATTTCCCACTTGGCGTCATTGCAATCAGTTTGGCGACATTTTTGTCATTTTAGCAACATTTAAAATAGTCGCCAAGTTAGCGACATCCCGCTAAATTTCTCAGCAAACGTTACTGATGGACGGAAAAATGTGTTATTCCTATAGTCTATGCTTATGGTCTTTCCAAGATATTAAACTTGCATCAATTGAACTTTCATTTAAACTTCCTTTTTTGAACTTTCATTGATTTAGCGTCATTTTTATTAATTTGGCGACATTTTCGTTAACTTAGCAACATTTAAAAAAGTCGCCAAGTTGGCGACATTTCGCAAAAATCTCGCCAAGCGTTATGGACGGAGATATAAGTTATTCTTGTAGCAGATAAATGACTATTTGCGTCCAAATACAAAAATATTACCTAAAGTTATCTTTTCACATGAATGAGATCCATGAGAATAATGTCACCCAATTTATCGCATGATATTACTTATGTAAAGTGAACATATTTCACAATAGGTAATATTTTTTTTATTTTATATGATGTTTTGATAATTTTTTTGAAAAATGTGCATTATCTCGAGAACGGTTCATGCTAGCGTTCTAAAATTTATCTCAATCGTTTATCACTCGAAAATTTAGGGGGGTTCTGAACATTCGATTGCATATAAAAACAATAGGTTTCCAGTATTCATGGATTGTAATTTTTGTACTAAATTTCGTTCGAATCGGTCCATTTGTTCGTCAGTTATCGTCTCCACAGGCTCACTGACGCACACACACATACACACACACACATATTAACACACACACACACACACACACACACACAGACATCATATCAAAAACGTCTGGTTCGTGTTCAGGGATGCTTAAAACGTGCTCTCCCGTCGAAAACTCGAAATCGAATTTTCGACCCCGTCACAATACTTTTTTATACATTATATGTATATAAGGAAAGTAAAAATTAAACTTATATCCATGATATCAAAATAACTACCAAACATTAATCTCATATTTATTAACATTTCTATTAAATTTTGGGAGGGAACCTGGAATGTAATGGCGCACAATAAAAGACTATTAATCTGAGAAATTGAGTATCTTCCCTATCAAAATCCGCTATATTACACATCAGTAATCATTTCATACAGTCATAAAAAATCTGATGTGGGCAGCACATGACTTTCCTTATATAATGCAATGAATTTACTACTTTTACAGCAAAAAAAAAAAAGAAAAAAAATCTGATGTGGGCACCACATGACTTTCCTTATATAATGTAATGAATTTACTACTTTTACAGTAAAAAAAATAGGTTTTTCTTATAGTCGATACTAATATTTTTACCAAGATATTGAATTTTCGACAATTAGTCGTCATTTTTATTGATTTAGCGTCATTTTTATCCATTTGGCGAGATTTTCGTTAATTTGGCAACATTTCAAAAAGTCGCCAAGTTGGCGACATTACGCCAAATTCGTCGCCAAAATCTCGCCAAGCGTTATGGACGAAGAAATAAGTTATTCTTCAGCAGATAAATGACTATTGGCGTTCAAATACAAAAGTATTACTCAAAGTATCTTTTTCATGAATGGAGTGAGCTAGATCCACGAGAATGATGTCATCCAATTTATCGCATGGTATATACATATGAAAAGTGAACATGTTTCTCAATAGGAAATATTTTTTTTATTTTATATGACTTTTTGATAATTTTTATGAAAAATGTGCAATATCTCGAGAACGGTTCATGTTAGCGTTCTGAAATTTACGTCAATCGTTTTCGAATAAAAAATTACATGAGAAATGTCTATTTGCGTAACTTTATTAGTGGTTTTGATTTTTTGACGATTTTTTCAAAATTTCATTCGAAAATTTAGGGGGGTTCCGAACATTCGATTGCGTATAAAAACAATACCCTTCCAGTGTTTACGGATTGTGATTTTTGTACCAAATTTGGTTTAAATCGGTCCATTCGTTCGTCAGTTATCGTCTCCACAGACTCACTGGCACACACACACACACACACACACATACTTTCACACACACACACAGACACACACACACACACACACAGACATCGCTTCAAAAATGTTTGATTCGTGATCAGGGATGCTTGAAACGTGCTCTCCCGTCGAAAACTCGAATTCGAATTTTCGACCCCGTCACAATACTTTCCTTATACATTATGTATATAAGGAAAGTAAAAATAATTATTTTTATAGTAGATATTTATATTCTTTCCTAGATATTGAATTTTCGTCAATGAGTCGTCATTTTCATGGATTTAGCGTCATTTTTATACATTTGGCGAGTTTTTCGTTTATTTAGCAACGGTGACAAAAGTCGCCAAGTTGGCGACATTCCACCAATTTCGTCCCCAAAATCTAGCCAAGCGTTATGGACGGAGAAATAAGTTATTCTTACAGCAGATAAATGACTATTGGCGTTCAAATACAAAAGTATTACTCGATCTCTTTTCGTATCTCTTTTCATGAATATAACGAGATAGATCCATGAGAATGATGTCACCAAATTTATCGCATGGTATTACATATGAAAAGTGAAAATGTTTCTCAATAGGAAATATATTTTTTTATTTTATATGACTTTCTGATAATTTTTTTTTGAAAAATGTGCAATATCTCAAGAACGGTTCATGTTAGCGTTCTAAAATTTATGTCAATCGTTTTCTAATGAAAAACTACATAGGAAATGTCTATTTGCGTAACTTTATTAGAGGTTTTGATTTTTTGATGATTTTTTCAAAATTTCACTCGAATATTTAGGGGGGGGGGGGGGTTCTGAACATTCGATTGCGTATAAAAACAATAGGCTTCTAGTGTTTACGGATTGTAATTTTTGTTCCAAATTTCGTTCGATTCGGACCATTCGTTCGGCAGTTATCGTCTCCTCAGACTCACCGACCCCGACACACACACACACACACACACACACACACACAGACACACACACAGACATAACTTAATACACAGACATAACTTAAAAATGTTCGATTCGTGATCAGGGATGCTTGAAACGTGCTCTCCCGTCGAAAACTCGAATTCGAATTTTCGACCCCGTCGCAATACTTTCCTTATACATTATTGTACATAAGGAACTAACTAGGTTAACATAAAAAGTCCAGGGGGAGGGGAGGCGAATAATCGTCTCCAATCGGTTTTCCTTGGAGGTATGCCTGAAAGAAACACTGGTTTGGGCAGAGCGGGGAACGCGGGTCAAGTCCGCATATATTAACCAATTAGGCTATCCCTACTGTACGTAAATATCTGAAAAAACTAAGAATTAACGTATAGCTGACGAAAACTTGAATTATAACTATGTCAGAAAAATCGATTGGTATTGGCATGATGCAGGCTCCGCCCTTCTCTCTTTCCCCAAATTTAAACTCCATATTTTGCTTCTTTCCGCATTTTGATTGGCTTATTTTAACTTGGGATTGGCTTGTTCGAGATAGCAAAATTTCTGTCATTGTGGTTTTTGTATCACGTGATCTCACGTGTTGTCTTGTCCCTCATTTTTTGCAGACTCGAATGCACTGTTTTTATTGCAATGCTCAGAATTTCGGCCACGTATAAATGCCCTTTTCCTGGAGTTAAAGAAAAATTGCATCCTTCCTACTCAAATGTTCGCAAAATAATTAAAATGTTGCTTATTTGACACACACTAAGATATTACCTTAATTTGCATTTTGCGTCATTACAGGTGGCACGAGTGATAAAGTTCCATATCGATTCTTATAGTATATAGCAAGTCTTCTTGCTGCCCTTACATGTGCGAGCTAGGACATGCTTACGAGCGCATAATAAGCATAAAACCTTATAAATGCTGTTGTTTACAATAGGAGGACGGAATTAACTTTAGAAACGCCGCTATATTCGAATCAATGCGTATGGAAACAGAAATAACTAACTAAATAATCACTTAAAATCTAACGTATCTCCTTCCAAATTTTCATTTCAAAATCTTACTCATAGAATTATATTAGTTTGATGCAAGTACTTCTCATTTAAAGCGACATTTGAGCAACATATTCTTGATTAGTAAATTATCTATACCCATAATAAAAGTTCGTTGATATTGAATCACAGACTGTCTCTATTTTTGAACGACTTTCATGGCAATGGCCGAAAGAACAGTAACGTTCCTCGTAAAGAAGACGTTTCGAATGATTAAATTCCACACTGGAAATTCCTTTACATTTCTTTATTACAAAGGGAAATGCTCTTGTTGTTTGTTATGAAACACGTTTGAGGCATTCAGGTGATAAGTGAAATGTTGATGCCTTTGACATGCATAACAAATTTCAAATTGTTAGCTTGCTGCCTTGATTACTATCATTGTTTCAAAAATTGCTCTTCATAGAAAATAATTCAATAATAATCTCTAATTTCTCATTATTTTTCGCTCTGATCATGTGAATTGTGAAAAAAATTTAAAGAATTTTTTCAATTTTCTAGATTTTACTTTTATGTTTAAAGAGAAATATTTTAATTTTCTAGATTTTATTTTTATGCTTAAAGAGGAATTTTTTAATTTTTAGATTTTAATTTTTACGTTAAAAAGAGAAATTTTTTAATTTTATAAATTTTATTTTTATGTTTAAAGAGAAATGTTTTATTTTTATAGATTTTTTTTATGTTTAAAGAGAATTTTTTTAATTTTCTAGATAGTGTATCGGTATCTAAAATTTCATATTGACAAGCTGTTTTAATTAAAAAGCATCTTAACAAAAAATAATCCCAGAGTCGGAAACACAGGTATTCTACTTATTGTTAAGTTTCTAGGCGCTGTAAAAATGGTTTGATCGTCTTCAGGACTGTGACTCCAAAAAGGTATAAAAGGTGTGGGAATAAAATATTAGCAACTGTATTTAATAGTAGTTAAATAGTTATTAGGCTGGTGCATTGACAATTAAATTTCCTATAATTAATCCAATATGTTTTATCAAAATGCGTTGGGAATTTAAAACATAAAAAAGACACAATATACCTCTTTTAAATGTTCGGATGTTAAAATGCTGCTACCCAAGAACTGTTGAAAACAATACGTTTATTTTAAAGAGACACAAATGAAGATAATTTTTAATTCCATAAAATATTATTTGTTCTATAACACATTTTTAAAAGTTATTATTCATTATAAACATTTTGTAGAAGTATAATATAATATTTTTATGATATATAATAGAAAACTATTGGCCTTAACAAGTTTGCTAAAGCTATTGGTTTATGAATCAATAAAAGTAAAATAAAAATCTTAAGAATTAATGAAATTTTTTTTGAAAATGTAAAACTATATGATGGACCCACTGAAGATGCAAATAGCTTTACTTACCTTGGAGTACTGGTAATGATATTTTCATAGAACAGTGTTTTTCAAATCTTTTTGATCACGGAACTCTTTTGAAATTCAATTTTGAAATTAAAATTTTACTTGCTTTTTTCAAGAAAATTTACAGGAAATTACCCCGTTGAGAATTCCCAGGTCTAAATGTGGATACCATATATTATATATATTATGTTAGATAAAAACTACTACAAGAAAACGCTTATGTCAAATATATGAGATATAAAATCACATTTATCTATCAAAATATCAATAATTCATACTTTTGGGAATAAGTTCTATACATGACGCCGTGAAATATTATGAATATTTTAGAAATCTACCCCAATCACCTAAAAGCATTTTGTAACATTTATATTTCATGTTTTAATATTAAATGCATTTCAAAAGTGCACTTGCCACAACTCTTGCCCAAGGCAGGAACTTTATTTAATCTGAGATGTTTATCATGGTGGATTTGCTTCTGGAAATATGACATTTTAAATTGAAAACATACAGGTAAAAGTGTTTCGATTTTAAATAAATTTATTAAAATTGAATTTCTTATACGTCAAATTTTAAATCATTATACCATTATATATATATATATATATACATATATACATACATACATACATACATACATACATACATTCATATATATATTTATATATATATATATATATATCTATATATATATATATATTAAATAAAATATTTCTATTATCTATATTATAGTATATAGCTGAGTGAGAGTGATTAACTAAGTGATATATTTGAAAGTTGGAATTTGGTACACGTGGTATACACGTTGAAATTTGGTACACGTGGAAACTTGGTACACTTGGTACACGTGGCAAAACTTGCTACAAGTTTTGTATACACGTGGGAATTTATCTATAAGTAGACAAATCTCACATTTTGGAATTTTGTTCGAAAAAATTGTAAATCTTAAAATATTTGTTTTAATATTCTTTCAGCTGTAAATCACTACGGCTAAATAACAAATTTCGATTTTATATACTATCATGGGCTAAAAAAATATATTTTTTATCTTCTTAATTAACTCCATTGGTATATAACCACACATTTAACAGATATTTTCATTTATAGTTACAGAAGACGGTTTTTTATATTATATTCTATAATTCTATTTTCTATGCATTTTTTTATTACTTTCCTTATATACATAATGTATAAGGAAAGTATTGTGACGGGGTCGAAAATTCGAATTCGAGTTTTCGACGGGAGAGCACGTTTCAAGCATCCCTGGTCACGAATCAAACATTTTTGAAGTGATGTCTGTCTGTCTCTGTGTGTGTGTGTGTGTGTGTGTGTGTGTGTATGTGTGTGTGAAAGTATGTGCGTGTGTGTGTGTGTGAAAGTATGTGCGTGTGTGTGTGTGTGAAAGTATGTGCGTGTGTGTGTGTGTGAAAGTATGTGCGTGTGTGTGCCAGTGAGTCTGTGGAGACGATAACTGACGAACGAATGGACCGATTCGAACGAAATTTAGTACAAAAATCACAATCCGTAAACGCTGGAAGCCTATTATTCTTATACGCAATCGAGTGTTCAGAACCCGCCTAAATTTTCGAGTGAAATTTTGAAAAAATCGTCAAAAAATCAAAACCGCTAATAAAGTTACGCAAATAGGCATTTCTTATGTAAGTTTTCATTAGAAAACGATTGACATAAAAACGCTAACATGAACCGTTCTCGAGATATTGCACATTTTTAAAAAAAATTATCAAAAAGTTTTATAAAATAAAAAAAATATATTTCCTATTGAGAAACATGTTCACTTTTCATGTGTAATACCATGCGATAAATTTGATGACATTATTCTCGTGGATCTAGCTCGTTCCATTCATGAAAAAAGATACTTTGAGTAATACTTTTGTATTTGAACGCAAATAGTCATTTATCTGCTGTAAGAATAGCTTATTATCTCCGTCCATAAGGCTTGGCGAGATTTTGGCGACGTATTTGGCGGAATGTCGCGAATTTGGCGACATTTTTAATTGTTGCCAAATTAACAAAAATCTCGCCAAATTGTTGAAAATGACTCTAAATCAATGAAAATGACGACTCATGGAAGAAAATTCAATATCTTGGAAAGAATATAGGTATCTACTATAAGAATAAAATTTTTTTAACTATAAAAGTAGTAAATTCATTGCATTATATAAGGAAAGTCATGTGTTGCCCACATCAGATTTTTCAATTTGTAACCATAGTAACACAACTACGCCTAAAATATTGAAATCTTCTGCTGGATTTTCTCCCAATCAAACTATTGAAATATTTTTACATTCTCTACGTACATAGAATACATATATAGGGAAAGTATTGTGAATTTAGATTAAATTAAATAATTAATTTGGGTTTGAGAACATAATAGGGTGTATAAAATCATGCGTCTGACAAATAACTCACCTGTTTGCAACGTCCGATATTAACCTGTGAATAAACTACATTCTTAAAGCAGAAATAGTAAAATGCAACATTCTAAAATGATGAGATACTCCAACTGTTATGTCTGTTATTACAGGTTCGATTGAAAAAGTGGAATTTCAGTTTTCTACATAAGAGGACGCTTAAAGCATTGTTGAACTCGAATCGAATATTTTTGAGGATGATTTCTATGTGTATATATGTATGCATGCATGTATATTAGTGTGTGTGTGTGTGTGTTAGAGTGTATACACTTGAGTCCTTGAGCCTGTGTATGCAATAACGAAAGGACGAACAAATGAAGCTTTTCGATAATAATTTGGGACGATCGTTACAATCGTTGAATACTGGGATTGTTAGTACTACCCTATTGAACTAAAACACAATCGAATTTTGGGAAGATACCCCTTCCCCAGTGCTTTCGATGGAATTTTTAAATGAAAAAATCATTAGAAAATAGAGAAAATTCAATAATGATAAATAATCACTTCTTACGTAATAAACCGTTCGCGAGATATTGCACGTTTTCAAATAAATTTATTACAAATTAAATTAAATTTAAATAGTAGTAAGTATTCATTATGGTCCCATTCAATATGCAATAGTATACAGCCAATCTCGTAAAATAATTTTCGTAGATTTAGTTCGTTCCCTTTATAAGAGAAGATACTTTTGTAAGTTTACAAAAGTTCCAAACTTTAATTTACGGTTGATTTAGTGCTATATGCATTTTACAATGGAATATGTATATCATTATTTTGCTGTGAATGAAGTATATCATTATTTTGGTGTGAATGAAATATATCATTATTTTGTTGTGAAGGAAGTACATCATTATTTTGCTGTGAGTGAAGTATATCATTATTTTGCTGTGAGTGATGTATATCATTATTCTGTTGTGAGTGAAGCATATCATTATTTTGCTGTAAGTGAAGTATATCCTTATTTCGCTGTGAATGAAGCATATCGTTATTTTGCTGTGAATGAAGTATATCATTATTTTGCTGTGAATGAAGTATATCATTATTTTGCTGTGAGTGAAGTATATCATTATTTTGCTGTGAGTGAAACATATCATTATTTTGCTGTGAGTGAAGCATATCATTATTTTGTTGTGAATGAAGTATATCATTATTTTGCTGTGAATAAAGTATATAATTATTTTCCTGTTAATGAAGTATATAATTATTTTGCTGTGAATAAAGTATATCATTATTTTCCTGTGAATGAAGTATATCATTATTTTGCTGTAAATGAAGTATAACATCATTTTGCTGTGAATGAAGTATATCATTATTTTGCTGTGAATGAAGTATATCATTATTTTGCCGTGAATGACGTATATCATTATTTTGCTGTGAAGTATATCATTAGTTTGCTGTAAATAAAGTATATCATTATTTTGCTGTGAATGAAGTATAACATCATTTTGCTTTGAATAAAGTATATCATTATTTTGAAGTGAATGAAGTATATCATTATTTTGCTGTGAGTGAAGTATATCATTATTTTGCTGTGAGTGAAGTATATCATTATTTTGCTGTGAATGAAATATATCATTATTTTGCTGTGAATGAAGTATATCATTATTTTGCTGTGAATAAAGTAAAGTTAAGCATTATGTAGAAAAAGTTATGTGCTGCCAACATCGGATTTTTTTTTAAATTATGTCCATAATTTGGGTTAAACTAGTAAATTTTTATTCTCAATAAATATCTTCACTTATCTTTTAAATATGACAGATAACCCTCCTGCACTTCAAATTTTTAGAAGCTTCTCAAATCTTGACTTTAATTCGCATTTAATTGAAAAAATATTCTTTGTTTTAGAATTATTTTACGTTGAGGGTTGTTTTTGAGGGCAGACAATGAACATTTTGTCAATATCTTGGTTAGTCTGAAGTGTCAAAATCTCTAATTGAAAAATCCTGCTCATACTGTGTATTTTTTTTTATGGTTGCCATAATTTCATTAATCTTCTTCAATGTCTTAAGAAGTGTGATCTTATAAAAGTTAAAACATTTTTTTTTCTGGAATATATATTTTCATTTTATTATGACGATAAGATGATAAAATTATATATGATGAATTATTAAATAATATTATGATGATAAAATATGTTTATTTTTGCAAACATTAATTCAATTTTTAAATTTTGGTTATGTTTTGCTGGATTATCGATTGAGTTTTTTTTACTTACTTCTTATCCGTACGTGCGAGTTTATAAATTAATCTGCTTCTGGGATATATACAGGATTCCTGGGAATATTTTTAAGCACACCAATAACTGTGCAAGGAAAAGTGCATGATAGTGCACGTTTGGTCATGTCTTCGCCCGTCGAATAGAAATGATTTTAACGCCTCTAGTGGAGAATTCACAAAGTTAAGATAACGAACTCGGGAACAAAGTGAAATAGATGAAAAAGTCGATTACAAAGTTGTGAAACATTGTATAATTTGAGGAAATCGACACTAAAACTGTTACAAAAAGCATTTATTTGACACAATATATTGTTGATGGTGATAACTTATTTTGAAACGTTAAAATAAACAAAATTTATATATAATTAGCTTAAGGCAGTAAGTTTATTTTAAAAATAAAAGTCTTTATTATCACTAAAAGACGTTAAAACATATTTCCATGAGCGCTTTAATATATGCATGAGCGCTTTCGAGTGCAAAATGCCCTTCACCAGAGAAATATGACAGGAAAAATATATTTTCTGTGTATTTTTTTTTAGCTGTTTTTTTTCTTCTCATTTTTATGTAATAAAGCGTTTGATGCAAGTTTACAATGAACTTTAAATATAACTATACCCGGGTATTGTAATAGCATGGCAGTTACTATACTTTATTATGCAAGAAATATAAATTCATATTTAGCTTGTGCAAATGTTATACACACACGGAATTAGCTTGTGCAAATACAATATGAAATACGGGCCTTCAATTATCGAAGGGTTAATGTTTGATAAAACAAGTAAATTTAAAAATTTCGTTTTTTGGACAAAAAATCTTTTATCTCGCCAGGAGCAGTATCACGCGCTAAGAATTTTTAAGTGAAGCTGCATATTGGACACATTTTTAACTATCTTACAATGGGATTATATATTTCTATAGCAGCGAAGGAAGACGTTTTTGGGTTTCATTTCGCAAAAAAAAAAGCCAGTTCTATTTTTCGAGGATTTGCCTAATGTTAAAAGTTTAAAATGTTTCTCTGGACTAATCTGTGTACTAAATTTCAGATATTTAGGATGTATGCTAAAAATGCAATCAAATAAGTTGAAACAGTTAGACAACCAACCATGGGTCATGACGAAATCAATAAAATGTTTTGAAAATAAATATATTAAATCTCATTTTTAAAAATAATTTTTTAAGTAAAACTTTTATTTTGAATTTATGCAGAGAGTTTGAAAAGCATAACGAAATAATTAGTCCATGGGGAAAACAATTGCTTTTTATTTGCTTAAGATTTTCTAATTCAGTTTTTTAAACTACGCATTTTAAAATGAAAGCTTAATAGAGATCCGAAACAAAAATTTTATATGCAAATATTCTAATTTACATCTTTCCTGGGAGTGTTTTAAGCACCCCAACACCTTTGTAAAGAAAGGTCCTCGATTGTATAAGATAGGTCTATCCATAATAAAGGGACTGCACCCGTCCAAATAAAATGATTACCGAGCCCTTAGAGAATTAAAACAGTTAAGATAGGAACTCGGCAACAAAACGAGATAGAAGAAAAATGTCAATTACAAAGTTGTAGCGGTTCGCTAATTAAAATTAGTATGCCAGGAATGTGTTGTGTTCGACGAATCGAGTTATTTGAGTGAGGAATATCGCTAACTTGGCAATATTTGAAAACTTCTTGAATTTTTGGTGATTGGTTAATAACTTAACGATTTTTTTCTCAAAACTTTCCACAGAGCGCATATAAGTTCGACATCCTTCAGTTGACTTGTTGACGTGATATGAACAAAAGTACTTGTGGATTTCACTGTTGAACCCAATATGCTGTAATCCCTGTCGCAATGTGAATCAGTTGAGGAGTATCTAGTCCGAAGACTAGGTACTCTTCCACTATAGAACAATATAGTATACATTTTGATTTCATTTATTTAAGTTGCATTATACTAGAATAATTCTGGTAGAAAAGTGTAAAAACAATAAATTTCAGATTAAAAATATTGAAACCTTTATCTTGGTATAGCTTTTGCTATCGCCACATACGACACACACCATCTTCTATTCATTCGAAATATGCAATTACTTTCCCTGCAATACATGGTAATGTATAGGGAAAGTATTGGAATCATACCGAAAATCACAACTCGAGTTTTCGACGGATCTACACGTTTCGAGACCTCTAGAATACGAAAAAACCATTTTTAGCGTGACGTCTGTGCGTGTGTCTGTCTGTCTGTCTGTGTGTCTGTCTGTGTGTCTGTCTGTCTGTCTGTCTGTGTGTCTGTCTGTCTGTGCAGATTTTGTATCCACTGTAACTAAAAAACTAATGGACCGAATTTCACAAAATTTGGTAGGTAAGTCACTTGTGGGCGGGGCTGGTGCTGATTAGTTTTGGGTACGATTCGGAATAAAAGAACCCGCATTTTTTTGCGAAATGGCCCGCAAAAGCTTGTATCCACTCTAGCTGAAAAACTAATGGACCGAATTTCACAAAATTCGGTAGATAAGTCACGTATAGGTCACTCTGGTGCTGATTAGATTTTGGTACGATTCGGAAAAAAATAACCTGCCTTTTTTTGCAAAACGGCCCGCAAAAATCTTCAAAATCTAAACTAAAGAACTAGGTATACTCAGATATATCCATAAAATGCCCGTTTAATACGTAATGTTTAACGACGAAAAGAATAAGACCAACCCCATTACACTAGGACTAGCCGTTCTCGAGATATTTTAGTTTTTCGTACTTTCCCTACGCCACCTTTGAAAATAAGCCCGGTTACCGAATGAGAACGAAAATTGAATAAAAGTGAAATAAATGTAATTAAAATAAAGAGAACGTGGATATAAGTCTGCAGGGAAAGTCATGTGCTGCCCACATCAGATTTTTACTTTCCCTGCAATACATGGTAATGTATAGGGAAAGTATTGGAATCATACCGAAAATCACAATTGGAGTTTTCGACGGATCTACACGTTTCGAGACCTCTAGAATACGAAAAAACCATTTTTAGCGTGACGTCTGTGTGTGTGTCTGTCTGTCTGTCTGTGTGTCTGTGTGTCTGTCTGTCTGTCTGTCTGTGCAGATTTTGTATCCACTCTAATTAAAAAACTAATGGTCCGAATTTCACAAAATTTTGTAGGTAAGTCACTTGTGGGCGGGGCTAATGCTGATTAGTTTTGGGTACGATTCGGAATAAAAGAACCCGCCTTTTTTGTGAAATGGCCCGCAAAAGCTTGTATCCACTCTAACTGAAAAACTAATGGACCGAATTTCACAAAATTCGGTAGATAAGTCACGTATAGGTCACTCTGGTGCTGATTAGATTTTGGTACGATTCGGAAAAAAATAACCTGCCTTTTTTTGCAAAACGGCCCGCAAAAATCTTCAAAATCTAAACTAAAGAACTAGGTATACTCAGATATATCCATAAAATGCCCGTTTAATACGTAATGTTTAACGACGAAAAGAATAAGACCAACCCCATTACACTAGGACTAGCCGTTCTCGAGATATTTTAGTTTTTCGTACTTTCCCTACGCCACCTTTGAAAATAAGCCCGGTTACCGAATGAGAACGAAAATTGAATAAAAGTGAAATAAATGTAATTAAAATAAAGAGAACGTGGATATAAGTCTGCAGGGAAAGTCATGTGCTGCCCACATCAGATTTTTACTTTCCCTGCAATACATGGTAATGTATAGGGAAAGTATTGGAATCATACCGAAAATCACAATTGGAGTTTTCGACGGATCTACACGTTTCGAGACCTCTAGAATACGAAAAAACCATTTTTAGCGTGACGTCTCTGTGTGTGTCTGTCTGTCTGTCTGTGTGTCTGTGTGTCTGTCTGTCTGTCTGTCTGTGCAGATTTTGTATCCACTCTAATTAAAAAACTAATGGTCCGAATTTCACAAAATTTTGTAGGTAAGTCACTTGTGGGCGGGGCTAATGCTGATTAGTTTTGGGTACGATTCGGAATAAAAGAACCCGCCTTTTTTGTGAAATGGCCCGCAAAAGCTTGTATCCACTCTAACTGAAAAACTAATGGACCGAATTTCACAAAATTCGGTAGATAAGTCGCTTGTAGGCGAACCTGGTGCTGATTAGATTTTGGTACGATTCGGAAAAAAATAACCTGCCTTTTTTTGCAAAATGGCCCGCAAAAATCGTCAAAATCTAAACTAAAGAACTAGGTATACTCAAATATATCCATTAAATGCTCGTTTAATACGTAATTTTTAACGACGAAAATAATACGACCAACCCCATTACACTAGGACTAGCCGTTCTCGAGATATTTTAGTTTTTCGTATTTTCTCTACACCACCTTTGAAAACAAGTCCGGTTACCGAATGAGAACGGAAATTGAATTAAAAGTGAAATAAATTTAATTAAAATAAAGAGAACGTGGATATAAGTCTGCAGGGAAAGTCATGTGCTGCCCACATCAGATTTTTACTTTTCCAGCAATACATGGTAATGTATAGGGAAAGTATTGGAATCATGTCGAAAATCTCAACTCGAGTTTTCGACGGATCTACACATTTCGAGACCTCTAGAATACGAAAAACTATTTTTAGCGTGGCGTCTGTGTGTGTGTCTGTGTGTCTGTCTGTCTGTCTGTGCAGATTTTGTATCCACTCTAACTAAAAAACTAATTGACCGAATTTCATAAAATTTGGTAGGTAAGTCACTTGTGCACGAATATGGTGCTGATTAGTTTTGGGTACGACTCGGGTTAAAAGAACCCGCCTTTTTTAGCGAAATGGCCCGCAAAAGCTTGTATCCACTCTAACTGAAAAACTAATGGACCGAATTTCACAAAATTTGGTAGATCAGTCCCTTGTAGGCCACCCTGGTGCTGATTAGATTTTAATATAATTCGGAAAAAAATAACCTGCCTTTTTTTGCAAAATGGCCCGCAAAAATCATCAAAATCTAAACTTAAGAACTACGTATGCTCAAATATAGCTATTAAATGCTTGTTTAATACGTAATATTTAGCGAAGAAAAGAATAAGACCAACCCCATTACACTAGGACTAGCCGTTCTCGAGATATATTAGTTTTTCGTATTTTTCCTACACCATTTTTGAAAATAAGTCCAGTTTTCAAATGAGAACGAAAATTGAATTAAAAGTGAATTAAATTTAATTTAAATAAATAGAATGTGAATATAAGTCTGCAGAGAAAGTCATGTGCTGCCCACATCAGATTTTTACTTTCCCTGCAATACATGGTAATGTATAGGGAAAGTATTGGAATCATGTCGAAAATCGCAACTCGAGTTTTCGACGGATCTACACGTTTCAAGACCTCTAGAATACGAAAAAACCATTTTCAGCGTGACGTCTGTGTGTCTGTCTGTGTGTCTGTCTGTCTGTGTGTTTGTGTGTCTGTCTGTGTGTCTGTCTGTCTGTCTGTGCAAATTTTGTATCCACTGTAACTAAAAAACTAATTGACCAAATTTCAAAAAATTTGGTAGGTAAGTCACTTGTGCACGAATATGGTGCTGATTAGTTTTGGGTACGACTCGGGTTAAAAGAACCCGCCTTTTTTAGCGAAATGGCCCGCAAAAGCTTGTATCCACTCTAACTGAAAAACTAATGGACCGAATTTCACAAAATTTGGTAGATCAGTCCCTTGTAGGCCACCCTGGTGCTGATTAGATTTTAATATAATTCGGAAAAAAATAACCTGCCTTTTTTTGCAAAATGGCCCGCAAAAATCATCAAAATCTAAACTTAAGAACTACGTATGCTCAAATATAGCTATTAAATGCTTGTTTAATACGTAATATTTAGCGAAGAAAAGAATAAGACCAACCCCATTACACTAGGACTAGCCGTTCTCGAGATATATTAGTTTTTCGTATTTTTCCTACACCATTTTTGAAAATAAGTCCAGTTTTCAAATGAGAACGAAAATTGAATTAAAAGTGAATTAAATTTAATTTAAATAAATAGAATGTGAATATAAGTCTGCAGAGAAAGTCATGTGCTGCCCACATCAGATTTTTACTTTCCCTGCAATACATGGTAATGTATAGGGAAAGTATTGGAATCATGTCGAAAATCGCAACTCGAGTTTTCGACGGATCTACACGTTTCAAGACCTCTAGAATACGAAAAAACCATTTTCAGCGTGACGTCTGTGTGTGTGTCTGTGTGTCTGTCTGTCTGTGTGTTTGTGTGTCTGTCTGTGTGTCTGTCTGTCTGTCTGTGCAAATTTTGTATCCACTGTAACTAAAAAACTAATTGACCAAATTTCAAAAAATTTGGTAGGTAAGTCACTTGTGGGCGAGTCTGGTGGTGATTAGTTTTGGGTATGATTCGGGATAAAAGAACCCGCCTTTTTTTTGCGAAATGGCCCGCAAAAGTTTGTATCCACTCTAACTAAAAAACTAATGGACCGAATTTCACAAAATTCAGTAGATGAGTCACTTGTGGATCCCCCTGATGCTGATTAGATTTTGGTATGATTCGGAAAAAAATAACCCGCCTTTTTTTGCAAAATGGCCCGCAAAAATCGTCAAAATCTATACTAAAGAACTACGTATGCTCAAATATATCCATTACATGCTTGTTTAATACGTAATTTTTAACGAAGAAAAGAATAAGACCAACCCCATTACTCTAGGACCAGCCGTTTTCGAGATATTTTAGTTTTTCGTATTTTCTCTACGTCACCTTTGAAAGTAAGTCCGGTTACCGAATGAGAAAGAAAATTGAATTAAAAGTGAAATAAATTTAATTAAAATAAAGAGAGCGTGGATATAAGTCTGCAGGGAAAGTCATGTGCTGCCCACATCAGATTTTTACTTTTCCAGCAATACATGGTAATGCACAGGGAAAGTATTGGAATCATGCCGAAAATCCCAACTCGAGTTTTCGACGGATCCACAAGTTTCAAGACCTCTAGAATACGAAAAAACTATTTTTAGCGTGACGTCTGTGTGTGTGTCTGTGTGTCTGTCTGTCTGTGTGTCTGTGCAATGTATGTATCTACTCTAACTAAAAAACTAATGGACCGAATTTCATAAAATTTGTAACGTAAGTCACTTGGGTAAGACCCTGGTGCTGATTAGTTTTGGGTAGGATTCGTAAAAACAGAACCCGCCTGTTTTTGCGAAATGACCCGTAAAAATGTCATGTATCCTCTCTAGCTAAAATACTAATTGACCAACTTTCACAAAATTTGGTAGATAAGTTTCTTGTAGGATCATCTGGTGCTGATTAGATTTTGGTACGATTCGGAAAAGAACAACCTGCCTTTTTTTACGAAATGGCCCGCAAAAATCGCCAAAATCTAAAATAAAAAATGCGTATGCTTAAATATATCCATTAAATACTTGTTTTATACGTAATTTTTAACGAAGAAAAGAATAAGACCCATTCCATTACACTAGAACTAGCCGTTCTCGAGATATTTTTGTTTCTTTGTATTTTCTCTACGCCACCTTTGAAAATAAGTTCAGTTACCAAATGAGAACGAAAATTGAATTAAAAGTGAATTAAATTTAAATAAAATAAAGAGAACGTGGATATAAGTCTGCAGGGAAAGTCATGTGCTGATCACATCAGATTTTTTTTAATAGTCATTGGCTAATCACGTTCCATTGCAAATATTTTGAGAATGTCTTAGGATGATGCTAATCTATCGAAATAGCAAAGTTTTTTTTCAGAACGTTTTTTGAAGAAAACATAAGCTTGATATTTTTTCTGGGAAGCAAGCGACGTTTTCGATGCTATCTACTTATTTCAATTCTCAAAAGGAATTTCCTCTTTCTTTGTCACAAAAGTTTAGAAATTGAAGAGATTTTGTATGTCAGTAATGCGGTTATATGAAAACCGTTTGGAAACCTTATTACGTTTCAGAGAAAGACAGAAAATCTTATTTTTTTCTTTTATTGTTTAGAATTTTATTATTTATAGGTATAATAAATTGGCGGTGGTTCCAGTCAGATGAAGCCGAAATGGTTTTGCATGAAAAAGGGAACTTCAAAAAATTCCAATTATAGATCCTTGTTGGTCTGGACCACACATTTCTCGCTTAGTGTTTGTTCTCAGATAGCTTAGAACCAATTTTTGAAACTAGTTGAAAATATTGGAATTTTAAATAGTAATAACTAAATATGCTAATTCATAAAGCATTAATGAAACTCTATAGTTCGAGATACTAGAATATTGAAACTGTAACCACTCTATTTCGAAAAATGAGATTCCGATTTGAAATCTAAATCTTTCAATTTTATATGATTGCTCATTATAATATTGATATAAGCATTGAAAAAACAAATCATTATTCTAAAAATAAGATTTGTTATTGAAAGTTTTTGTCTTTTACTGTTTGTATCTATCTTTCATAGTTTAGAAGACATTTCAAGTAAATGTAAATGAAGTGAATCAAAATTTCGCTCAGATAAAAACTTTTTATTTTTCAAAAAATGTTCAAATTATTAAAATATTTGTATTATTTTTTATATATTCTGTGGTGCACATTTAAAATTAAAAAGTATATATTGAGATCTATAATTTAGTAAGATTTATTGTTAATGCCTTGATTACCATTAATACCGCACCTTTGAACATTAAAGTTTATTTATTCTTAGTTGCGTTGATTATTTAATAATACCGCTTTAACCATCATGCAAGAATTATGCAAAAGCATATTAAATTGAATTACCTAACATGGCCGTAAATTCGTACATAGTGGGACTCATTAAATTATGCGTTGTGTCGCTGATAACCCTCCAATTTTTACTTTCCCTGCAATACATGGTAATGTATAGGGAAAGTATTGGAATCATACCGAAAATCACAACTCGAGTTTTCGACGGATCTACACGTTTCGAGACCTCTAGAATACGAAAAAACCATTTTTAGCGTGACGTCTGTGCGTGTGTCTGTCTGTCTGTCTGTGTGTCTGTCTGTCTGTCTGTCTGTCTGTGTGTCTGTCTGTCTGTCTGTCTGTGTGTCTGTCTGTCTGTGCAGATTTTGTATCCACTGTAACTAAAAAACTAATGGACCGAATTTCACAAAATTTGGTAGGTAAGTCACTTGTGGGCGGGGCTGGTGCTGATTAGTTTTGGGTACGATTCGGAATAAAAGAACCCGCATTTTTTGGCGAAATGGCCCGCAAAAGCTTGTATCCACTCTAGCTGAAAAACTAATGGACCGAATTTCACAAAATTCGGTAGATAAGTCATGTATAGGTCACTCTGGTGCTGATTAGATTTTGGTACGATTCGGAAAAAAATAACCTGCCTTTTTTTGCAAAACGGCCCGCAAAAATCTTCAAAATCTAAACTAAAGAACTAGGTATACTCAGATATATCCATAAAATGCCCGTTTAATACGTAATGTTTAACGACGAAAAGAATAAGACCAACCCCATTACACTAGGACTAGCCGTTCTCGAGATATTTTAGTTTTTCGTACTTTCCCTACGCCACCTTTGAAAATAAGCCCGGTTACCGAATGAGAACGAAAATTGAATAAAAGTGAAATAAATGTAATTAAAATAAAGAGAACGTGGATATAAGTCTGCAGGGAAAGTCATGTGCTGCCCACATCAGATTTTTTATCTTTAGCTCGAGTTCTGTTAAGGAATATTAATTAACACAATACTACTCCATTAATTGCACCATTTTAACTTTAACAATAAATCATTTCTTAACAACATAGATCACTTAATTACTCAATTACAACAATTATTCCTCTTGTTCGCGCCGGAGAGAGACAATGGGAGACCATTAGTTAAAAATGCCTAAAATGTATTTAAGACCTTCCACAATATTTAATGGGAACATACCTTCACTTTCGGCTTTGGCCATAGACCACAATTGCTGCATCAACATATCATACTGGCCGTAACTGTATATGCTTGACTCACACTCGTACTGCTAATTGGATTGCAACTAATCTAGCCATTCTTTTGGAATCTCTACTGAACACTGTACAACACTTGCGTCACACTTCCCTATTGCATTTCTCTACTTTGAGGTCTGGTGGAAATACTCGGGACTCGTCATGGCATTCTGACCTCTTGTTTCGGACTTTACCAACTACTTCATTACTTGTTTCATAACTCTCATCTCAACTCTACTCACTTAGCTGAACTCAACTGATTATTCTCGTAGAAGTTATGTAATTTCATCTCTTGGTTACCGCCTCCTCTTTGCCTGAGGTCTTCAACACCTCCTTTCTGCCTGAGGTCTTCAACACCTCCTTTTTGCTCTGATTGACCAACCTTGGTCACTTCGGTCAGACATCTTCCATAATTGGTTATTCTTTTTACCCAATGTCGTTGCTTCACCTTATCCTTAGAGTCCTTCAACCCACCTGTCTTGATGCTCCTCAATTTATGGTTTCTGCTGACTTTTGGGTCAGTGTATTGTATAAACTGGCGTCATTGAGACTGAAGGTGTGACTGACGTTTCAGATACGATAAATAACGTACATAAAGCTGTCTCACAATAAACTGATGTGAGATCGATTTCTGGTCTCACAAATTCATAAATTATACCCTTTTTCTAACACAGTGAGTATAATGAATGAATAAATGATCTCCTTCTTCTTTTGTCCAAGGTTAATAATTTTTACCCTTCGATTAATTTTACCGTTGAGCACGAAAATAACTGTTCCTTGCCTTTTCTTGATGTTCTGGTTACCCGTTCTGCTGTTGGTTTTCACACTTCTGTTTACCGTAAACAGCCTTTTACTAATTCCTGTATTCCTGCTAATTCTTACCATCCTATTTCCTCTAAAAGAGCTTCTTTTAACGCTTATTTCAATCGTGCTTTTAACGTGTGTTCTTCTTTTTCTTCTTTAAGTAACGAAATTGATTTTATTTTCAATCTTGGCTATGAGGCTGCCTATTCCTTTGAATTTATACATAAGGTTTTTCCCATGTTCGCCGTAAATTTTCTCAAATTGATACTAAACTTATTTCTTTAAAAGATCGTTTGAATCATAAATCTAGTTTCCCGTACCATCCTAGGATTTTCCGTCCCTTTATTCAGTTCTGCTCTGAATTTGGTTTCAGGCCTGCTCACTCTAATGTTTCTTCTTTATTTAACCGGATTCGGTCTGATAAGCTGGGTGATAAGGATGACTTTAAAAGCTTTGCTAGGGTGTATGTGGTTCCCCTGTTGTCCCTCGATGGTAATTTTAAATTTTATATTGGCAGTAAGAAACGTACTATTGGTATTCGTTTGGCAGAACATGCTAGGGATGTCATAGGTGGTAAACTTTCTACGGCCTTTGCTCATTTTGTTGTTAAAGAAAATTTCCGGCTCATTTTTGAAAGAACTTTCCTTCTTATGAGTTGTAATAACCCTCGTAATATTCTCCTTTTTGATTCCCTCTTTATTTATGTTTACCGCGAGTCGATTTGTAATTTTGACCTCGTTCAGATTTTAAGTTATGCTTGGCGACTTATTCTCGACTCCATGCAATTCAAGTCTCTTCATAGTTATCTTTGACGGCATCCTCTCGGGGATTGGACCTGATTGCCCCCATTTTTTAAAATTCTTTGAATTTGAAAATTCTGTAATAAAATTGTAAATTTTTACTGTTCTTTTCGTGATTTATGCTCGATTTTTTGAATCTGTGCAAAATGCTTTGTATTTTTGATTCTCCTTAGATAAACGTAAGTTTATTGATAATTGTACGAGTATTTATGAAAATTTGTCACCTTTTCTGGTCTATGTATTAAGGATCATTCTTGCTTCCATGTAGCCACTGATGAAGAGCGTATTTACGCTCGAAAGCGCTCTGGCCTTTTAAAGTTTTGTACGTCTTAAAGAAGTGAAGTAAAGACCTTCTATTATAGTTGTGATCTTGTTGTTTCTGCTGGTTGAAATAAGACGTGATGCCAATTTTATTTATTTACAGTGAGTATACTTTGCGTAGATTTTTATCAATTAGTTTCGAAGATATAAGCGTTCTAAGTATTTGCGTTTTCCGTAGCATTCAGATTTCTGACGGATAAAAACAATCGTAGATTTAATTCACACCAAAAGACGTTTTGACGTAACTGCATTTTGTTAACAGACAAAGACTAAACTTAATAGATTATTAACAGTTATATCTGTATCTTCAAGTGGACTGATGCTATTATGGAATGAAAAATTATAGTATCTCAGTAGCTGAAAAGATACTGCACCCATCTAGCGAGCCGGAGATTGATGGTTCGATTCCTCGCTGAGACTAGTGTTCTTTACATTATTTGAAATTAATTTCAGAAATTATGTTACAGTGAAGTTTTCATATATGTTCATATTTTTTCTTAGTGTAAATTTTCTTTTTTTAATATTTTTTCTTAGTATAAATTTTCTTTTTTTAATATTTTTTCTTAGTATAAATTTCCTTTTTTTAATATTCTTTCTTAGTATAATTTTTTTTAAATATTCTTTCTTAGTATAAATTTTCTTTTTTTAACATTCTTTTTTTCTTAGTATACTTTTCTTTTAAATATTCTTTCTTAGTATACATTTTCTTTTTAATATTTTTTCTTAGTATAAATTTTCTTTTTTAATATTCTTTCTTAGTAAAAATTTTCTTTTTTTAATATTCTTTTTTAGTATAATTTTTTTTAAATATTATTTCTTAGTATAATTTCTTTTAATATTCTTCCTTAGTATACATTTTCTTTGTTTAATATTTTTTTTAGTATAAATTTTCTTTTTTTTAATATTTTATCTTAGTATAAATTTTCTTTTTTTAATATTATTTCTTTGTTAATATTCTTGAGAAAGAGAACTTTACTCGACGCAATGCATGTTGCTTGCATAAACAGTCAAGTTCTTTTAGCAACGATTTTCGAAAGAAATATAAAAGAGAGACAATAGAGAGAAAAAAGAATAAGATTTCGATGTTAACTACTTACTTCTGTTCTCTCTGAAGGAATTTCCCCCTTTTCTGCTACAGAAATTTAGACATTTAAAAAGCTTCTATACGTCCTTGTTGCATTTTGGAAACACCCATTTGAAAAATCTTATTATGTTCTAAACAAAGAAAAACGCTTTGAAGGAAGAGATAAGAACTTTTCGTTTTCCCTTTTCTCATCATATAATTCAGCTATTTATTCTTACTTTTTGTTTCAGTACAATACGTAGTATGCGTAAAGATAAAGTGTCGTGATGTGGTCGAAAATCCTACTCTCGGATTTTGAAGAATTTAAACATTTTGAGCATCCCGGAATACATATCGCTAATCCTTTTTAATGCATGTGCGCCTTTTAATCTGTGAGAATGATATTTCTCGAACAAATGATTAAAATCAAATGATATTTGGTATGATTTTTTAATCAATGAGCGCCAAAGGCCTATTTATTTTCGTGAGCTGCATACTGATGGTAGTATTAAATAGGTAGTATTAATTTAGTATTAAATTCGTTTAATACTAAATTTCAAACAAATTCATTAAAATAAGCATATAATAATAAATAAAAGGTATCGACCGGTTTCAAAGGCAAAAACAGTCTTCGTCAAAACACACAAGAAGCGCAAGAAGGACATACAGGCTGTGCTTCTTTCATGTTCTAACTAAGAAGGCGGTTTCTCCCTTTGAAACCGGTCGATAATTTTAATATTTTTATTATATGATGCTTTTAACGAAGTTATTTGAATTCTATGCTTTAGCAGCAGTTTGAACTGTACGTTCTATTTAGTACTGTTGGATTTTGATAGATTTATGTATTTTTCGTAACTGCGAATTTATCATTTCGCCAATTGTTTTCTTAGCATGTAACTTATTCCACCATGAAAGACGTTCCTACCTTGACAACAAAGTCGTAACCAGTGTTTTTTCAGGGCTTTTTGGTCGGGGGAGGGGCGAATGAAAATTTAGGAGGGGCAAGTTTTTTATTCACTCTGTATAAATACATCTAAATGCTGTGTCACATAAATAGAAACTAGGTTAACATAAAATGTTTGAGGGGGGGAGGCGAATACTGGTCTCCGAGAGGGCTTCGTTCCCCGGAGATATGTCTGAAAGAAACACTGGTCATAAATAGCCATTGTAAAATGAAATATCCCCCTCTTCTTCAAAAAAAAATTATGTACTTACTAGAACAAATTACCCGGCATTATTAGGCTCCTAAATAAGCACCGGATATGTAAACAATACAGATATAAATAACACTATAAGTTTTTGAAACGCCTGTTTTGAACAAAAATTGTTACAGCGCTCATTTTCTCCATGTAATAAGATAATTGTCTAATATAATTTAACAACGTATTATGAATATGTCACTGCTTACTGAAAATGCGCCATGCTCTGTATTTAAAATATGAGATCTCCATAGCAACAAACACTCTTTATTCCAATTATGGCGTTATGAACACGGGGAAATAGGTTTTTTGGGGAGAGTGTTCGACTGAAAATCGTAACTTTTCTAGACCCACTTAATTCATAAAAAAATCAAAGTAATTAAATTTTTTTTATTAGAATGCGAAAATATTTTTTATATTTACACAAAAAAATCAAAGTAATGACATTTTTTTTATTAGAATGCGAAAATATTTTTAATATTTACACAAAAAAATTGAAATCGTTTGAATGTTCATTTCGCCTATGTATGAAATTAAAAGCAAACTATTTCTAAATGGCCTGAAGAAACGTATTTTGATGTATTTAAAAAAAAATAATATGCATTAATAATTCTACGGATTTGGCTCCAAGCACGTTAAAAAGAGCGTTCAAATGATATTAAAATAGCATTAAATTGAGTTTAATTAAACAAAATAACACCCATGATTATTTTTAATGACACTGAATTCGCACTTTTAATTCAATTTTCGTTGCCATTTGGTAACTGGACTTATTTTCCAAGGTGGCGTAGCGAAAATGCAAGAAAACTGAAATATCTCGAGAAGGGCTAGTTCTAGGGTACTGTGGATAGTCCTTTCCTTTTTATAGACAAAAATTACGTATATACGTATATACGTAAATATTTAAATAAATAAAATATTTACATATAAAAATTTACAATTACATTTAATTAATATTAAAATTTAATTAAAATTTAATTGATAAATTTAATTAATTAAATTTAAATATTTAAATAAATAATTTAAATAAATAAGATATTTACAGAAATATTTACGTAAATATATATATATATATATTTTAATAAACCAAATTTTCAAATTTATTGCAAATAAATACTATTTCACTTTATTTAAATAAACTTTATTTATATAATTTATTTCACTTTATTTAAATAATTATTTTATTTAATAATCACTTTTATTAAATAATCACTAAATTTAAATATAAGTGCATTTAATCACTTAAATTTAAGTTATAAATTTAAGCACTTTTATTTAAATAATCACTTTATTTAAATAATTTATTTCACTTTATTTAAGTAAACACTATTCATGCATTTAGTTGATAAATTTAAGCATGCGTCGTTTTTCATTTCAGTATTTTTGTCGATTTTTGCTGACCATTTTACAAAAAAAGTATGTTCTTTTTTTCTCGAATCATACCAAAATTTAATCAGCTTCAAGGTAACCTACAAGTGGCATATTGACTCAATTTTGTGAAATTGGGTCAATTAGTGTTTTTTAGCTGGAGTGTATACAGACGACTTTTGAGGGTCATTTCGTAAAAAACGGCAGGTTCTTTTATCCATCGCCAATTTCCATCGCCAATTTCATTATGATCCCTATTTTCACTGATGAAACAGCCTTTCACATGATACGGAAAAGTGGCATTAGTCAGATTTTTTCCTTTATCATAATTCAGTTGATTTTAAAGATACAGATATGCGGTTTTTTAATGATCTTGTTGCATTAGAAATAAAAATTTTCTGTTTGACCAAATTTGTCTAAGGGGATCGAATAAAAATTCGCAGGGTCATTTCGCAAAAAACGGCAGGTTCTTTTATCCATCGCCAATTTCCATCGCCAATTTCATTATGATCCCTATTTTCACTGATGAAACAGCCTTTCACATGATACGGAAAAGTGGCATTAGTCAGATTTTTTGCTTTATCATAATTCAGTTGATTTTAAAGATACAGATATGCGGTTTTTTAATGATCTTGTTGCATTAGAAATAAAAATTTTCTGTTTGACCAAATTTGTCTAAGGGGATCGAATAAAAATTCGCAGGGTCATTTCGCAAAAAACGGCAGGTTCTTTTATCCATCACAATTTCCATCGCCAATTTCATTATGATCCCTATTTTCACTGATGAAACAGCCTTTCACATGATACGGAAAAGTGGCATTAGTCAGATTTTTTCCTTTATCATAATTCAGTTGATTTTAAAGATACAGATATGCGGTTTTTTAATGATCTTGTTGCATTAGAAATAAAAATTTTCTGTTTGACCAAATTTGTCTAAGGGGATCGAATAAAAATTTAAAAAATGTGACTTTTTGAAAATGAATAGGAGGATTATTTCATTAACGTAGTCTTATATCCTACCTTACTTTCAACATTTTTACAATTTACATTGCCCACTTATCACCAACAGGTAAAGAATTAAAGCTTGTTTCAATATTTTTGGGACACCATGTATGCACGCACGTGCGTACGTTTGCATGTGAATGCATCCGTGCTAAAAATAGCGTGCTAAAAATTTATTTTTCGTGTTCTAGAGGTCAGAATTTTCGACACGATTCTAATACTTTCCCTATACAAACCGATGCATTGTAGGGAAAGTAAAAATCCCTCTGAGGTATCTGATCTAAACTATCACCGTATGATCTGATCTAAACTATCACCGTATCTAATTTTGTAGCTGTGAACTGTTTTGATTTACTTCTACGCTTCCAACAGACGAGTACAACAGACAGACAGACATCTTACTTTATTATTACAGATAATACATAATGCGTGCATATTTAAATATATGAAATTGAAAGTTTAATCCCAAAATTACAGTTCAAATTCAAATCATAGAAAGCAGCGTTTCAATTCTTTACGTTGTATTTAGTTACTTACGTATGCGTTCTATGTAATTCCTTTAACAATGCATTTTCAAAAAAACATAAAATTAAAGGTTTTATACCCAATAATACCAGAAGTTTCCGATGTTATCCACTTGTTTCCAATCTCCAAAGGAAATTCTTCGTCTCTCTGTAACAAAAGTTTAGGCATTTAAAAGACTTTTATGTCTTTAATGCTTTTAGGATACACCCGTTTGAAACCCTTATTGCTTTCTAAAGAGAGAAACAGGAAACGAATGTTTGTTTTATTTTCTTATCACAACGTTTAGATACTTTTCGTATTGCGTTATGTAAAATACTACAATAATCTTCCCTCACTGTATGCTGCCTTATTTTCAATGTTTTCAGACATTTTACTTTCCCTGCAATATATGCTAATGTATAAGGAAAGTATTCGAATAGTTTCAAAAATCGCAACTAGAGTGTTCAACGGATCTACACGTTTTAGGACCTCTAGAACACGAAAAAACTATTTTTAGCGTGGCGTCTGTGTGTCTTTGTGTGTGTTTGTCTGTCTGTCTGTGCAGATATTGTATCCACTCTAACTGAAAAACTAATTGACCGAATTTCATAAAATTTGTTTTCAACGTCTCAAAGATATTTCACAGCAAACTTTCAAAGATTAATTGTTTTTGTAACCTGAGACATGGCTATTACAAACGGAAACCCCCTCATTATGTCATTGTTACTTATTCCAAGTAATTGAGTATAATAAGTAATATATAACAAGTAATAGATAACAAGTAATAGATACACTTATAACAAGTAATTAACTATAACAATCAATAGATATTTTGTGTAAAATTGTTTTCATATTTATCATGAAAGTTGTTATAATAACAATAAAATACATTTATTTTTCAATATAATTTTTGAGAAAAATTTGTTTTGTTCTGGGCTTCCTAAATATCCCAATTCGCTGTACGCCCTTATTACTATCCCTGCAGTACATGGTAGTGAATAGGGAAAGTATTGGAATCATGCCAAAAATCACAACTCACATTCTGAGATCGCTAGAATGCGAAAAATATATTTTTAGTATGACGTCTGTATGTGTATCTGTTTGTCTGTATGCCTGTCTGTTTGTGCAATTCATGTATCCACTCTAACTGCAAAACTAATTGACCGAATTTCATAAAATTTGGTAGGTAAGTCCCTTGTGGGTGACCCTGGTGCTGATTAGATTTTGGTACATTTCGGAAAAGAAGAACTTGCTGTTTTACAGAATTGACTGGCAAAAATCGTCAAAATCTAAAATAAAAGACTGCGTATGCTTAATAAGATCATTATAAGACTTGTTTTATGTGTAATCTTTGATGATAAAAATAATAAGATCAACTCCGTTATTCTAGAACTATCCGTTCTCAGGATAGTTTAGTTTTTTTTTTTTTTTGCATTTTTGCTACGCCGGGTTGAGATTAAGCCCAGTTACCAAATGAAAACGAAAGTTAAATTAAAAGTGTAAATTCAATGTTATTTTAATCGATTTTGCGTGTTATTTAGTGCAATTGTATTTCTGAGCATTGTATGTATCCACTCTAACTCAATAGCTAATTGACCCGATTTCATAAAATTTTATAGGTTTTTTTAACTACCCTGGTGCTGATTAGATTTTGGTACAACAACAATCCGTCTTCATTTGCAAAATGGGCTAGCAAAAATCTTCAAAATTAAATGAGTATGTATGCTTAAATGTATCAATTTGTTTATTTTATACGTAATTTTTGACACTGAAAGGAATAGGACAAGCCTCATTACTCTAGAACTAACCGTTCTCGAGATATTTAATATTTTTTCATTTTTGCTATTAAAAGTGCAAATTCAGTGTAATTCCAAATAATTATGCGTGTTATTGTGTGCAATTAAACTGAATTTAATGAATTATTTAAGAAATGAAGAGAAAATTAATTTCATTCTGTAGGGCAAGTCATGTGCTGCCCATATCAGATTTTTTTTAATCTAGAAATCAGACATTAATAAAAAATATTTTAATAGTTCGGTCTGAAAAATAGCCAACAGACAATCATAATGCTCTTACTATGGTTTTAAACGGAATCAAAAACTGTATAAAAGATTGAATTGCAAAAGAATTTAAAATTCGTCTGCTATAACTTAATTAAAATATCTCAAGAACGATTGGTATCAATAGAGTTCATTAAGAAAATTTAGGACAGTTTTTCCTGCGAATTGCCTAGCACGTTCTGGAGTTAAATCTGGAATAATGTTGGACCAAAAATAAATCTTGATATTTATCTTTTCAAAATAATTCCAAACTTTTAGATTTTCCTTTTTACTTATGGATCAATTTCCACATTGTATGCAAAGTTTGAAGGTCATTCCTTCAGTAGTTCTGACAGTCTGATTCATGCCTCAATCAATTTTCCGTTTAAAAATATGTAAAACCTGTTCCTGTATTCAAAATCAAAATCATAGTGAATTATATGTCATTTTGACCTCCGAAATCTACTATTCCCTTCTCCTCCAAAAATATCTTATAACAAGAAAGATCAATCATGCTTAAAGCATTGATTATGAAACACTTTCCAACTTCAATGCAATTTTATTTAAAAAAGTCGAAAATGCAATACATTCCTCGGTAATATTTTAAAACTTATCACAATACTACATTGATTTATTATATTTGAAAACTTAAAACTTCATTGAAAAAAATGAACTTCATTCAAATGACGGCATTGAAATATAAATTGCCTGGTTTAAATATCTCTAAAATGCAATACATTCCACGGTAATATTTTTAAAACTATCATAATACTACGATAATTTATTATATTTGAAAACTTCATCGAAAACAACTGAAATAAATTCAAATGACGTCATAGAAAAAATAACACGCCTGGATCTCTCTATAAAAGCAGGATTTCATTCATTTCATTCATCACAATACTATAATAATTTATTTTATTTAAAAATTAAGACCATGGAGCTACAATTCATAAACTCTATGCTTAAAACTTTACTCGAAAAAACTTAACTCGAAAAAAATCGTCCTTCTGTTTATAAAATCAATTAATATTTCATTCATATCAGCCATGCAGACTCCATGGACTGAATAATTTTGTGTTAAAGAAATACTGTAATTCTAATACAACTCATTCTACATATTTTGCTGTTTACATTTTACATAGGTGAAAAATAGGCTTAGTTGTAGAAATAATCAAATTTGAATGAGAATTTAAACTCAAATATATTGTCATTGCGTTGTTTTAGAATGTAGATGTACAGAATTTAAGCAAAAATAAAGTAGTTTTAGGACGGATACAACACTCAATATGAAATAAAAAGAACTTTAAAAAATCACGATTTTGAAACAAGATGGATGCCATATATCATTTTGAAGTGGGTCATGTGATCGTTTCATATCATGGTCACGTGATCGTTTCATATAAGATGTGTAATTACTATTTTAATTTTTATTTAAAAAACTACTGAATATATTTCGCTGAATTTTTTTTTATATATTTTATGGAACAATTTGACTGTTACCCAAAATTTTCGAAGCAATTTGTGAGTTTTAAATCCGCTTAAAAAATGTTTGAAAAATTAGGTCCCATAGGGCTCAATGTATTTCATTTTTTCAACCCGGGTTCAATCCAAAACTAATTGGGTGATATTATTCATTTATATTCCCATAGGTCCTACAGACCGTCTGAACAACATACTAAAATTTCATTTTGATTAAGTCATTTTTACGGCAGTTATCTTGCTAACGGACAGACAGACAGACAGACAGAATGAACAAAGTCATAAACACTTTTCAACTTTGTTGTAAAGTGTTAAAAATTACTTTCATTAAATTAAAAGAACGATATTGCATGTTATCTTTAAGCTTGTGTTTTGAAATATTTGTGCTGTGTCTTTAGTAACCGGTTAGTGAACTGATAGGCACACATTCAATGTTTCATAATTTAGTTATTTAAATTCATTGATTTAGGTTTCATTGACAAAATTTAATTAAAATGGATACTAGAAATCACACCGAATTCTCTCTCTGTTTAAGTAACCTCCTTTTTCATATAGCAAATTTTCTTAATAGCGGTAAATCATCAAAATTAAGGACATAGCTTGAAAACAGTTTATTCTAGCATAATGCGAGCGATTTTGTTTGTTTTGTTACGCAAATTTATATATAAAACAAGTATTTAACAGTTATGAGTAATTTTAAAAAACTGAATAGTTTTGGAAACTGCTTAAATTTTGTAGATTGGTTAAGGATTTGTCAAGCTATACCAATTTCTCTAGAAATATCCACAGAGGATATATAAGCTGGTCATCATTCAGTTAGAGGCTATTAACGTGATAGTGGGGTCCGATTGGACCAAAGTACATTGCGTTTACTACAACAAAATAATCACTCCCATTTTTGTAGCCAAATACAATTTATTTATAGAACACATGAAATCTCAATTTCAAACATTAATATACAAATACACAATTACAAAAAAGTTCCCCAAATTACCTAACTTGACCTCGGGGTGCACGGTTTATTTTGCATTAATTTGCATATTTATAAAAATCCAATTTTGTAATTAAATTACTTTTGTTAAGAACACAATATATATATATTCAATTTTGCAAAAAAAACACCCATTTAGCATAACCTTGCCCTCACACTATTGGATTACATCAGTTACTTGAACATTCATGTATGCATTTTAAAATCAATATATAATTTCCATACCTTCATACATAGGACTCTCACTGAGTGCTGTAGCTGACCTCTGCACGTAGGAAAGGGTGGCACAATTAATTGAATGTTTATTAGTTCATTTATTCCGATGGTTCGGGGAAAACACTACCAGTCCGGGAAACACTAGGTTGCATATCATCGGTCATAAGTTATTGCCAAGTATTTTTTTTGGGAGATGGGCACACCGTCCACTTTCCTTCTCCTCCTCTTAATATCTGCCTCAGTCCCAGCGGCTCTTGAGTGAGCATGCGTACAGGCTTTGCCAAATATATACGTTTTCGTAGAGGCTTGTCTGCTGCTTAGGATCCCTGAATTGGTATCCCTATGCGACTCCGTCTACGTGCTTGCGTAGTGAAGATTTTGCTGAAGATTCGAAACCGTTCTACAACATCTGTGACTACCCTGCCACAGCTGCAAATAACAGAAGCTATTTCTGGAGAATATCTGAACGCTGTCTTAGAGGCTGTTACCCCTAGTTAGGTAAAATGCGCCGGTTCCGTGAAACTTGTAGAAACTGCCGCATGACAAGTGTCGTCAAGTGTCGCCTACTTCGTGGCCCGGATGCGTTTCTAGCGCAAGTGCTCACAAGGAACCCAGGAGACCTTTTTCCATCAAACTCAGATTGCGTCTGAACTTTTTTTCAAATTCTAAAACTTTTTAGAATACTACAAACAAGGGGAACGACAAAAGCAGGGAGGAAATCCCCCCAACTCTCATTCGCTGTTCCCAAACGCTATAAAAAGAGGAGGTCCAAAAATGCTTCACACCATTGGTCTTGAAGCGACGCTAATTTTTTATGCGTTCCACTAAAAAACAAGAACCAGAGGGCATTCTCGAGAACCGGGTGGTCCCAAGGAGGTACCCCGACGCGAGCCACACCTGACAGGGCTCTAAATCTTCAAAGATTTGTAGCTCAACTTTGACATTTTGCTGCAATTAAATCTCTGAATATTTACAATCCATGTCAGTGCGCACACAACCCAACGGCGCCAAAAAATCCCAATTCCGTCTGTGCAAAGGCCTAGCTATGAACATAAATCACCAAAACATAGTATACATTTCAATATATTTACACCATTCCCTTTTTTCCCAGGGTTATGTATCAAAATATGTGAAAATATTGTCACATATTCTCACCCTCCTGAACAGAAAAGAAGTCAAGCTAGGTTTACAAAATATTATATAGTACACTTTACATCATCATTATTTGTTTACAGATTTTCCCTCACTTTTTCTCACAGTTCACAATTTTTTTTGTTTACAGTTCGAATCATACATTTACACACAACAAGTACTATCTGATCTACATTTGTATAATTTCACAATTTTACTTTACACATTTTAATTTACAACGCAATACGACCACAACAAAACAACTGTCAGTCCAGGCGTTTCTCTGTTTACGAGTAAACATCTGCTCGTTGCCAGGCAACCCCCCAAAACCCTTCTCCGAATTCTCTCGAAGACCGGAAGTCCGAACTCGCGCCTTGCGTAGCTCGATTCAGAGCAGAAGCGCGGCTGGCTATCCGCATCGCCATACACATCGTATTTTCCATTTTGCCAAGCACCAAAGAGCAGGTAAGTATCTTAGCATGTTTTTAGCATGTTCTTTAGCAATGTTATTTCTGATAATTTACACACACGTGAGTTATTTGATGTGGAAATGAAATTTGGCTGTCTAATTGTACAAGTCAGATTCATTTTCTTTGTCATCTGACCATCGTGCTACATTGGCGGGAAATCCAAATCGTCACATACACTGATACTGTGTCACAATAATCCCTGATCTCTCTTTCAAAATGTTATTATTACTTATTTTTTATCTAAATTTACGTCTGTTTTACTGTGATTTGAATTTTTATTTTATGTTTTATTTTTGCGCATTTTCATGTATTCACGAGTTAACCCAATTTTTTTTTTTGAATAACATCTATAGATTTACCTAGGACACCTTTTATAATTTTAATGTTTAGTATTTAAATTGAACGACCCGCGTTTTAAATACCTGTATTGGTTCACTACCATGAATCATGCTTCTAACGCAGCTATATGTTTTATTTATTTATTTATATTTTTATTCTTAATTTATCTTTTATTGTCATTCACTTATATTTATATTAAAATCTGTATATTGTTATTCCTCTGTGATTCTCTAATCTTGTACATATTTATTCATTTTTACTATGAGTTCATCACTTCGTATTACTGTATTTGCTCCATGCCTATTTGTGAACATATGCTAAGCTTCCCCCGCGTTGAAGAGAATGACCTTGAATTTCCGCCTGCATACTTTGTCTCGGAACCAGTTTTTCTTACCGAAAGCGTCCGACCTTTTTGGAGTATGTAAAGCACCGAAGTGGTTAGGCAACCTGCATGTGCGGTTGCGGAAACGATGTAATTTGGCTGCCGTCAAGTGCGGACGCGCATTGAGCTACCTGCAAGCGGGCTACCGTCAAATTAACCGGATAGTTGTTGTCTTACGGCGGAAGGTAACAAATTATATTTCGTTTACTAACGTTAGACGACAGTGTTATTTACATTGTAATTATTCAAATATATTTAAAAATAAATTACCGATAAAAGAGTCGAATTTTACGGTTTCTAGCTTCTACAAATGTATATATAGCATTAAAATAGAGCTTGAAGAATGAAGCGATTCCTTTTTTCCACTTCTATTTTTCTGAAAATAAAATATAATAATCTTACTAAACTTTTTAAAGAACTTGATAAGAAGTATTTGATCATAAAAATGTTCTAATTAATAGACCCGAGCTGGAGCCCCCCCCCCCTTCCGGTATGCTGGGGAACCCAGCGCAGACAGGAAAAATTAGGTACACATATGAGGGGACGAGGGCCCGGAGAGGCCCCTTACCCCCCCCCCCCCTCCGCTTTCCACGGACCTGCATGTGTGTGCTTTATTTTGAAGAAAAAAAATAAGAAAAAGGTACAAGAGTGACATTTTACTCCTTCTCAGAAAAACGCTGGTAAAGTTGTGAAGAAAAATATAAAATATTTACGCAAGTACTTCTAGTGAAGGAATACGATTTAATAGCACTAAATTTATAGCACTTATCTTTCAGCAAAATGTCTCTTCCATTTCATAATATTCAACCATTCAATTACAAGCAGTTATTTTTTTTTTAATAATTTTTAATATTATATATTATAATATATTAAAAAATATTTAATTATAAACCGATTTTTCATTTTTTTAATTATTTAATAATGCATTTTTTATGTATATAATAAACTGAATAAATTATTTTTTTCTTTTTGCTATTAATTTTATTTTTTTCATAAGTGGCAAAAAGGTTTCCCATCTGTAAGTAATTAAAACGAATTCTAATATAATATTTAATAATATATTTTTCAAAAGCATTTTAAATTTTTTTCTTATAATTTAATAAATTACTCTTATTTATTATATTTAATAATTTACGTTTTAAGAATTTAAAATTTTTTTTTCCTGTTATTCCTTTTATGTAATGTTTTAAATTTATCATTAAAAAAAATCTTGTTATAGATAAAACAGAATTATTTTATAACTTTTCTTTATCAAGAAAGAAAATATTTAAAAATATACTATTTTTAGATCTCACTTTATCATTTTAATGCATATATAACATTAAAATAGATCTTGAAAAATGGAATTTTTTCCTCCTATATACATATAAAAGGAGGGAATTGGGGGCTTTGATTTTATTGAAATTATTTTCATTATTACATGTGAGCTGGAATAATATGTCCAATGACTTTTTAAAGTATTTATTCTTACAGTACAGCTACAGTCAAACATATATTACACAACATAGCTATAAAAAAGGGTTTGAATTTAAAAATATATAAAAATTTCTTATACTTGTATATTGCAGTCCGCATATCGACCTAAACGGAATATAACGCTACTATCCACCGGAAGATAAACGTCCGACTAATTTGACGGAAGCCCACTTGCAGGTTTCCTACTGCAACTCACTCCGCGACCGCACATGCAGGCAGCCTAACCACAGCCGTAAAGCACTGGCTTTTTCGATCAGCCGGCCGTCAGCTTTTTTTTTTTTTGTAAGCGGAGCTGCTCTTATTTTTTAAAGCTTGTTTACATTTCCTTTCCAATTTTTTATTTATTTATTTATTTATTTTGATTGTATACCTTTGAATGTAAACCTTTTAAAACATCCGTTGTCATGATTTTAAAATATTTTGCAGCGATATCAACGATCTGAATACCCTAATTCAAATGCCTGTCATCAAGGCCGCCCGGTTTGTATATGGTGAAGTATTTATTTGTTGTTATTGTGCTATACATATATATGTCTTTTACTTTATTTACTTATTTACTTATTTTGATTACTGATTCTTTTTATTTTTTGTTATTTAGAATTTTCTTGCAAGTTAGTCCCCCCCCCCCTTTTTTTTTTTTTTTGAAGTTGCAACTGGCCGACTGCCATTCACTACTCTTATGTATATCATTATATCTGTGTATATCTGTTTTGGCTATATATTATCAGATTCATATAAATTTTCTAGCGATACCTTCTGCCATATATGATGTCCAAATGGACGCTCTTCACCTGAGGACTCTGCCACCCCGCTTTGAAAACAGGTCGTATTTTTTTTTTTTTTTTTACTATTTTCTTTCACTTCAAAATTTTCCGAGTCTCCGTTTTATTTTGTTCTCAAATATTTTAATTTCCTGAAATTATCATTGTATTACATATTATTTATACTTCAGATATCTACTATTTTTACGTCCACTGAATTATTTACTTTACTTATATATTCTAAGATTAAATTTATTTATTTTACTTATATTTTCATATAAATTATTTATCTTTTATCATTGTCCTTTCATTTATTTATATGTTTACTTGCATAAATGGGACGGGAATTTAGAACTTTTTAATTTTGCTGCTGAGTCCCGCCTGCCTGCCTTACGCGCGAACTTCGTCTAAGCCGGTCATTCCAGTTGTTCGAGTGTTTTAATGTTTTTGGAGAGACTCCGGTTTTTTGTTTTGTTTTGTTTTCTTCCGGTGTAGGCCTTGCTAACTTCGCCTTATCTAGCGCGCTACGATCAGTTTCGTTTTCCCGGAGGTGCGCTTTTCTTATCTGTTTCGTAAAAATTTTATTTACATGTAATTTAATCGATTTCTGATTTTGACTTCCGAGCGGTTTTAACTCATAATTGTTGTTCCTAAATATTTTGACTACCGTGTATGGGCCCGTATTTTTTGCTTGTAGCGCTCCCTTTTTTATTAATTGCTTCGCGTACACAATCTGTCCTACCTGTAGAGACCTGAATTTTGTATTTCGTTGATCCCGTTCTTGCCTTCGTTGTGCCCTGATTTGATTTTCCATTGTTTGTTTATTTATTTTTTTTGCCCATATTAATTGCTTATTTACATTTTTCTCTCTTATTGCTTCATCTAAATCAATGATTACATCGTCCGTGTCTATATTTTCGTGCATTTTTATTTCGTTTGGTAATCGGAGTTCCCTTGTCATGAATAGCATCGCTGGACTAAATTTTGTACTCGCTGAGGGTGTAGAGTTGTAAAATAATTTTACATATGGTAAGGCTCTGTGCCAATTGAAGGTTTGTTGTGCCATACATGCCAAGCTAGATTTTATAGTTCCATTTGATCTTTCATTTATAGCATTTGAGCTTGCTTTATATACACTGGTTTTCCTCAACTCAATGCCGTTTGTCTTAGCAAATTCTCTGAATTCATTGCTTGCAAAAGCTCCCCCATTATCTGAGAGTATAGTGTCTGGCACGCCCCAATTTGAGCAATAATTTGTTAGCACTCTGATTACAGTTTTTGAAGACATGTCTCTCGTGGGAACTGCTTCTAGATATCTAGAATAGTGATCAATCATTGTTACTATGTAGCAGTGTTGTTCATTAGATCTGGGCAATTTGCCTATTATGTCAATTGCCAGAATTGAACCTGCTTTTATTGGTCTAGGTACCGTCTGAAATGGTACAGGCTTCATTTTCCTATTTTTGAAGGTAAGACACGTATCACACGAGTTTACAAAATTATTTACATCTTCATATGATCCTTTCCAGTAAAATTTTCGACATAGCAATTGATATGTACGCTCCACTCCAAAATGCGGTGTATGTGCTTGCTTCAACACTTCATGTTTTATCGAGTTCGGTATTACGATTTTGTTATTGTTTTCCCATTTATTTTTGTTTGTTTTTTTTACTTTGTACATAATTAATTTTGTATCCTTGTCAATATGATATTTCTTGTGGTGTTCTGAGCGTGGGCTGCGATTTACTAATGTTCTCCTTATTTCTGCTAATTGTTCATCACCTATTTGTCCCTTTAAAATTTGAGTTACCGATAACTTGTCGTCTGAGTCTATAAGAGTGTTTACGAGTTCGCTGGTTCGCTCCTCAGAGAATATTTGTCTGGATAGCCAGTCACTCGGATTTGCTTCCCCCTTAACATGTTGCAGGTCAAACGAAAAATTCTGTAGGTTTAAGAGCCACCTAGCAACAATATCAGAATTTTTTTTCATTTTTATGTGATATGTTAATGACTTTGCATCAGTTAATATTGTAAAATGCGTCCCCAATAGGTATTGTGAAAAATGTCTGACACTGTCATGTATTGCTAAAAGCTCTAATTTTATGCTTGGGTACTTGCTTTCGGCATTAGATAATTTTCTGCTGTAATATTGAATTGCGTGGAATTTCCCCTTTACCTTGTGCATTAAAATTGCTGAAATAGCAACCTTACTGCCATCTGTGGATAAGTAAAATTTTTTATTTGTGTCTGGAGCAATTATTACTGGCTTTGCCAAAATAGCATCCTGTAGTTTTCTAAAAGCCCCCTCACATTCTTCCGACCACGCAAAAGCTCTATCTGCCTTAGTCAGTTCCACCAGTGGAGCCACTGTTTCTGCATAATCTGGTATTAGCATACGGAAATAATTTGCCATCCCTAGGAATGATTTTATGCTTTTTTTAGATTTTGGCTGGGGAAAGTTTGTAATTTTTTGTACATTGCTATCCGCTGGACTAATTCCTCTTTCAGAAATATTGAATCCCAAGAATTTTATTTGTTCTTTGCAAATTTGTAATTTTGCAGGGTCTATAGTTAGTCCGAACTCCCTCAATCTGTCAAATACTAACTGCATTCTATCTATCATCTCTCTGTACTCATTAGCACAAATCACTATATCATCTAAATAAAAATCAACTTTTTTGTCTTTTAAATCACCCAGGCATTTGTTCATTAACAGTGTGAAATAAGCTGTTGAATTTTTAGCTCCGAAAGGCATTCTAAGAGGTTCAAATTTTCCGTACTCACAAATGAACGAGAGGTTTCCTGCATTACTGGGTTCTAATAATATCTGGAAAAACGCAGATTTTAGGTCCATGACTGTGTATAATTTATGCCCTGCAATATTGTGAATAATTTCATTTATGTTTCCAATTGGCATCGGAAAGAGTTCACAAATGTCGTTCAACAGCCTATAATCCACAGCCAACCGATACTTTTTCTCTTTATTTTCTTTCCCCGACGGTTTGCCTACAAGCATGCATGGAAATGCATAATTCGAGGTAGATTCCCTTATTATTCCCGCATCTAATAATTCCTGAATCTCTTTCTTCAAAATGGGTTTTAAAGTGTTTGCCACTGGATATGGACGACACTGTATCGGGAATTTGTGAAATAACTTGAACTGTGGAGTCGCCTTATCTGTTTTCCCCAACGTTGCATAATTTTTGCTGAAAACATGATAATTTTGTAATAATAAGTTTCCTATTTCCAGTTTTTCCTCTGCTTTTAAATGTTCTAGCTTAAAATCATTAATATTGAGTTGTTCTTTTCTCATTTCGAATACATTCCATCTATCCGGGTCATTCACCTCTGCCAGAGTGTTAACTACCATAACCGGTTGTTTATTATCATCAGTTTGTTCTATTTGTTGTGGAATTAAATCAAAGATTGTACTAATAGTTCCTAGTTTTGTGTTTTTATTTACATGCAATATTTTTTTTTAATTATTTTCTATTACTGTTATTATTTCGCCTTTTTTTACTGTATGGAGTGAGGTTTCTGCGTGTATCTGCACTTTGTCTTTTTTACAGTTTAATATTACTTCCTCATCATCTAAAATATGTGTGTTTAGTTTTAATCTGACAGTTTTGGCTTGTTGCGGCAAGATTTTGATTTTTGTTGCTAATTTTGCAGTTATGCCATTTACTTTTGCTTCTAGTCTGTTAATTTTCTGTTTCAAATTATTGTTTTGGGTTTCTTTGTTTTCATTATAATTTAATTTTACCTCTCCTTTTGGGAGTATTAACGAATTCCTCTCTGTATTTAAAATTGCTTTAGCATTTCTCATGAAATCAAATCCTAATATTATTTCGTATTTTTTGCCAAAATTTTGTCTCGTTACGTAAAATTGATGTTTAGTTCTAGTGCTTCCTATTTTTATCGAAATTTCTATACATTTACTGAATTGAATTACTTCTTTTGTTAAAGTTTGAATCTTCACGTTTCTCGAGATGTAATTTATTTTAGTGTTGCTTTTAATTTTGAGGAATGCCTCATCTGTAATTAAGGAGACTGATGCCCCGCTGTCTAACATTGCCTGTAAGTTGACACTTCCAACATTTATTTGCACTGTGGGTAGGGGAGTAGAGCTCGTACCTGTACTCAAAATTTTTTCTGTTCCTGGTTTCTCTGTTGTATAATTTTTTTTTCTTTGCTCCTTCGTATTTTTTATTTGTTTTTCGGACCTAACCTTTATTGTGTCTCTATTGCTGTGGGTTGATCCGTAGCTTAGTTTAAAGCCCTCTTATTTGTTTGCCTTGCTGCCCTATTGTATGTTTGTTTTTGTGCGGTGTACCCTGGCTCATAATTTTGTGCATATCTTGCTCTAAAATTTTGTGTTCTGGGTTTATTTTCTTCCCATTGTTTCCGCCACTGACTGTTTGGAACTTGCTCTCTTTTCCATCTCGCATTCTGATTATCATTTTGGTAATTAGTTCTATTTTGTTCATTTCTGCTTTTGACGTTGTCCTTTATTTGCTTTACCGCCCAACACTCTGCTAGCCAGTGTCCCTTTTGTCCGCAAGCCAAGCATAAAATGTGTTGAAGGCCCAGACCACACGACCAACCCAAGGGGTTTGTGGTAACAAGTTGTGTGGCCGATGTGTGTAGTTTCTTCCTTGTTTACCGCGCAAATTGTTTTTTTTGTTTCCTCCATATTATTCATGTCCTCCGTTACCTCTTCCAACGCATTTTCTAGTACGCAGGCTCGCTCTACTGCCTGTTGAAATGAGCTCGGGTCTGACTTTTTTAGTTCAATTCTGATGTCCGTTCTTACAGTCTCTATTAATTTTGCTAATTTGACTTTGTCTTCAATTGCTTGTATTTCTTTATCGTTAATTCTTGTAATGCCCAGGTACCCTCTAGAATGTTTTTCAATTTCGTAAGCTAGATCTCTTACTGACATGTTCGGTAAATGTTTTACTTCTTGGAAATCCTTATGCTTCTGTACGAGGTTTTGGTGTCTCTCGAATTTTTCTCTTAAAGTTTTTTCTATTTGATTATATCCAATTTCATTTTGTAATGCAATGTTTTGTGCCAAAAACTGTTTTGCTTTGCCTTTGAGTCGGCTTTTCAACAAAATTCCTCTCTGCTTTTCATCGACATTAGCTAGCGAGCAAACTTGCTCGAATTGCGAGAGAAAGAATTTTATATCACTATCCTTCTCACCTTCGAAAGTCGGCAGCATATTTAGGATAGGTATTGCTGCGTTAAAACTTATTTGCTGTTCTCTTACTTCATTTTTTTTACTTTTACTTGTACCCTGCATTTCTCGCGGTAGCATCTCTTGAGAGATATCGTGCTCCCCTACGCTATCCTCTTCCGTTCCGGAACTCTCACTATCTGTAGTTTTTTTATTTTTCCTTCGCGTTCGTGTCATTTTTACATTGTTTATTTTTTTTTGTTTTGTTCTAACAGTCCTGGTTTTGGCGTTGCTACTTTTTGCGTCCTTTTTTGTTTTTGCCGCACTCTGTCTCGTCCCATCCTGGACTGCTTTGTTTCGCCTTGTCGCTACCATTTTCCCCCACACTAAATTTTACACAATATACAATACACAAATATACACTACACATATACAATAATAACCATATACTTTTTGCTTCGCCTAATTTTACTAGTTGCTCTATCTACATAAATTTTCTATTATTATAATTATATTCATTTTCTTTACATTAACCAAAATATCTATTTGTAGACTACCTTCCACTAAATTTTCACATTTACTGTAGACTTCCAAAATTATTTCAAAATGCTTTCCAATTTAATTTCAAAAATATTGTAGGATACTAAAATATTTTATAATACCATCTAAATTAATTTTAAAATTATTATAGACTGCTACAAATATTGTAAAATACCTTCCAATTAATTTTAATTTTATTGTAGAATCGTAAAAACAAATTATTGCAGAACAACTTCTAAAATATTCAATACTTATTGTAGACTACTCAAAAAAAAATTATTTTGCAGAATATCATTTGAATTAATTTTAACATTATTGTATAATATTACACATACTGTAAAACCTTTCCAAATTTTATTTTTAAATTCACTGGCTCTACACCTTGTGCTGCATTTATTTGCATACACTTACTATTTATTTCTGCTCTATATTATTTTAATTTTTCCACTTAATTTAGCAGACAATTTAAAATTTTTTTTTTACTTTTTATATTATTTTATTTCACTTAACTAATCACTGAACTTGCTAGTCCAATTTCTATACATAATAAATCACTTTCAATTAATCCTAATTTTTTGTTGATCTAAATTTTGTAATTTTAAAATATTACAGAGAGTTATAGCATTACGCTTTTTACAACATGATTTAAAATTTGCACACACATAATATACTTTTTATACACAATATTTCCAAAGATGAAAACACTCTTTACCACAGTTATTCATATACTTTGTACATCCTATCTCTGTATATATTTTTATACAGCATTTATTTTACTCAACTTCTATTTTTTTTTTATTTACTTGCGTTGATAATTTATTTAAGTACACCCCGTCTATCATTTACACACTAAATATGTATTTAAATACTCAACTTCAGTAACTTCAGTACTGGCCTGCAATTTTGGCTAAGCCTCCCAAACTACAGTTATTCTCTAGCAAAAGCCCGTGGTTCGTTTCCGAACGACACGGCACCAAATACGGGTATCGGTGGTCTATGTGGTGAGGTGAATTTTACACATAAATACAATAAAGATACTCACCAAATAGTTCCACCAGGCTCAAGCGCGTTAAAGTATAGTGGGGTCCGATTGGACCAAAGTACATTGCGTTTACTACAACAAAATAATCACTCCCATTTTTGTAGCCAAATACAATTTATTTATAGAACACATGAAATCTCAATTTCAAACATTAATATACAAATACACAATTACAAAAAAGTTCCCCAAATTACCTAACTTGACCTCGGGGTGCACGGTTTATTTTGCATTAATTTGCATATTTATAAAAATCCAATTTTGTAATTAAATTACTTTTGTTAAGAACACAATATATATATACTCAATTTTGCAAAAAAACACACCCATTTAGCATAACCTTGCCCTCACACTATTGGATTACATCAGTTACTTGAACATTCATGTATGCATTTTAAAATCAATATATAATTTCCATACCTTCATACATAGGACTCTCACTGAGTGCTGTAGCTGACCTCTGCACGTAGGAAAGGGTGGCACAATTAATTGAATGTTTATTAGTTCATTTATTCCGATGGTTCGGGGAAAACACTACCAGTCCGGGAAACACTAGGTTGCATATCATCGGTCATAAGTTATTGCCAAGTATTTTTTTTGGGAGATGGGCACACCGTCCACTTTCCTTCTCCTCCTCTTAATATCTGCCTCAGTCCCAGCGGCTCTTGAGTGAGCATGCGTACAGGCTTTGCCAAATATATACGTTTTCGTAGAGGCTTGTCTGCTGCTTAGGATCCCTGAATTGGTATCCCTATGCGACTCCGTCTACGTGCTTGCGTAGTGAAGATTTTGCTGAAGATTCGAAACCGTTCTACAACATCTGTGACTACCCTGCCACAGCTGCAAATAACAGAAGCTATTTCTGGAGAATATCTGAACGCTGTCTTAGAGGCTGTTACCCCTAGTTAGGTAAAATGCGCCGGTTCCGTGAAACTTGTAGAAACTGCCGCATGACAAGTGTCGTCAAGTGTCGCCTACTTCGTGGCCCGGATGCGTTTCTAGCGCAAGTGCTCACAAGGAACCCAGGAGACCTTTTTCCATCAAACTCAGATTGCGTCTGAACTTTTTTTCAAATTCTAAAACTTTTTAGAATACTACAAACAAGGGGAACGACAAAAGCAGGGAGGAAATCCCCCCAACTCTCATTCGCTGTTCCCAAACGCTATAAAAAGAGGAGGTCCAAAAATGCTTCACATCATTGGTCTTGAAGCGACGCTAATTTTTTATGCGTTCCACTAAAAAACAAGAACCAGAGGGCATTCTCGAGAACCGGGTGGTCCCAAGGAGGTACCCCGACGCGAGCCACACCTGACAGGGCTCTAAATCTTCAAAGATTTGTAGCTCAACTTTGACATTTTGCTGCAATTAAATCTCTGAATATTTACAATCCATGTCAGTGCGCACACAACCCAACGGCGCCAAAAAATCCCAATTCCGTCTGTGCAAAGGCCTAGCTATGAACATAAATCACCAAAACATAGTATACATTTCAATATATTTACACCATTCCCTTTTTTCCCAGGGTTATGTATCAAAATATGTGAAAATATTGTCACAGTTTTGTTACGCAAATTTATATATAAAACAAGTATTTAACAGTTATGAGTAATTTTAAAAAACTGAATAGTTTTGGAAACTGCTTAAATTTTGTAGATTGGTTAAGGATTTGTCAAGCTATACCAATTTCTCTAGAAATATCCACAGAGGATATATAAGCTGGTCATCATTCAGTTAGAGGCTATTAACGTGATACGAGTAAAAATGAATTGTGTGATACGTCAATGTCTTGAGAGCATAATCGTCTGTCTTGTGAATCAGTTGATCATTTAATGTCTGTTTTATTGTACATGATAGAAGTTTTTTGATTTTGTAACACAGTTAGAGTGTTGTGAACTGTATTCAGTTTCTGTTTACTATTATTTATTTGGTGCTTAGAAGAAACGTTAGTTATTCAAAAATTTGGACCTGTTCTTGTATCTCCGACTACACATAGGATTCCGAACAATACGCTGTAACAATACTATACATGCAAGGAAAGCGAAAAGGCTAGAATAGTCAACATCAAGTTACTGTAACGATAATCCTTCCTTCTACATGTAAATCGTACCCTATAGAATTATTAACAAAAATATCCTATTTTATCCAACAATGCTTTTCGAAAATACCAGAAAATTTTATGTTTTACGGAATTATTTTGTAGTTTTCTGTGTTATCCACTTACTTCAATTCTTCAAAGGAATTTCCTTTTTCTCTGCCACAGAAGTTTGGACATTTAAGAAGCTTTTATATTACTGTAATGCGTTTAAAATACGCCCATTTGAAAACATCTTATTACATTGCGAAGACGGAAATAAAGACTTTCTCCTATTTTCTCATTATATTTTTCTGCAACTTATTTCGTTGTATTATTTTATTTTTCTATGTTTGTAACATCTATGGTTGGGGTTAGGATTCTATTTCTGAATATATAAAAATAATTTCAATATTTTGTTACTTCGAACTTTTTTCGAAGAAACTGAAACGTTTTTGTTCGAGCGAGTTTTTTGTCCTACTTTGAATACTTGTGTTCGAAATATCTTCTAAATTGTAAGAGACAGATATAAATAGTAAGCAACAAAAATGTTCAATAGGAAATCCGGTTTTTTATTAATAATATATAATAATTTATATAATTTATTTTTCCGAAGCTCCTACAGTTTTCGAGGAATCGCCTTGCCAAGTTCAAGATAGCTGAAATTCTCCGTTTTTCTCGTTTGTAATGTTTTCTAATCTCAACAACTTAAAGTACTAGCTATGAACTATAAGAAGTAATTTTTAGCCCTTTGAAAACCCCCACAAGGATATAAGTTGATTTTAGATCAAATTAATTGTTTTGAAATATAGCGGTTACAATATTTTAATATTTTGTCCCATTTAAAAAGGTAGTTATCACTTCGATATTTTAACCGGTTGTTTACGGGTAGGATAGCGTCAATACCTAACGAGAAACCTCTCAAAAAGACAGGTATTTAACATATCCTATCCCAAAAAGTTCGATCCCCCTTTGCAGACATTGGCGTCCATGGACGCCAATGCCTGCAAAGGGGGATAGAACGAAATGGGGACTGAAATAATGTTTGATAATTAATATAAATAAGAACTCTATAAATGACTAACCAAATAAATGATTAAAATTATTAATTATGTAATTATTGGACTATAATAATAAATGTTGCTCTACAGCACGGCAGATTTATATCTCAACTCTCCGGGGGAGTCGAAAATTGCTTTGCTTTTCAAAAAGTCTTTTCAGACCTTTTTGAAGTCCCCTGATGGTGACCCAGAAAGATGGATCTTTGCACATTTATATTATCGATCATCAGACGGAACCTAATGTAATCGAATTTTTGGTTCCCTCTAGGGAGGAGATGATAGGTTTTTTAAAAGTCTTTTTAGACCCTCAAAAACTCCCTCGTGGGTTTAGAAAGCTGAATGAACACCTATGAACACTTATGAACACTCGTATTCACCAATGGACCGAACCTAACGGAGCTGGATTTTTGATTTTTTTTTCCGGAATGGACAAAATTGGAGGGGTAAAGTCTCTCAGAATCCTTCCAAAGTCCCCTCCTGAAACATAAAAGGTTAAAACTCAACCAAGTGGCTAAACTCAACTGGGTTAATTTTTAATTAAGACAACTATTTCAGATGCTTAACACTATACATTATTAAATAAAATAAAAGTTATTAAAAATATTGCTATTTAATTCCTTTAAGAGTATTAGTTTCCCTGGCTTTGAAAGGCTTAAATACTAGTTTTAATGATAATACGTTAGTACAATCTGAAAAACACACAATATAAATTTTTTTTTTATCTGAGTTGAATTTCAAACGGTGTCCAATCAAATTACTTTTACCTAATGAAACAGAAGACATAATTCTTTTGTGAATTCCTTTAGCATTGTACTACCTGGTATTAATTTAATTAAATATTGATACAATATAAAGCACTTGAAAGAATTTCACAGCTGAAAAGATTTACAAAATACTTTCCAAATTCCTCAAATTGTATTTGAATATTTTTCTACTTCTTGTAGAATAAAACACTACGTGACAGCGTAAAATTCTAAAAGCAAATGTGGGTTAGCATCTGCGTATTGACAGAGAAATATTCGAACGAAGAAACTTTGAGAAATAAGAAAGTTTTCCTTATTTTGATTTGAAAATTTTGTTGGTTTGCTTTTTTTTTTCTAAACATTTGAAAAGCTATTGTAATCCCATCAGGAAATTGTATTCCACAAGCGTTTTATGAATCTGATAATTGGCTTAAGAAAAAAAAAATCCAATTTCTCAATAATTTCTGCAGAATAAATTAGTTTTGATTATATTACTGACATGCTGTACGCTTTATATTGTGGTCATTGTTCATAGTGATCATGTTATATTGTGATCATGTTGCGATAAAGTTATCATCTGCTTTGTTTTATCAAATCAAGAAAACCTAACGGAACGCTTATCAGCAGTTATGCTAAAATTGTCTATATATTGTGATCGAACAGCCGCTTTATGTTAAAAAAAGTATTATTGAAAAAAATTTCCCCATTTTTACTTTCCATGGTAATGTATAGGGAAAGTATTGGAATCATGCCGAAAATCACAACTCGAGTTTTCGACGGATCTACACGTTTCGAGACCTCTAGAATACGAAAAAACCATTTTTAACGTGACGTCTGTCTGTCTGTGCAATGTATGTATCCACTCTAACTCAAAAACTAATAGACCGAATTTCATAAAATTTGGTAGGTAAGTCACTTGAGTATGACCCTGCTGCTGATTAGTTTTTGGTACGATTCGTAAAAACAGAACCCGCCTTTTTTTGCGAAATGGCCCGTAAAAATTTCATGTATCCACTCTAGCTAAAATACTAATTGACCAAATTTCACAAAATTTGGTAGATAAGTTACTTGTACGATACTCTGGTGCTGATTAAATTCTAGTATTAATCGGAAAAGAACAACCTGCCTTTTTTACGAAATGGCCCGCAAAAATTGTATATTTTCAATCTAACTCAACTAATCGATTAATGTTCATAAAATTTGGTAGATAAGTCATTTATGGTCAAACTGGGTGCTGATTAAATTTTGGTATGGTTCGGAAAAGAACAACCAGCTTTTTTTACGAAATGGCCCGCAAAAATTGTATATTTCCACTCTAACTCAACTAATCGACTAAATTTCATAAAATTTGGTAGATAAGTCACTTGTGGTCCACTCTGGTGCTGATTAGATTTTGGTACGATTCGGAAAAGAACAAGCCTGCCTTTTTTTACGAAATGGCTCACAAAAATTTCATGTATCCACACTAGCTAAAATACTAATTGAGCCAATTTCACAAAAATTGGTAGATAAGTTACTTGTGAGATACTTTAGTGCTGATTAGATTTTGGTACAATTCGGAGAAGAACAACCTGCCTTTTTTTACGAAATGACTTGCAAAAATCGTCAAAATCGAAAAAAAAAAGATTATATATGCTCAAATATATCAAATGATTTTTTGTTTTATACGCAATTTTTGACGAGGAAAAAAATATAACACGCTCCATTATACTTTAGGACTAACCGTTCTCAAGATATTTAAGATTTCTTGCATTTTTGTTACGCCGATTTCGGGAAAATGTTTAATTACCAAATAAAAACAAAAATTGAATAAAAATGCAAATTTAGTGTTATTTGGTGCAATAAAACTCAATCTAACGAATTATTAAAGAAATAAAGAAAATATGAGTCTGAGTTTGCAGAGAAAGTCATGTGCTGCCCACATCAGATTTTTACTTTCCCTGCAATACATGGTAATGTATAGGGAAAGTATTGGAATCATGCCGAAAATCGCAACTCGAGTTTTCGACGGATCTACACGTTTCGAGACCTCTAGAATACGAAAAAACTATTTTTAGCGTGACGTCTGTGTGTGTGTGTCTGTGTGTCTGTGTGTCTGTCTGTCTGTGTGTCTGTTTGTGCAGATTTTGTATCCACTCTAACTAAAAAACTAATTGACCGATTTTCATAAAATTTGGTAGGTAAGTCACTTGTGGGCGAATCTGGTGCTGATTAGTTTTGGGTACGATTGGGGTAAAAAAACCTGACTTTTTTTGCGAAATGGCCCGCAAAAGCTTGTATCTACTCTAGCTAAAAATCTAATGGACCGAATTTCACAAAATTTGGTAGATAAGTCGTTTGTGGGTCACCCTGGTGCTGATTAGATTTTGGTACGATTTGGAAACAAATAACTTGCTTTTTTTGCAAAATGACCCGCAAAAATCTTCAAAATTTAAAATAAGAAACTACGTACGCTCAAATATATCCATTAAAAGCTTGTTTTATACGTAATTTTTAACGACGAAAAGAATAAGACCAACCCCATTACATTAGGACCAGCCGTTCTCGAGATATTTTATTTTTTCGTATTTTCTCTACGCCACTTTTGAAAATAAGTCCGGTTACCGTATGAGAAAGAAAATTGCATTAAAAGTGAAGTAAATTTAATTAAATTAAAGAGAACGTGGATATAAGTCTGCAGGGAAAGTCATGTGCTGCCCACATCAGATTTTTACTTTCCCTTCAATACATGGTAATGTATAGGGAAAGTATTGGAATCATGCCGAAAATATGTGTGTCTGTCTGTCTGTGTGTGCAATGTATGTATCTACTCTAACTAAGAAACTAATCGACCAAATTTTACAAAATTTGGTTGATAAGTCACTTGTGGGTTACTCTGGTGCTGATTAGATTTTGATACGATTCGAGAAAGAAGAACCTGTATTTTTTACGAAATAATCTGCAAAAATTGTATATATCCACTCTAACTCAACTAATCGACTAAATTTTATAAAATTTAACAGGTAAGTCACTTGGGTGTGATCCTGGTGTTGATTAGTTTTTGGTACGATGCGAAAAAAAAGAAACCGCCTTTTCCTGCGAAATGGTCCGCAAAAATTGTATGTATCCACTCTAGCTGACAAACTAATCGATCAAATTACACAAAATTTGGTAGATAAGTCGCTCGTAGGATATAGTGATGCTAGTTAGATTTTAATACGGTTCGAAAAAAAAGGAATCTGCCTTTTTTTGCGAAATGACCCAGAAATCCAATATATTCGATCTAAAATAAAATACTACATGTGCAAGATAGTGAAACTCTGAAATAAATGACTAAAATTGATTAAATATATTAATTAAGTACTTGTTCTACATGTAAAATTTGACACCTAAAGGAACAAATCTAACCCTAGGATAAAACGTTCTCGAGATATTGTAGCTTTAGGAATTTTAAGGACCTGAAGAATTTAAAGTGAATTAAGTTACCAAACGAAACGATGATACAATAAGAAAACGAATTGGATATAATATCAGAAAATTATCCATATTAATTTCTGCAATTAAACTCAATTCAATGTATAATGTAATAAAAAATTACAAAATGATTTTGAATCTCCAGGGAAAGTCATGTGTTGCTCACATCAGATTTTTTACTTTCCCTGCAATACATGGTAATGTATAGGGAAAGTATTGGAATCGTGTCGAAAATCGCAACTCCAGTTTTCGACGGATATACACGATTCGACACCTCTAGAATACGAAAAGACTATTTTTAGCGTGACGTCTGTGTGTGTTTCTGAACAATGGATGTATCCACTCTTACTCAAAAACTAATCAACCAAATTTCATAAAATTTGGTATGCAAGTCATTTGTGGGTGACCCTGGTGCTGATTAGTTTTGGGTACGATTTGGAATAAATTAACGCGCCTTTTTTGCAAAATGGCCCGATAAATTGCCTGTATATCCACTCTAGATGAAAAACTAATAGATCAAATTTTATAAAATTTGCAAGATAAGTAACTTGTGGGTTACACCATTACCGATTAGATTTTGGTACGATTCGGAAAAAATAACCTGCCTTTTTTGCGAAATGGTCCGCAGAAATCGGCAAAATCTAAAATAAGAAACTGCATATACTCAAATATATCTATTAAATGCTTGTTTTATACGTAATTTTCAATGGTGAAAAGAATAAGACCTACCCCATTACACCAACCGTTCTCGAGATATTTTAGTTTTCTCGCATTTCCGATACGCCACCTTTGCAAATAAATACAGTTACCAAATGAGACCGAAAATTATATTAAAAGTGCAAATTCAGTGTAATTTCAAATAAAATACATTTAAGTCTGCAGGGAAAGTCATGTGCTGCCCACATAAGATTTTAACTTTCCGTGCAATACATGCATGGTAACATATAGGGAAAATGTTGGAATCGTGTCAAAAATTGAAAATAACAAGCCACGTTTTGGGACCTCTAGAATACGAAAACTATATTTTTAGCATGACGCCTGTGTGTGTGTGTCTGTTTGTACTCATGTATGTCTGTCTGTGCAATGTATTTATCCGCTCTAACTCAAAATTTAATTGATTGAATTTCGTAAAATTTGGTGTAAGTCCCTTGTAGGTGACCCTGGTGATGAATACATTTTGGTGCGATTCGGAATAGAAGTACCTGCGTTTTTTTGCGAATTGGTCCGCAAAAATTACCTCTATCCACTAATGCAAATCTAATTGACTAAATTTCACAAAATTTAGTAAATACGTCACTTGTAGGATATCCTGGTGCTGATTACATTTTTGTACGATTTGGAAAAGAAGAACCTGCTTTTTTAACTCGTCAAAATTTTAAATAAAAGACTGTGTATGCTAAAAAATATCAATTAAATGCTTGTTTTATATGTAATTTTTGAAGATGAAAAGAATAATACTTATTCCATTACTTTTTACCAACCAGCCCTTCTCGAGAAATTTTAGTTTTGTCGCAGTTTTGCTTCGCCGGTTTTGAAATTAAACCCAGTTATCAAATGAAAACGAAAGCTAAATTAAAAGTGTAAATTCAGTGTTATTTCAATTGATTTTGCTTGTTATTTAGTGCAATTAAACTGAAACTAATGAAATAATAATGAAATAAAGATAAGATGAATTTGAGTCTGCAGGGAAAGTCATGTGCTGCTCACATCAGATTCTGTTTCTTGGTCTCTTAAGCGTCGTTTAACAGCGCTTAATTTTAGTTAAGCCTCTGCCTGTAAACTGTAAAGCCAATTGTAATGCATGGATGGCGGGGAGTATGTTTGAACGCCCGTCTTGAACTGATATTACAATACGCTTTATTATGCAAATTTGTGACAATGAGTAGGGATAAAAACAACCTTGCTTGTCCCTACTTTCTTTTTAAAAGCTCTTGGACAATAAAGAATCACGCTCGCTTCACTCCAAGATCCAGCCAGGGGCTGGTTGATGCCCTCTGTACTGTGTTTTCCCTATAGAGTCTGATAGAACGGCGAGCTTTAAAGCAACTGTTGATGTTACCGCTCAGAATTGCTTTAGAAAACTGAAAAACTGAATAACTTATGGAGAGCTACTAATCTTAATTTAAGGGGACGGTGGACGTTAAAATGAGCAAAAATCGACTAAAAAAAGTTTTTTTTTAATATATAACATTGTTTTATACATTAAACCTTTTGCATACGGGTGGGACAGCGTCCATCCCAAACGAAGAACCTCTCAAAAAGACAGGTATTTGACATACCTTATTCCAAACATTTCGACCCCTTTTGCAGGCATTGGCGTCCATGGAAATCGCCGGCAGAAACATTGCACCTGTTGCAGCAGGCGCGATTTCCATGGTACTTTTTTCCATGGTACATAAATCTCATAAATCTCCAATAAAATAATAAGAAGATCATCAAGGTCAATATTATTAAAAAGATCTTTAAAATCGTAACTTCGGAATTTCAAACGATCAGGGAAGATTTTGAGTTTGTTGAGTACTTCATAACTAGTGTTTACGATAATGGTACATTTATGCTTGATTTTTGTCATGACATGTTTCAGCAGAGTTAATAGCTTAGAATTAGCTATAGTCAGAAAAGTCTTGAAACCGACAGTTACGTGACGGAATTTTACAGGGGTTTTATGAAGCTTCGGAATCAGGATGAGGTAAGGAAATTTAACTTGTCTTAAATCATAATCAATCCGTTTATATAAGGCCTTTATTTTATTTTCTATAGTACGGCCTGTAAGGTGTAATTTTGTATACATAAGTTCATCTTGATAATGATTACTTAGAACTTCCACATAATATTTGGATGCAAGTAAGTGTATAATTAGAAACGACTTTGTCGGTATAAGTTATTACATAATCGTTGCAATGTCAATACGTTGCAATTCAAAATGTCTTCCTTGATCATGCTTTGATTTTTGTCAGTACGTTGATTTTTATCAATACGTAAGCCATGATAGTGAAAATTGAATAACCACGTAATATTAAATTTCCATTCTTCAAATTCGTCCAATGGTACACTATATTTCACGGCCATCCTATATATAAAGTCATTAAGATCCTTCTTGAAATTATTCACTACATTTGCAAATTCTTGAATACGGAATTTTGTTCCAAGTTGCAAAATAGACTTTAGGTTGGTATCTTGGATGAAATTTAAGTCCCCTGTTATAATGTGTCCATGATGACGATCGGTAAACACGCTGTTTTCGCAATTACATTCACTGGACTTGTACTTTTCTATATTTTGCCCAATTTGATTGTAGTTGAAAGATTTTCGGCCATTCGTCTTAACAAATCTGTAAGCCAGTTTAATTTCGATGTTAGTTATGGGCATAAGGTGAGACATGTCTTTCAAGAATGCTTTAAGAGGTATTTGATCATAACTTTTGTTTCTGAATGTTGTAACGAAATATTCTTTATTTGCCTGCTTTTTTTCTTGCGTAGTCAAGTCAATATTGAGCAATTTTGCTTTTAATTTGAACGTGTCCAGAAGTACTGCATAATTAGTTGTTGCTACATCTTTGTTGACAATTGGATCGGCAAAAAAAGGTATTCATATATTATTTTCTATATACGTTTTATATAACGTTTTGGGATTTCAAAAATGATATTTTTAATCCAGCTGTTTTTACTGTCCGTAAAGGTTTTAAGTTTCTCAATGAAATTTTCGACACGTTTTAACGCATCGTTAAAAGACACTTTATTTTTGCATCGACCCCTTGACCATCTTGCAATCCGCTTTGTAGGTACATCTTGCAATACAGATGGTTGATGTACGTTATTACAGTATTCAAAATTATGGGTATTACTGAAATTTATGGAAATGAGTCCGTAAGGATATGCCGTTTCGTATTGTTTGATGTGCAAGGTTTTCCCACCAAATTTTTTCATCCAATTTTGGTACGATGTCAACAATATGAATCATTATGTCATCAAAACCATGAAAATTAAAATGTGGTAATTCTATATTAGTAACCGGTGCGTCCTGTTTTCTTGTCTTACTGACTTGACTACGATGAAGATTGGTACGCAGATGTAGGCAATTCTTCGTTTATCGGATATACTTTATATTGCAGGTCTTGCAGTTATACGACTTACAGAATGGGCGGTAATGGTTAACATTTTCAGCAATTTGTCCGGGGTCGGCCACTGGACATAATTTGCATCGTTTAGACGTGCATCTACTTTATTCCTGATGTTCTTATAATAATAACGGTATGAATTGTTTAAAAGGTTTGATCTATTTTGATTATAGATCCTGTCATCGGAACGTTTATACACATTACGGACACTTTTTTGTTTTACTGCTGGCTGTAAAGAAGGTTGCTTTGAGATAGGCTTGAAATAATGCAATATACCAGACATGGTAAGGGTAACGGGATGGCGATCATACAGCTACCCTGTATCGCTGTATTACCGAGCATATATAGAAATTATTATATATTTCACAGTCGCTAAAATGTAAAGATGTATTCATGATAAATATATATTCAATAGTTTATGACTCATATTGAGGAGTGGAAATGATATAAGATTCAGTCCAATTCACATGACATGACGTATCCAAATTTGTCGGATATCCGTTGTATAGCAATATGTATCAAGACTCATATAACAAGTATCTCAAATCAACGCGCAAACATAAAAAAGCATTGTATCCTTTAGCAGGTAATTCAGCAGGTAAGTCACTTGGGTGTGATCCTGGTGTTGATTGGTTTTTGGTACGATGCGAAAAAAAAGAAACCGCCTTTTCTTGTGAAATGGTCCGCAAAAATTGTATGTATCCTCTCTAGCTGACAAACTAATCGATCAAATTACACAAAATTTGGTAGATAAGTCGCTCGTAGGATATAGTGATGCTAGTTAGATTTTAATACGGTTCGAAAAAAAAGCAATCTGCCTTTTTTTGCGAAATGACCCAGAAATCTAATATATTCGATCTAAAATAAAACACTATATGTGCAAGATAGTGAAACTCTGAAATAAATGACTAAAATTGATTAAACATATTAATTAAGTACTTGTTCTACATGTAAAATTTGACACCTAAAGGAATAAATCTAACCCTAGGACTGTAGGATAAAACGTTCTCGAGATATTGTAGCTTTAGGAATTTTAAGGACCTGAGGAATTTAAAGTGAATTAAGTTACCAAACGAAACGATGATACAATAAGAAAACGAATTGGATATAATATCAGAAAATTATCTATATTATCTTCTGCAATTAAACTCAATTCAATGTATAATGTAATAAAAAATTACAAAATGATTTTGAATCTGCAGGGAAAGTCATGTGCTGCTCACATCTGATTTTTTACTTTCCCTGAAATACATGGTAATATATTGGGAAAGTATTGGAGTCGTGTAGAAAATCTCAACTGGAGTTTTCGACGGATATACATGATTTGACACCTCTAGAAAACGAAAAACTATTTTCAGCGTGACGTCTATCTGTGTGTGTGTGTGTGTCTGTCCGTCTGTCTGTGTGTCTATCTGTGCAATGAATGTATCCACTCTATCTCAAAAACTAATCGACCAAATTTTATAAAATTTGGTATGTAAGTCACTTGTGGGTGACGCTGGTGCTGATTAGTTTTGGATACGATTTGGAATAAATTAACGCGCCTTTTTTGCGAAATGGCCCGATAAATTGCCTGTATATCCACCCTAGATGAGAAACTAATACATCAAATTTCATAAAATTTGCTAGATAAGTAACTGGTGCTGGTTACACTCTTTCCGATTAGATTTTGGTACTATTCGGAATAAAATAACCTGCCTTTTTTTGCGAAATGTTCCGCAAAAATCGGCAAAATCTAAAATAAAAACTAAATATACTCAAATATATCCATTAAATGCTTGTTTTATACGTAATTTTTAATGCTGAAATGAATAAGACCAACCGCACTCCACTAGCCATTCTCGATATATTTTAGTTTTCCCGCATTTTCGATACGCCACGTTTGAAAATAAATCCAATTACCAAATGAGAAAGAAAATTGGATTAAAAGTGCAAATTCAGTGTAATTTCAAATAAGAAAATGCATTTAAGTCTATAGTGAAAGTCATGTGCTGCCCACATCAGATTTTAACTTTCCCTGCAATACATACATCGTAATGTATAGGGAAAATGTTGGAATCGTGTCAAAAATCGAAAATAACAAACCACGTTTTGGGACCTCTAGAATACGAAAACAATATTTTTAGCATGACGTCTGTGTGCGTGTCTGTTTGTATGCATGTCTGTCTGTCTGAGCAATGTATTTATCCACTCTAACTCAAAATTTAATTGACCGAATTTCATAAAATTCGGTAGGTAAGTCCCTTGTAGGTGACCCTGGTGCTGAATATATTTTGGTGCGATTCGGAATAGAAGTACCTGCGTTTTTTTGCGAAATGGCCCGCAAAAATTAGCTGTATCCACTCTAAGTGCAAATCTAATTGACTACATTTCACAAAATTTAGTAAATATTTCACTTGTGGGATATCCTGGTGCTGATTACATTTTTGTACGATTTGGAAAAGAAGAACCTGCTTTTTTAACTCGTCAAAATTTTAAATAAAAGACTGCGTATGATAAAAAATATCAATTAAATGCTTGTTTTATATGTAATTTTTGAAGTTGAAAAGAATAATACTTATTCCATTACTTTTTACCAACCAGCGGTTGTCGAGAAATTTTAGTTATGTCGCAGTTTTGTTTCGCCGGATTTGAGATTAAGCCCAGTTACCAAATGAAAACGAAAGCTAAATTAAAAGCGTAAATTCAGTGTTATTTCAATTGATTTTGCTTGTTATATAGTGCAATTAAACTAAAATTAATGAAATAATAATGAAATAAAGATAAGATGAATTTGAGTCTGCAGGGAAAGTCATGTGCTGCTCACATCAGATTCTGTTTCTTGGGATCTTAAGCGTCGTTTAACAGCGCTTAATATTAGTTAAGCCCGTAAACTGTAAAGTCAATTGTAATGCATGGGTGGTGGTGAGTATGTTTGAACGCTCGTGTTGAGCTGATATTACAATACGCTTTATTATGCAAATTTGTGACAACGAGTAGGGATAAAAACAAACTTGCTTGTCCCTACTTTCTTTTTAAAAGCTCTTGGACATTAGAAAATCACGCTCGCTTCACTCCAAGATCTAGCCATGGGCTGGTTGGTGCCCTCTGTACTGTGTTTTCCCTATAGAGTCTGTTAGAACGGCGGGCTTTAAAGCAACTGTTGATGTTACCGCTCAGAATTGTTTTAGAAAACTGAATAACGTATGGAGAGCTACTAACCTTAATTTAAGGAGACGGTGGACGTTAAAATGAGCAAAAATCGACAAATTTTTTTTTTTTAATATATAACATTGTTTTATACATTAAACCTTTTGTTTACGGGTGGGGCAGCGTCCATCCCAAGCGAAGAACCTCCTAAAAAGACAGGTATTTGACATACCTTATCCCAAACAGTTCGACCCCCTTTGCAGGCATTGGCGTCCATTAAAATCGCCGACAGAAACATTGCACCTGCTGCAGCAGGCGCGATTTCCATGGACGCCAATGCCTGCAAAGGGGGTAGAACTGTTTGGTATAGGGTATGTCAAATACCTGTCTTTTTGGGAGGTTCTTCGTTTGGGGTGGACGCTTCCCCACCCGTAAGCAAAAGGTTAAATGTATTTTTTTCGAAACAAAATTTAAAAAATTTTACATTTTTAAAATGCTCCATGCGTCTTAATTTTTGTTTGAGATGCATGAAGTTTGGTAATAAGACACCTTTCATACTTTTTAATGAAACTGGTTATGCATTTTATAATTGAACTTTATTAAGGTGATTAAAATTGAATAATAATCCAATTAAATGATGAAAATTAAGTTTTAATGCTGAAAATTATTTTTAAAAAATTAACTTTCTAAGGGATTTAAAAATGAATACCCAAATTTGTTCATAATGTGTTTTTGAATGATCATAATGTAAAACTAATCAAAAATGTGAACAAATGGCACGCAAGGAGCATTTTCAATTTTCGTTAAAAAAAATTAAATTAAAAAAAAATACAAAATTATAACAAAATTGAAAAAAAGTGGATCGTATTTTATATAGTAATGTTAAGAAGAATATTTATACAAATTTTCATGTTTCTAAGTCAATAAATAAATAAAAAAAAATTCAACGTCCACCGTCCCCTTAAAAAACAAAATTAACCTTCGTAATTCCTAAGGGAAGAGCGTTTTATTGTAGAGCCGAAACACGGAAATTCACAAAGGGCCAATGCAACAATTTGAATGCCTAACAGACTATAAATGTCTGCGGAAATTTTTGGGAGTGTTTTGGCCTTATGTTATCACTAACACCGAACTCTACAAGAGTACTGAACAGAAAGCAATAGAGTTGGAAATAAAAAAAAAAACGTTGATGGAAATGGACTGGACATGTCTTGAGAATAAATCCAAGTAAGTGCCACAGCGTAACATCCCTGCTGTGGCACTTACTTGGGCGACCGAGGGAAAAAGATCTCGGGGTCGATCCAAGAAAACGTGGAGGAGACTAATAGAACAAGAGAGAAATCTGATGAGATGGACGAGCTGGTCAGAAGCAACGACTACAGCACAGGATCGAGCAGGGTGGTGACGCAAGCTGTAGTTCTTATGTGCCACTAGGTCCGATGAATGATGATGATGATATTACCGTTTTTTCTTATGACTAATTGCTAAAAGTTGCTTTTAATGGAAGGTTCTGTTCTGGAAACGAGTTATTGTATTTAGTTCTAAAGCTAATTAATCAAAATTGCGCGACCAAGCGTCTTTCAGCCATCAAATCAGGAAAACTAAAAAAGTTCAAAAATATAAATCTCGAAATGTGCTGCTTGAACATTCTTCTGGCTATAATTCGCAAGTGGCTTGACTTAGAAAATTCGTTTTCATATCATCATACGCCAAAAAAAATGTGCTAAATTTTCTTAATTTACTCTAATTGTGTACAGCCAACTCTATTTGAGATATTTTAATATATATATATATATAATTGAAAATCTTTCTGTCTGTCTGTCTGTCTGTCTGTCTGTCGGTCTGTCTGTCTGTCTGTCTTTCTGTCTGTCTATCTGTCTGTCTGTTTGTCCCATCATCACGAGTGAACCGAATTTGATAAAATTTTGTGGGTAGCCTGGAAATAGCCCCACTTAAAATTTAGTCCATGTTTGGAGTTTCTACGACCAGTGGTTCTCGAGATATTAGTAAAAAAAAAAATTAGTTTGTCTCATCATCACGAGAGAACGGCTGAACCGAATTGAATGAAATTTTGCAGGTAGCCTTGAAATAGCCCCCATAAATTTTCTACAAGTTTTGGGTTTTTAAGACCAGGGGTTGTCGAGATATTAATGAAAAACGGAACTTTTTGATAGGAGTTCTGCTCTCTAACTCCGTGGTTTATCGAAACGGAAAGGATGAAAATCGTTTGTTTAAAACGTCAACGAGAAATAAAACTTTATTTCTGAGTTTGGTGGAGATTTTTTGTTCTAATTAGTCACTATCTGAAAGCATGAATTGTTTGAAACATGAATTTAAATGGAAAAATCTACCTCCATGGCTTATATTTTTCACAAGCTTTTACTCAACGATGAAAAGCATAAAGAAATCAAAATGGTTATTTAATTTCGCATTTTATGAGGAAGATTCTATCTTATATCATGTTGCTCGGCAACGCAATAAAATTTAATATGTTTGTTAATGATTTTTATTATTTTTTCAATTTGAATAATAAATAGATGGATATAAAAATATATTTTAGAAAAAAACGGTTTGATGTTTCTTTTAATTATATTAATTGCGAACTGCGTACATAACTTTCATTTATTTTGGCAAAGAGGTTTCAAGCTTATATATTGTGTTTAACTTATAAACTCATATATTCTGTCTACCCAATAAATTCATTTATCCGATTGTTGAAACAGAAAAAGAGTAGAACGGGTATATCTTTTAATAATATTTGAGTGTTTTCATTTATTATATACAAACTGGAACACGATATTTTATTCAGATCTGCACATTTAGAGCTATGAATTTGGCTGGATATCGCTAACTTGGCAAATTTCTTAAACGTTGCCAAATTGATTGGAATGTCTCCAAATTGATAAAAACGATGTAAATAAATGAAATTTATTTCGTTTTGCTAGAAAAAAGTACTGAACTGGTGTTTCGTTAGCATTTGTCCGTCAGTCCAACCGTCTTACTTAGTAACACATTTAGCGCATTTTTAAAATATCACCAAATTGATAAAAATGTTTGTAAATCCATAAAAATATCTTAACTGATAAAATTGCGCTAAATAAATGAAATTGTGTTTTTTTAGGGGATAATATTTTGATGATGGTTCGTCAATTTATCGCCAAGTGGGATTATCAGTTCGACAGTCCCACTTGGCGATAAATTTGGCGATATTTTAAAATGCCGCCAAACCTTCTTTAGAGATCGCATTATTCAGACGATATTTTGACCACCAATTTATTTGAAACAAATTATAACATATCGCTTTAGCAACGGATTTAAATCCAGTGTGTTTATGAGGAAAAAGATTTTTACTAAATATTTTCCGATTTTAATAATGAAGATATGTATATAAAATAAATTTCATTGCCATCATATTTTTGACTGGATAATATCAATTACGATCTTCAGATTTAAACATTATTAATATCGATGTTTTCGGGGATTATTGATTCAGAGATTATTGATATTTTCAATTTCTTATGCCATTCTTTTATTGCGGCAAAAATGGTTGAAACTCATATATTGTACGTTGTACGAGTAGTCTTCTACAAATGCACGGCTATATCTTCTAATCTCTGAGAATATAAATAGTACAGGTATATTGGCATATATTTTGACATATATTGGCATATATTGGAATCAAGTACGGCCTTCTGGTATGAAGATTACGGGGATTATTGATATTTTTAATTTATTAATTAATCTGTTTTATTTTGGCAAAGATTTTTAAGACTCATATTATAATACGGGTAATATTTTACTAACATTAGGACATATCTTCTAATCTACGACATTATAAGTAGTACGGGTATATCTTCCCATGTAATTTTAGCACTTTCATTTCGGCACATATTGAAATCAATTACTGCTTTCTGGTTTAAAGATTACGGATTTATTAATATTTTCAATTTATGCATGTAATCTACTAATACAGGTTATATCTTCTAATATTCTCGTATATAAGTAGTACGGGTCCCATACAATTTTAACGCTCCTATTTTGCATATATTGATTCAATACCATATTTTTTGTAAATTTGCTTACAAAAGAGGCCAGAATGTTTTATTCTTCAGATCTGCCCGTGAAGATAATTTTGAATAGCGAGAACAGACATATCTTAACTTCTTTTTAGGAGCATTATGTTAAATATTTTAGCAGAATATTTTGATTAAAAATGCCATTTCGTATACTATAGGAATTTGCACATAATTGTGAATTTCAAGTTTCTTTATATTATATACTCCGTACGAAGAACGGGTATGCTGCTAGTTTAAAAATAAAGCAGACGATTTTTTATATTTTATAATTTAAAATTTTTTATGACATTTTAATTCGATTTGTAATCAGTAAGAGAGTTACGAATTAAATACTGATATCGACGTATCTATTATTCTGATTAAACAATTGAAAATGTATTTTGTTTATGACTAATTTCTAAATTTAAAATGTCTGAAAATGTTGTAAATAAGAGAACATGTGGTGATCGATAATGAAATGTTGTTTTACGTACAAAACAATTTCTGTGTCAGCAGAATTATAAATGTGTGACATTTTTATGTATTAATTTGAAATGATTTTTGATATTCAGGACTTTTATCAAGTTTATAAATGTCACATGTAGGGACGACTATTCATTTCACAGGTGCGTAGCGTTAGTAAAATAGGCTGATATGGAATATAAATATATAAGAAAGATGGATAAAATCATTCTCACTGGATAACTTTTAAAGAATTGCAAAGATTTGCACCATTGATATGGAGATGAATTTCTTGATATAATATTTCTTTCACCATTTATTACGAATAAGGTAAAAATAGAAAACAAAATATTTTTTAAAATTTCAAATCAGAAAAAGAAAACATTTTCTTATCACTCAACTTTTCTTTGATCAAATACTTTGCTGTCAACACAAAAATGAAATTCAGCGTTTATTTTTAGAGTTCGCCTCTGTTACGTGCTGCTGTGTTTTATGCAAAGTAGATCCAAAAAATTCAAATGCAATTTGAGGATTTGAAAAATATATTTTCTTCACATTTCTATAGAAAAAAATTCTTTAAATTGTTTCATTTGTATTAATATTTAATTAAATAAATATCGTAAGAGTATTACTAAATGATTTCAAAATATTATTCAAAGCTGTTTCGTTAAAAAAAAATCTGATGTGGGCAACACATGACTTTCCTTATATAATGCAATGAATTTACTACTTTTACAGTTAAAAAAAATTTATTCTTATAGTAGATACTTATATTCTTTCCAAGATATTGAATTTTCTTCAATTAGTCGCCATTTTCATTGATTTAGAGTCATTTTTATCCATTTGCCGAGATTTTCGTTAATTTGGCAACATTTAAAAATGTCGCCAAGTTGACGACATTCCTCTAAATTCGTCGCCAAAATCTCGCCAAGCGTTATGGACGGAGAAATGAGTTACTCTTAAAGCAGATAAATGACTACTGGCGTTCAAATACAAAAGTACTACTCAAAGTATCTTTTCTCGTGAATGGAAAGAGTTAGATCCATGAGAATGATGTCACCCAATTTATCGCATGATATTACATATGAAAAGTGAACATGTTTCTCAACAGTTAATATTTTTTTTTAATTTAGGGGATTTTTTTGATAAATTTATTTGAAAAAATGTACAGTATCTCGAGAACGGTTCATGCTAACGTTCTAAAGTTTATGTCAATCGTTTTCTAAGAAAAAATTACATAAGAAATGTCTATTTGCGTAACTTTATTAAAGGGTTTGATTTTTTGATGATTTTTTTCAAAATTTCACTCGATTATTTAGGGGGGTTCTGAACATTCGATTGTGTTTTAAAACAATAGGCTTCCAGTATTCATGGATTGTGATTTTTGTACCAAATTCGTTTGAATCGGTCCATTCGTTAGTCAGTTATCGTCTCCACAGACTCACTGACACACACACACACATACTTTCACACACACACACACGCACACATACTTTCACACACACACAGACACACACACACACACACACACACAGACATCACCTCAAAAATGTTCGATTCGTGATCAGAGAAGTTTGAAATGTGCTCTCCCGTCGAAAACTCGAATTCGAATTTTCGACCCCGTCACAATACTTTCCTTATACATTATGTATATAAGGAAAGTAATAATTGGTTAGAAACAAACTCAAATTCCATTCAACTAATAACGAAAACTGTGGAATTTTGGTTTTTATTTTAACTCTTACTGACTGCTATCTACTTACAGTGTGCTTCCAAAAGTGTTCGCACATTTCAAAAATTTGTAGAAAAAGCGCTGTCGTCTGGAATTGAATTCGAATATAAAGTTCAATATTTTTTTATATCATCTCCATGTTATTCTGAATAAAACCTAACATTTTCTTTTTAAATATTGACTCATTTTTTTTTATAAAAATGAAAATGCAAGGAGGCAGAAGAAGAACACGTCATAAAAGTGATTGTACACCGAAACACTTTCGGATAAATTCATAAATAAAATTATTATCTGCCGCTTTTTACTTTCTCTGCAATACATGGTAATGTATAGGGAAAGTATTGGAATCATGCCGAAAATCGCAACTCGAGTTTTCGACGGATCTACACGTTTCGAGACCTCTAGAATACGAAAAAACCATTTTTAGCGTGACGTCTGTGTGTGTGTCTGTGTGTCTGTCTGTGTGTCTGTCTGCGTGTCTGTGTGTCTGTCTGTGCAGATTTTGTATCTGCTCTAACTAAAAAACTAATTGACCGAATTTCACAAAATTTTGTGGGTAAGTCACTTGTGGGCGGGGCTGGTGCTGATTAGTTTTGGGTACGATTCGAAATAAAAGAACCCGCCTTTCTTGCGAAATGGCCCGCAAAAGCTTGTATCCACTCTACCTGAAAAACAAATGGACCGAATTTCACAAAATTCGGTAGATGAGTCACGGATTGGTGCTGATTAGATTTTGGGACGATTCAGAAAAAATAACCTGCCTTTTTTTGCAGAATGGACCGCAAAAATTGTCAAAATCTAAACTAAAAAGCTACGTATGCTCAAATATATCCATTAAATGCTTGTTTAATGCGTAATTTTTAACGAAGAAAAGAATAAGACCAACCCCATTACACTAGGTCTAGCCGTTCTCGAGATATTTTAGTTTTTTGTACTTTCCCTACACCACCTTTGAAAATAAGCCCGATTTCCGAATGAGAACGAAAATTGAATAAAAGTGAAATACATTTAATTAAAATAAAGAGAACGTAAATATAAGTCTGCAGGGAAAGTCATGTGCTGCCCACATCAGATTTTTACTTTCCCTGCAATACATGGTAATGTATAGGGAAATTATTGGAATCATGCCGAAAATCGCAACTCGAGTTTTCGACGGATCTACACGTTTCGAGACCTCTAGAATACGAAAAAACCATTTTTAGCGTGACGTCTGTGTGTGTGTCTGTGTGTCTGTCTGTGTGTCTGTCCGTGTGTCTGTCCGTGTGTCTGTCTGTGTGTCTATCTGTGTGTCTGTCTGTGCAGATTTTGTATCCACTCTAACTAAAAAACTAATGGACCGAATTTCATAAAATTTGGTATGTAAGTCACTTGTAGGCGAATCTGGTGCTGATTAGTTTTGGGTATGGTTCGGAATAAAAGAACCCGCCTGTTTTTGCGAAATGGCCCGCAAAAGCTCGTATCCACTCTAGCTGAAAAACTAATACATCGAATTTCCCAAAATTCGGTAGATAAGTCAGTTGTAGGTCACCCTGGTGCTGATGAGATTTTGGTACGATTCGGAAAAAAATAACCTGCCTTTTTTTGCAAAATGGCCCGCAAAAATCTTCAAAATTTAAAATAAGAAACTACGTATGCTCAAATATATCTATTAAAAGCTTGTTTTATACGTAATTTTTAACGAAGAAAATAATAAGATCAATCCCATTACACTAGGACTAGCCGTTCTCGAGATATTTTAGTTTTTTCGTATTTCTCTACGCCACCTTTGAAAATAAGTCCAGTTACCAAATGAGAACGAAAATTGAATTAAAAGTGAATTAAATTTAATTAAAATAAAGAGAACGTGGATATAAATAAGTCTGCTGGGAAAGTCATGTGCTGCCCACATCAGATTTTTACTTTCCCTGCAATACATGGTAATGTATAGGGAAAGTATTGGAATCATGCCGAAAATCGCAACTCGAGTTTTCGACGGATCTACACGTTTCGAGACCTCTAGAATACGAAAAAACTATTTTTAACGTGACGTCTGTGTGTGTGTCTGTGTGTCTGTCTGTGAGTCTGTCTGTGTGTCTGTCTGCGTGTCTGTCTGTGCAGATTTTGTATCCACTCTAACTAAAAAACTAATTGGCCGAATTTCATAAAATTTGGTAGGTAAGTCACTTGTGGACGAATCTGGTGCTGATTAGTTTTGGGTACGATTCGGAATAAAAGAACCCGCCTGTTTTTGCGAAATGGCCCGCAAAAGCTTGTATCCACTCTAGCTGAAAATCTAATGGACCGAATTTCGCAAAATTTGGTAGATAAGTCAGTTGTAAGTTGTCCTGGTGCTGATTAGATTTTGGTATGATTCGGAAAAAAATAACCTGCCTTTTTTGCAAAATGGCCCGCAAAAACGACAAAATCTAAAATAACAAGAAAGATCAATCATGCTTAAAGCATTGATTATGAAACACTTTCCAACTTCAATGCAATTTTATTTAAACATGTCTAAAATGCAATACATTCCTCGATAATATTTTAAAACTTATCACAATACTACATTAATTTATTATATTTGAAAACTTAAATCTTTATCGAAAAAAATTAACTTCATTCAAATGACGGCATTAAAGTATAAATTGCCTGGTTTAAATATCTCTAAAATGTGATACATTTCTCGGTAATAATTTTAGAATTATCATAATACTACGATAATTTATTATATTTGAAAACTTCATCGAAAACAACTGAAATTCATTCAAATGACGTTATAAAAAAATAACACGCCTGGCTCTCTCTATAAAAGCAACATTTCATTCATAATTAATTCCCCCATTCATGTCATTCATCAAAATACTATAATAATTTATTTTATTTAAAAATTAAGACCATTGAGCTACAAGTAAGTAATTTCTATGCGTAAAACTTCAGCGAAAAATATCGTCCTTCTCTTTCTAATATCAATGAATATTTCATTCATATCAGCTAAGCAGACTCCATGGACTAAATTATTTTGTGTTAAAGAATTACAGCGATTCTAATACAACTCATTCTATATATTTTGCTGTTTACATTTTACATAGGTGAAAAATAGGCTTAATAGTAGAAATAATCATATTTGGATGAGCATTTAAACTGAAATATATTGTCATTGCGTTGTTTTAGTATGTAGATGCACAGAATTTAGGCAAAAATAAAGTAGTTTTAGGACGGATACAACACTCAATATGAATTAAAAAGAACTTTAAAAATCACGATTTTGACACAAGATGGATGCCATATATCATTTTGAAGTGGGTCATGTGATCGTTTCATATCATGGACACGTGATCGCTTCATATAAGAGGTGTTATTATTATTTTAATTTTTATTTAAAAAACTACTGAATATATTTCGCTGAATTTTTTTTTATATATTTTATGGAACAATTTGAATATTGCCTAAAATTTTCGAAGCAATTTGTGAATTTTAAATCCGCTTAAAAAATGCTTGAAAAATTAGGACCCATAGGGCTCAATGTATTCCATTTTTTCAACCCGGGTTCAATTCAAAACTAATTGGGTGATATTATTCATTTATATTCCCATAGGTCCTATAGACCGTCTGAACAACATACTAAAATTTCATTTTGATTAAGTCATTTTTACGGCAGTTATCGTGCTAACGGACAGACAGACAGACAGACAGACAGACAGAATGAACAAAGTCATAAACACTTTTCAACTTTGTTGTAAAGTGTTAAAAAACTACGTATGCTGAAAAATATCCATTAAATGCTTGTTTTATACGTAATTTTTAACGAAGAAGAGAATAAGACCAACCCCATTACACTAGGACTAGCCGTTCTCGAGATATTTTCGTTTTTTGTCTACGTCACCTTTGAAAATGAGTCCAGTTACCAAATGAGAATGAAAATTGAATTATAAGTGAATTAAATTTAATTAAAATAAAGAGAATGTGTATATAAGTCTGCAGGAAAAGTCATGTGCTGCCCACATCAGATTTTTTTACTTTCCCTGCAATACATGGTAATGTATAGGGAAAGTATTTGAATCATTCCAAAAATCGCAACTCGAGTTTTTGACGGATCTACACGTTTTGGAGCCTCTAGAACACGAAAAGAACTACTTTTAGCGTGACGTCTGTGTGTGTGTCTGTGTGTCTCCGTGTGTGCTTGTCTGTCTGTCTGTGCAGATATAGTATCCACTCTGACTGAAAAACTAATTGACCGAATTTCATAAAATTTGGTAGATAAGTCCCTTGTGAGTGACCCTGGTGCTGATTAGGTTTTGGTACATTTCGGAAAAGAAGAACTTGCTTTTTTACGAAATGGCTGGCAAAAATCGCCAAATACTATTTTTAGCGTGACGTCTGTGTGTGTGTCTGTGTGTCTGTGTGTCTGTCTGTCTGTCTGTGCAGATTTTGTATCAACTCTACCTCAAAAACTAATGGACCGAATTTCATAAAATTTGGTAGGTAAGTCACTTTTGGGCGAATCTGGTGCTGATTAGTTTTGGATAGGATTCGTGATAATAGAACCCGCCTTTTTTGCGAAATGGCCCGCAAAAGCTTGTATATACTTTAGCTGGAAAACTAATGAACCGAATTTCACAAAAATCGGTTGATAAGTCACTTGTAAGATACCCTGGTGCTGATTAGATTTTGGTACTATTCGGAGAAAAATAACCTGCCTTTTTTTGAGAAATTGACCTCAAAAGTCGTCAAAATCTGAAATAAATACATACGTATACTCAAATATATCCATTAAATGCTTGTTTTATACGTAATTTTTAAGGATGAAAAGAATAAGACCAACCCCATTACACTAGGCTAGCTGTTCTCGAGATGTTTTAGTGTTTTCGTATTTTCCCCACCTCTGAAAATAAGTCCAGTTACCAAATGAGAACGAAAATTGAATAAAAGTGAAATAAATTTAATTAAGATAAAGAGAAGTGAATATAAGTCTGCAGGGAAAGTCATGTGCTGCCCACATCAGATTTTTATTTTTGCATTGTGGTGACATTTAAAAAATCGTTTGGCTTTAATCTTTGCTTGCTTACTTCGTAATATTTACAGTATTATTTAAAAATCTGATGTGGGCAGCACATGACTTTCCCTGCAGACTTATATCCACGTTCTCTTTATTTTAATTACATTTATTTCACTTTTATTCAATTTTCGTTCTCATTCGGTAACCGGGCTTATTTTCAAAGGTGGCGTAGGGAAAGTACGAAAAACTAAAATATCTCGAGAACGGCTAGTCCTAGTGTAATGGGGTTGGTCTTATTCTTTTCGTCGTTAAACATTACGTATAAACGGGCATTTTATGGATATATCTGAGTATACCTAGTTCTTTAGTTTAGATTTTGAAGATTTTTGCGGGCCGTTTTGCAAAAAAAGGCAGGTTATTTTTTTCCGAATCGTACCAAAATCTAATCAGCACCAGAGTGACCTATACGTGACTTATCTACCGAATTTTGTGAAATTCGGTCCATTAGTTTTTCAGCTAGAGTGGATACAAGCTTTTGCGGGCCATTTCGCAAAAAAATGCGAGTTCTTTTATTCCGAATCGTACCCAAAACTAATCAGCACCAGCCCCGCCCACAAGTGACTTACCTACCAAATTTTGTGAAATTCGGTCCATTAGTTTTTTAGTTACAGTGGATACAAAATCTGCACAGACAGACAGACACACAGACAGACAGACAGACAGACACACAGACAGACAGACAGACACACGCACAGACGTCACGCTAAAAATGGTTTTTTCGTATTCTAGAGGTCTCGAAACGTGTAGATCCGTCGAAAACTCGAGTTGTGATTTTCGGTATGATTCCAATACTTTCCCTATACATTACCATGTATTGCAGGGAAAGTAAAAATGGTTCTTAGTCGTAAGGAAACAGCGAATAGCATTCGAAAATTGATTATTTTTCATCATAGTGATCAGAGATCATCATAGTGATCATAGTGATCAGTTTCAACGTGATCAGAGAATTGTAGTTAGAAAATTGTGAAAATCCTCGTTTGAGTGCTGTAAAAATTTCTACAGAATTTACTGCAAAATTTTCTACTTCAATTTCACCTGAAACTGTTCGACGGGTGTTCAGATCAGCTGGATTACGTGGGATCTCCGCCCGAAGAAAATTTTTTGTAAGTGCGAAAATTAGAAAGCTTAGGCTTTCCTCCGCAAAATCAATGATAAATAAGCCCGAAAAGTATTGGAATCATATCTTATTTGCAGATGAAAGCTAATTTAATGTTTTTGGTTCCGATGGGCGTATAATTATATGGAGAAGAAAAAATGAGGAGCTTAATCCCAAGCACTTAGTTGGAACAGTAAAGCATGGCGGTGGAGGTGTCATTGTGTGGGGGGTGCATGTTAGCATCAGGACTAGATAATTTGGCATTTATTGATGGCATAATGAATCACGGTCTTTATTTAAATATTTTAAAAGACAATTTAAAATTATCAGCCCAAAATTTGGGTATTGGAAACAACTTTGTTTTTTTATCAAGAGTTCAACTTTGTTTCCTATCCTAAGCAAACGTCTCTGAATGTTAGCTTCTGGTGTCTCCATAATTGTACACACGTTCTGAAAGCATCATTTCAATCGCCGGATTTAAACGCAATAGAACCATTTGGTGAGAATTGGAGATTAGAGTGCGAAGACACGACATTAAAATGAAAAGCAAACTAAAAACTATAGGAATAGAGGAACCTTGATGCAGAAATTACAAAAAAAAAACAACTAGTAAACTCAATCCACAGACGTTTAAAAGCTATTGTGGATGCTAGAGGATATCCTATTAAGTACTAATTTACCGAAATATTACAGTATTTGCAGCATGTGGAGATTGTTTTTAAAGAGTACGAAGACTTTTGTGACGTAACTTTTCGGTTACTTTTTGATTATTAATTTTTCAAAACAAAAAGTTTTACTATGTTTTTAAAATATTTTATGTAGTTTTGTTAAGAACAAGTTATAGATATCATTAAAAAACTCCCATTCTGAAATATTAATTTTTATTAATGGATTGAGTAGTATTTCATTGAAATTCGTAAGTGCACCAACTTTTTTGGGAGCCACTGTATAATGTTCTGTAATTGAAAAAAAAAATAATAAAGACAAATTAATTTTAGAGTTTTCATTACAGTTTACGCACTTTGCAGCACATTAAGTGTACTATGTATTCGGGAAAGCACATTATACTGCACAAGTTCAGTCTTTCTTTCTGTCCGTCCGGCTTGGCATCAAATTTGTAAACAATTTTGAAACCTTACGGACGAAATTGGAAAAATATTGTCATAGCCTGGCGATATTGGGTTCATGTCAATATATATATATATATATATATATATATATATATTTATACATATATATATATATATATATTTATATATATATATATATATATATATATATATTTATATATATATATATATATATATATATATATATATATATGTATATCTATATATATATATATGTATATATATATATATTGAAAATATGGTGAGTTTTACTGTTCGTGGGACTGCTATGTTTTGTGAAAAAAATATTGAATCAGCTTAGAGCCAGCCACACATAAAATTTACCACATATTTGTACGTGTGCCTATTTTAACCGTCCCTGAAATACATGATAATGTATAGGGAAAGTTTTGGAATCATATCGAAAATCGTAACTCGAGTATTCGACGGATCTACATGTTTTGGGACCTCTATAACACGAAAAAACGATTTTTAGCGTGACCTCCACCCTCTTTCTCTCTCTCCCTATGTCCATGTGTGTTTGCAATGTATGTATCCACTCTAACTCAAAAATAAATGGACCAAATTTCATAAAATTTTACACCTAAGTCACTTTTCGGTTACACTGGTGCTGCTCCTGCCTTATTTTGCGAAATAGTCTGCAAAATTCGCTTGTATGCACTCTAGCTAAAAAACTGACCAAATTTCACAAAATTTGGTAGATAAGTCACTTGTAGGTTATCCTTGTGCTGATAAGATTTTAGTACGATTCGGCAAGAAATAACTTGCCTTCTTTTATGAAATAGCCCATACAGATCGTTATAATGTAAAATTAAAAACTGCGTATGCTCAAATGTATCAATTGGTTGTTAGTTAATTGATAAAATTAGTAATTGATAAAAATAAAAAAACATCCTCAAAAATTATATTTACGATGTAAAGAATAAAACCAATCTCATTACTTTATGACTAGCCATTCTCGAGATATTTTAGTTTTTTCACATTTTTGCTACACCACCTATGAAACACGCCCAGTTACCACATAAAAATAAAAACTGTATTAAAAGTGCAAATTCAGTGTAATGTCAAATAATTATGTGTGTTATTGAGTGCAATTAAACTCAATTTAATGAATTATTAATGGAATAAAGTGAATTATTAATGAATCTGAGTCTGTAGTGAAAGTCATGTGCTCACAATAGATTTTTTGTATTTACAGACAAAATTTCACAGTGATGCTTACTTTCGTTTTTGAACTATCGTGTTCACATCTCATAGACATAAACACACACATATATTGAAGAACAACTATCAGAAAGAGGTTAAAATGTGTGCAGGAGATCTGAAAACATGTTTTTTCCGCCAACATATCAATACGAAAAATTTTAGGGGCTAATGTTTTCTCTGTACTGTCGTATGTAAAAAGTAAAGTAAAAATAAGTGCGTTTACTAAATACATAAAAAAGAAAAAAATCAAAAATTTGGCAATCATTTTGGCAACTTTCTGGAAACTTTATCAATTTGATAGTAATTCAATATATTACTATCATTAAATTAGATTAAATATATTATAAATTAATTATAAGTATTTAATTTAATTTAATAATAGTATAATTATTTACATTATAAATTAATAATATAATAAATTAAATTAATTTTTTTTCATATCTATATCTTTATGGAATTAATATTTTTTATTCAAAATATGGCGAGTCCCACTATTCGCACAAAGAGAAACCTATGTAATAAAAAAATCTGATGGGGACAGCACATGACTTTCCTTATATAATGAAATGAATTTACTACTTTTACAGCAAAAAAAATAGGTTATTCTTATGGTAGATACTTATATTCTTTCCAAGATATTGAATTTTCTTTAATTAGTCGTCATTTTCATCGATTTAGCGTCATTTTTATCCATTTGGCGAGATTTCCGCTAATTTGGCAACATTTAGAAAAGTCGCCAAGTTGGGGACATTTTTCCAAATTCGTCGCCAAAATCTCGCCAAGCGTTATAGACGGAGAAATAAGTTATTCTTATAGCAGATAAATGACTACTGGCTTTCAAATACAAATGTATTAATCAAAGTACCTTCTCTCATGAATGGAGCGAGCTAGATCCACGAGAATGATATCACCAAATTTATCGCATGATATTACATATGAAAAGTGAACATGTTTCTCAGCAGCTAATATATTTTTTTAATTTATGGGATTTTTTTTATAAATTTATTTAAAGATGCGCAATATCTCGAGAACGGTTCATGCTAGCGTTCTAAAGTTTATGTCAATCGTTTTCTAAGGAAAAATTACATAAGAAATGTCTATTTGCGTAACTTTATTAAAGGTTTTGATTTTTTGATGATTTTTTCAAAATTTCACTCGAAAATTTAGGGGGTTCTGAGCATTCGATTGCGTATAAAAACAATAGGCCTCCAGTATTCACGGATTGTGATTCTTGTACCAAATTTCATTCGAATCGCTCCATTTGTTCATGAGATATCGTCTCCACAGATTCACTGACACACACACTGACACACACACACACACACATAGAGACATCACCTAAAAATATTTGATTCGAGATCAGGGATGCTTGAAACGTGCTCTCCCGTCGAAAACTCGAATTCGAATTTTCGACCCCGTCACAATACTTTCCTTATACATTATGTATATAAGAAAAGTAATAAACAAATTCATTGTAAATTAGCTAAAATTCCCCGAAATAACCTTTTACATTAGAACTCAAATTTATACTTGCAGTTTATAACAAATGAGTACATCACACCTCTCTCTCTAGTTTTCACATTGCAACAAATCGTTTCAGTCATTTAGAGAGCAAATGCATTTTGCGGGGGAAACGCGTTAAATTTTCCCTGTTTTGTTGTGATAGCTGAGTAAGAACTGGAATATCGATATCATTTATCATCGAAATCGTTAACCTATTTTTAGATCGTAGTGAGTAAATGAACTTTAATCGATACATGCATTAGACAATCAGCAAATGATGTAGATTATCTCGTTGCTTTTAATGCTAATCGATTGTTTTAATATATTACGTTTAAATATCCCTACTTAGGGAAAAAACTGATTTTTAAATTTCGTTTAAGTACTTTGTGTGTATACACAAAGTACAAAATATTATATACGACATATACATGATGTATATGTCGTATATAATATTTCAAAACAGTTTCGCTGTATATCCGCATACGATAGAATATTAATAATTTTTATATGAAACATTTGAGGTGGCAGGATACAGTAAATCGTGTAAGAAATGTGACTTGGATGAAATGGAAGTGAATGTATATAACGGAAGTGACATCATATTGTTACAAATACGCAACAGAATACTATTGTTGTAATTTGATGGTCTAGGTCACTTGACATTGACGATAAAATCGGTTATCCTGGCTGAATTTAGCCAAATCTCGCCAAATTGTCGACTTTTGGCGAGTTATGAAGCCTTCTCAAATGTTGTTAATACGAGTTATGTCCTTTTTGTAGAATTCTACTGAGCTCGTATAAGCTTGTCATCGTTTTGTTGAGTTGTTGACGTGATATAAGTAAAAGTATTTGCCGACTTCAACACAGAACCTGCCATGTGTTGTATTTTACGACTTCATAAAAATCCTTTAAGCTGTATTATAAAACAACTCTGGTAGAAAAATGTGAAAAGATTAATTTTCAGATTAAAATTATCGAATCCTTTCCCTTGAACCATCGTCACACAAACACATAAACCTCTTCCCATTCAAAATATGCGAAAATTGGGATGCTTCATATCAATCTAATAAGAGTAACAGCGTTACTCACAAATATTTTTTTTACATTAACTAGGTGGCTTCACCCCCTGCTCTCTGACGCTCCTCAACACCCTTATAGTCTCCTGGAATGCACGATTATCGTATCCACAGATTACATTCCTAATGACTATTTCTCTAATTTGTAATCATTTCCGGCGGCAAACATAATTAGCGTTCGACTAGATATAGCGAGCAAATTACGAAGACTGTTTACACATTTTTAGAACGACTTTATTGCAAATAATAACAAAAATTAATTCAAAAATTATTTGGCCAACAGTTCATTTTATAGAAGATGGATTATCGTCTGTTCTAGTTAAATTTTGTATATTTAAAAAATGTCGCATGCAAACTTAAGATTGCAGAAGACGTTTCTGCTCTTTCCAAAGAAAAATTATCTTATTCTGTAATTCAACAACTCTTTAATAACTATGGAATTCGCATTTTTAAATGCAAAATAAGCAATATTATTCGTAATAAAGGGAAACACGTTACCTATTAGTTTCAACCTAAAAAAGAACAACGAATAAATACCCAAAGAAAGTATGTACATGTACGACTATTTAAAAAATAACAACTTTTGTCTAAAAAAAATCCACTTACTTGAACAATTGCAGTGTTTTTAAATACCTCTGTTGCAACTACAACAAGATAAAAAATCTGATGTGGGCAGCACATCACTTTCCTTATATAATGCAATGAATTTACTACTTTTACAGCAAAAACAAGATGGTTATTCTTATAGTAGATATATTTTTTCCAAGATAGTGAATTTTCGTCAATTAGTTGTCATTTTCATTGATTTAGCGTCAGTTTTATCCATTTGGAGAGATTTTCGTTAATTTGGCAACATTTAAAAAAATCGCCAAGTTGCCAAGCGTCATGCACGGAGAAATAAGTTATTCTTACAACAGATAAATGACTATTGGCGTTCAAATGTAAAAGTATTACTCAAAGTATCTTTTCTCATGAATGGAACGAGCTAAATCCACGAGAGTGATGTCACCAAATTTACAGCATGATATTACATATGAAAAGTGAACATGTTTCTCAACAGTTAATATACTTTTTTTAATTTATGGGATTTTTTGATAAATTTATTTGTAAAATGTGCAATATCTAGAGAACGATTCACGCTAGCGTTTTAAAGTTTATGTCAATCGTTTTCTAAGGAAAAATTACACAAGAAATGTCTATTTGCGTAACTTTATTAAAGGTTTTGATTTTTTGATGATTTTTTAAAAATTTCACTCGAAAATTTAGGGGGGGGGGGGGGTTCTGAACATTCGATTGCGTCTAAAAACAATAGGCTTCCAGTATTCACAGATTGTGATTTTTCTACCTAATTTCATTCGAATCGCTCCATTCGTTCGTGAGATATCGTCTCCACAGACTCACTGACACACACACATACTTTCACACACACACACCCACCCACCCACAGACATCACCTCAAAAGTGTTTGATTCGTGATCAGGGATGCTTGAAACGTGCTCTCCCGTCGAAAACTCGAATTCAAATGTTCGACCCCGTCACAATACTTTCCTTATACATTATGTATATAAGGAAAGTAATAAATATTTAAATCGTGAAAAAGCTAAAAATAATAATGTTTACGGTTTTTTGCCTATACATGTACATGAGCGCAGAGCAAGCACTCTGTCAAATTCTTTTTGAAAAATCATTTAACCGGTGACAGATGAAAATATATTGTAACAATTGATAAAGCGCAGATCTATTTAAATGGCTGAAAAAAGGAGAAAAAGACCTAAAACCTTGGTCCCAAGAATACAAAAGAGTCTCAATAAAAGATTGATGATTATTACTGGTTTTTTGTACAAAGTTCAATTAAAGTTAAAAAAAATCGAAGAAAATGTGATAATCAATTCAATACATTACCAAAATAATGTTTTAACTCCTTTATTTAAAGAATAAATACCAACCTTTTATCCATACAGTCTTAATAGAGTAGAATACAAAAGTATCTACCGTAGTTTCTTGAAAAAAAAATCTGATGTGAGTAATACATGACTTTCCTTATATAATGCAATGAATTTACTACTTAGACAATTAAAAAAATGTTATTCTTATAGTAGATACTTATATTCTTTTCAAGATATTGAATTTTCTTCAATGAGTCGTCATTTTCATTGATTTAGCGTCATTTTTATCCATTTAGCGAGATTTTCGTTAATTAGGCAACATTTAAAAATGTCGCCAAGTTGGCGATATTCCGCCAAAATCGTCGCCAAAATCTCGCCAAGCGTTATGGACTGAGAAATAAGTTATCCTTACAGCAGGTAAATGAATATTGGCGTTCAAATACAGAAATATTACTTAAAATATCTTTTCTCGTGAACGGAACGCATTAGATCCATGAGAATAATGTCACCAAATTTATCGCATGATATTACATATGAAAAGTAAACATGTTTCTCAACAGTTAATATTTTTTTTTAATTTATGGGATTTTTGTGATAAATTTATTTGAAAAATTAGCAGCGTCTCGAGAACGGTTCATGCTAGCGTTCCAAAGGTTTTGTCAATCGTTTTCAAAGGAAAAATTACATAAGACATGTCTGCGTAACTTTATTAAAGGTTTTGATTTTTTGATGATTTTTTCAAAATTTCACTCGAAAATGTAGGGGGGTTCTGAACATTCGATTGTGCTTTAAAATTGGGCTTCCAGTATTCATGGATTGTGATTTTTGTACCAAATTCGAATTTTCGACCCCATCACAATACTTTCCTTATACATTATGTATATAAGGAAAGTAAAAAGCAGTATGAAATAAAAGTATATAAGTTATATATTTTGCTTATAATCATTCAATGTTTCCAGATGTGCCACCAATGGATAATTGTGCTTTTGGATTATTAAAAAGATAACTTTTTAAACGCAGACAAAAAACAATGGATGGCCTATGGAAAACTGTGTCAAAAGGAGTGTAACAAAATACAAAAGATTTCTTAACTTGGAAATCAAGATGTAGAATAATAATACAGGGAAATGGCCATCCGATAGAACATTTAGGAAATAAATATTGTTACTTCAAACTTTAGTTATATTGCTTTAATTTGGTTCTAAAAATATGTAAACAGCTTCTGTAGTGGGTCTGATATTGCTTGTTGAAATCAGATATCGCTCTTGTTATTTCACAGGAACGATATATGATGCATAAAATTAAAAACATATCATAGAACAGCATTTAAAACTCTACAAGAAATATACATCGGATGAAAAAAAATCTGATGTGGGCAACACATGATTTTCCTTATATAATGTAATGAATTTACTATTTTTACAGTAAAAAAAATAGGTTTTTCTTATAGTAGATACTTATATTCTTCCCAAGATATTGAACTTTCGACAATTAATCGTCATTTTCATTGATTTAGCGTCATTTTTATCCATTTGGCGAGATTTTCGTTAATTTGGCAACATTTCAAAAAGTCGCCAAATTGGCGATATTCCGCCAAAATCGTCGCCAAAATCTCGCCAAGCGTTATGGACGAAGAAATAAGTTATTCTTGCAGCAGATAAATGACTATTGGCGTTCAAATACAAAAGTATAACTCAAAGTATCTTTTTTCATGAATGGAACGAGCTAGATCCAAGAGAATGATGTCACCCAACTTATCGCATGGTATTACATATGAAAAGTGAACATGTTTCTCAATAAGAAATATTTTTTTTTTATTTTATATGACTTTTTGAAATTTTTTTTCAAAAATGTGCAATATCTCGAGAACGGTTCATGTTAGCGTTCTAATATTTATGTCAATCGTTTTCTAATGAAAAATTACATAAGAATTGTCTATTTACGTAACTTTATTAGCGGTTTTGATTTTTTGACGATTTTTTCAAAATTTCACTCGAAAATTTAGGAGGGTTCTGAACATTCGATTACGTATAAAAACAATAGACTTCCAGTGTTTATGGATTGTGATTTTTGTACCAAATTTCGTTCGAATCGGTCCATTCGTTCGTCAGTTATCGTCTTCACACACACACACATACACACACACACACCCACACACACATCACTTCAAAAATGTTGATTCGTGATCAGGGATGCTTGAAACGTGCTCTCCCGTCGAAAACACGAATTCGAATTTTCGACCCCGTCACAGTCCTTTCCTTATACATTATGTATATAAGGAAAGTAATAAAACAAAATTTATCAAACAAGAGACATTGATGGTTCTTGAGATCCAGAATTTTGCACAAAGTAAGATATAAAAGCAGCACTGCTCGACCAAGGCATCCTCACATCGGTATCAAATGGAATTGTTAAGCTCCCTTTTCATCGCAGACACAAAAGAGGAAGAGTAATATGTATAAAAGAAGACGGTACCGAGGAAATTCTGCATTAGAGAATCACACAAAAAGTTCTTCCATTTCTTTTCAAGAAAATGCTTTGAAGATATCAGCTTAAAGGTACCTTTTGCAAATGTTTCCATTGCCGTAATAGCAATTTTGAAGATTATTTGCTTTATAACATGAGATTCTGCAGGAGTAAAATATATATATTTGCTAAAATACAGGATTTTTTAAAATGAATCTTAAATATAGAAGCGCAATGCTGTTATTGAAGTTACTAATGGAATAAAATCTATGCGTTACTGCATGAGTAATTTGTGTTATGGATAAAATTTTGGGTTCCTAAGAAAGTACTTAACCTTTTGCTTACTGGTGGGACAGATTCCATCCCAAACGAAGTACCTCCTAAAAAGACAGGTATTTGACATACCCTATCCCAAACAGTTCGATCCCCCTTTGCAGACATGGGCGTCCAAGGACGCCCATGTCCGCAAAGGGAGACATTGGCGCAAAGGGAGTCCGAAGGACACTGGCGCAAGGGAGACATTGGTGCAAGGGAGACATTGGCGCAATGGCGCAAGGGAGACATTGGCGCAAAGGGTCCGCAAAGGGAGATCGAACTGTTTAGGATAGGGTATTTCAAATACCTGTCTTTTTGGGAGGTACTTCGTTTGGGATGGAAGCTGTCTCACCCGTAAGCAAAAGGTTAAGCACCACAATAACTTTGTGAGGAATAATTTACCAGTATACACGTTAAGTCCATCTATAACAAGTATCCATGCTTGATTGAATAAAAGCGATTGCAGCGCCACCTAGTGGAGAATTTAAAATGTTAGGGTAACGACCTCGGCAAGAACAAGATAATTGGAAAAGCTAACTGCAGCATTATAGAGCATTGTCTTTAGACCCATGGCGACAATGCTATGTGGTTCATTAAAGCAGTGAGGGTAGCCTCATTGCGTTATGGGTGTCGGGATTTTTTGAACTTGACATAGCATTTTCTAGGTCAAGGGACTTAGCAAAAACATAGTAGGAATCGGTAATAAATCGATAACACAGGCCGACACGATTTTTGCTGACTAACAGTTGAGAGTTGATTTTAAGGTATTTTGATGTGCTGAAATCAAAAATCATATTAGTTTTTGGGTATCACTTCACGTTTTTTCTAAAGTACTTTGAATGTCCAAAAAAAGGCAAAAAATGAGTACTTTGCGTAAATGATTTAAGGTAAACAAATGGTTATCAGAATTTTATGATAAGTAAGTTTTAAAAATGTAACAATGACTAATAGACAAATATAGTAATTACATTAGTGTAGTAATATTTTTTTCCCAAATAACGAACACATTTTCGTTCCCCGTGTCTCCGATATTGAAAAGTTTCACTATAACCTTCAGGGCGGAAACTACTCACAGATTCGTGGAAGAAATTTTCGCTTGGAAGATTTCTTTGCGTGCACTATACTTCGACAGTCCCTTTTAATACCCCAACAGTAATCTGCCATCATATGAGTGTCCCACACTCCTTGGTATTGCTTTTCCATTATTTTGATGTCTTGGTGGAGCCTTTCACATTTTTCATCATTAACATCACCTAGATTCGTAGGAAATACATCAAGATCATGCAGTGCATTACTAATTTTTTCAGATTTTTATCAGCAAATCCCGCATGAAATGCGGGATCAAAAGTTTGATTCATATAACATTATAGCAATAAACACGGAATGCGAAAAAAAAATCTGATGTGGGCAGCACATGACTTTCCTTATATAATGCATGGAATTTACTACTTTTACAGTAAAAAAAATAGATTACTTTTATAGTAGATATTTATATTCTTTCCAAGATATTGAATTTTCGTCAACGAGTCGTCATTTTCATTGATTTAGCGTTATTTTTATCCATTTGGCGAGTTTTTCGATAACTTAGCAGCATTTAAAAAAGTTGGCGACATTCCACCAAATTCGTCGCCAAAATCTCGCCAAGCGTTATGGACCGAGAAATAAGTTATTCTTACAGCAGATAAATGACTATTGGCATTCAAATACAAAAGTATTACTCAAAGTATATTTTTTCATGAATGGAACGAACTAGATCCACGAGAATGATCACCAAATTTATCGCATGGTATTACATATGAAAAATGAACATATTTCTCAATAGGAAATATTTTTATTTTATTTTATATGATTTCTTGATAATTTCTTTGAAAAATGTGCAATATCTCGAGAACGGTGCATGTTAGCGCTCTAAAATTTATGTCAATAAAATTATATAAGAAATGGCTATTTGTGTAACTATTATAGGTTTTGATTTTTTGACGATTTTTCAAAATTTCTCTCTAAAATTTAGGAGGGTTCTGAACATTCGATTGCGTATAAAAACAATGGGGTTCCAGTGTTTATAGATTGTAATTTTTGTTCCAAATTTCGTTGGAATCGGTCCATTCGTTCGTCAGTTATCGTCTCCACAGACTCACTGGTACACACACACACATACACATACTTTCACACACACACACACTTTCACACACACGTACACACACACATATAAACACATACACACAGACACCACTTCAAAAATGTTTGATTCGTGATCAGGGATGCTTGAAACGTGCTCTCCCGTCGAAAACTCGAATTCGAATTTTCGACCCCTTCACAATACTTTCCTTATACATTATGTATATAAGGAAAGTAAAAATAGCGTCATATTTGAAATCAGCATATCAAAATTAGTTAAAAACTAGTGTCACAGCCTAGTCAGCAGAGAATTTTTTTTGTCGGCCCGTGTAATCATAGTAATAATCGATAATAATAGTAATAAACGATAATCATACTAAGAATCGATAATGAAACTTTTACAGAAAGCATTTATTTGACACAAAAGGGATTATTGTTTGACGCAATAATGGTGAATGACTGTTTTATTCAAGAATGCAGAAATAAATAGCACTTGCATGCCCAAGAACTTAATGTACAGCCAGTTCAAAATGCACTCTGTCAGCGACAATGAACATTTGAATTCAAGAAAGAACATACTGAACAAATGTGAACATTTTTCTTGACTTGAAATAAAAGTAGTTGATATTGACTAATTACTACGCCGTGATTCTGAATCTGAAAACAAAAATGTTTTTATTACCTTTTTAACGATCTTAGAACAACGGGTAAAATGCCGGATTTGTTTTCGGAGGATCCGCCAAATTTTAATAGATTAAATTGTTCTACAGGACTAAGCTGTGTAACAAATTTCAGATCTTTAGAACGTAGGACAGTTGTTAAAAATACCATCAAAAAGTCGAAACAGACAGACAGACAACCATTGGTCATGACGAATGCAATGAAATATTTCGAAAATAAATTGCAATAGATTTATTACATAAGTTTCTTTGGATTATAGTGTATGAATTTTGAATTACTTTTCATACTTCTCATATAGAGAAAGTATTGTTTTCCAAAATATTTTCGATTTCGATATTTTGACGGATAAACTCGTTTTAAGACTTCCTGAACCCATTTCAACTCTTTTATATCTAAACAGACCATCAAAGCAACTTTTTTTAACAGGCACTGACATTGCTGGAGGATGTATTTTCTTATCAATAAACTTTAAAGCAGTGGTCGCCTAGTAGGATTATGGGTTCGGCGAGGTTGGTGAGCGATAGCGAGCAGGAGGCAATAAACCCTAGTATAAAAAGAAAAATAATATAATACGTATAGCTAAAGTTTGAGACATTTTTATGCTTTTTATTTCCCAATTTACCTATTAATATAAAAAAAAAAATCTGATGTGGGCAACACATGACTTTCCTTATATAATGCAATGAATTTACTACTTTTACAGTTACAAAATGTCATTCTTATAGTAGATACTTATATTCTTTCCAAGATATTGAATTTTCTTTAATTAGTCGTCATTTTCATTGATTTAATGTCATTTTTATCCATTTGGCGAGATTTTCGTTAATTTGGCAACATTTAAAAAAGTGTCCAAGTTGGCGACATTCCGGCAAATTTGTCGCCAAAATCTCGCCAAGCGTTATGGACGGAGAAATCAGTTATTCTTACTATTGGATAAATGACTATTGGCGTTCAAATACAAAAGTATTACTCAAAGTATCTTTTTTCATGAATAGAACGAGCTAGATCCACGAGAATGATGTCACCAAAATTATCGCATGGTATTACATATGCAAAGTGAACATGTTTCTCAATAGGATATATATTTTTTTATTTTATATAATTTCTTGATAATTTTTTTGAAAAATGTGCAATATCTCGAGAACGGTTCATGTTAGCGTTTTAAAATTTACGTCAATCGTTTTCTAATAAAAAATTACATGAGAAATGTCTATTTGCGTAACTTTATTAGCGGTTTTGATTTTTTAACGATTTTTTCAAAATTTAACTCGAAAATTTAGGGGGGGGGTCTGAACATTCAATTGCGTATAAAAACAATAGGCTTCCAGTGTTTACGGATTCTGAATTTTGTACTAAATTTCGTTGCACACACACAGACATCACTTCAAAAATGCTTGATTCGTGATCAGGAATGCTTGAAACGTGCTCTTTTGTCGAAAACTCGAATTCGAATTTTCGACCCTGTCACAATACTTTCCTGATACATTATATATATAAGGAAAGTAAAAACAAATAAACAAAAAAACTCTTTTAAGAAAAATTTGTTTGAACATAAGAGGATATATCAACACATTTATGAAACACATGAACAAACTTTTGAAAATATTTCCAGTTTATCAACTGACCCATTTGTTTAAATTACCTCATTTTATTAGATGCTTTTTTTTCCCGGTTGTAATACTTTCGCCAAATTAAGTTCTTCAAATGAGATTCTATGTTCAACCTTAATGAAGTAATTTCAAGAACGCTTCCAATTAAGAAACGTATGTTGAATTTATGGGAAGGTATGAAACTTTTGAGGTAATCGATTAAAAGGAATAAAAATATATCCTAAAGCATGTTTTTCTTATTTTATGTAAAGAGAAAGATTTTAAAATAAGAAGTGTAAAATGTAATCTACGTCTTAATTTAATGGATTCGCCTTCTCTGTGCTAGGGTAATGCAAACTAGATATAATTTTTTTTTGATGTGATTAATATTTGTGGTTGGGGTTTCTCTGGCGGAGAAGAAGTTGGGGTTTGGGAAGTTGGGGTTTCTCTGGCGGTTGCACTCAAGTTGGTCATCCAACAATGAAAATTTAAAAATATGGATATGACTACTTGATGACAGAAACAAATAATCTTATATGTGATCAACACACAATCTGCCCTATAAATAATGTTTGAAATTCCTCTTTGATATTGACACAAGATTTTCTATTGCTCCTACACACTTTCCATTATTGCGACATCGGGAAAATTAATTTTTTAAATGGAATTTTCAGAATTTCTTTGATACAAATTATACAGATTTGGAAAGTTTATGGGAAACCGAACTTTATATACAGTGTTCCTAGGAAAGTGCTTAAGGACCCCAATAGATTTGTAAGGATAGGTCCATGAGTGTATGCGTTAGGTTTATCTATAGTAAAGTGACCACTCCCGATGGAATAAAAGGAATTGCAGAACTCATAGTGGAGAGTTAAAAAGTTAGGGACAATAGACAATATTAATGGGTGGCGAATGTCATGAGTATAATTTTAAAATTGTCCATTAAAGTAAAATATGTTTTTAAATGAAAATAAAAAATTCCAAGGCTTCTAAAAATAGGCTGACGCAACCGCCATTTTGACTCTAACCGGTTCACTCAGTTATCATCTGCCTATGCTATTTCAACGGAGCGGGTATGTCATACGGCTGATATTTGATACGTATTTTAGATGTAAAGCAGTCTAAAATATTTTAATTTTTCCGAAATAAAGGACGAGAACGTAACCTCTTTTCGACATGTACAGGCATCGCTTCAACTGAGAGTCAAGATGGCCGCTGTTGCACCAGCCTGTATATTTAAGAGCCTTGGGAAATACATAAAATATATGACATCAATAAAATAAGAAGTCGTAAGGACACAGAACATTATAGAATATTATCTTAAATTCTTGTAGAACCCTCCTGTAGGGGCTTCCCCAAAGTTAGGATCACGTTTTCTCTCTGCCATTGCATGTATCAGCTGTTCCATGCTGCTGAAATCAGCGCTCCATCTTCCAGAGTCCAGAGTGTTCGGGCACCATTGTAAAGAGCGCCGGATGGCCAAGTCGGAGATCCAGGGATAGATTCCCGGATGGGGAAACAACTTCACGACAGAACATGCCACATTTGCAAGAAATTATCCTGTCGGTGAAGACCCAAATTACTGATGATATTGAAGAACCAAATTACTGATGGTATTGAAGAACCAAATTACTGATTATATTGATACAATTGAAGAACCAAATTACTGATGCCAACTTGGAATTGTGCCTTAAATTAAAAACGATTATTTTTAATATCTCACTTCACTTCTACGACCAGCCGTTGGATCTATATCATTTAGGACACTCTTTGCGAATCAAACTTTATCAGATTCCTTCAGCTATCTTTGAATGAAACTACAAAATTGTCATTATATTAGAATATTCAGTTCTGAAGATGAAACTAATAAAATGTTTTAAACAATATATACCACGAAAAGAAAAAAAAATAACTTTAACTTATTTTGTAGGAAAGAAACAGCCACTTCGTCAGGACAAGCAAGTTCCGCAACCTTCATTCGTTACCAGATCGGTACCGGCTGTTAGAACAGAAAACGTGATTGAAGCAGGAAAATGGTGTTGCCAACGGTGAGAGGAAAAATTAAATGATAAATAAAATTCATGGAGGAATTAATGAGTAATAGGATGCAATGAATGAACGGCAAAATATTCAAAGCATTTGTAGCGCGAGTTGCCTCTTTTTATTTTTTTTTCCCTCTCGCCGCTGGCAATACTCTTTTGTTCGTCCACGAAAGACGCGTTAAGTGAACAAATCAAAATATGAAAAGGGGGAAGGAAGGTCAGAAGATGCACAAAACTAAGCTTGTGTTTTAGTTCCATATTTTGTTTGTATGGTTACAATTTTATCCGTCATCACTATTTTGCTACTGTGTTTGTTTAGTTGACGAATGCGCAATTGCGTCGAGGGTTGCGATAGCGCAGACGGACAGTAACAGCAGTTGCCGATCTTGCTTTAACGATGCTTTAAGTGTTGCTTGTTCTGACCAAGATAGCTGTTTTCTGCCTTCAAAACTGGTAGACGCTAATTATTTTGCAATGTATTTTACGTTAAACGAAGTTGTATTAATTCTATAGCATTAGCAGTTGTTGATTTGTTCGATCTTGAGATATTTCTTTTTTTGTAATTTTGACGATCATTTGGAAAGGTACCAAGGGACCAAATAAAAACTAAAACTATTTTAAAATCTGGAAATTTTTATTTTCTTTAAATTTATTTTGTGTCATGAGAAGAATATATCTTATTTAAATGAACAGAAATAACGAAAAAGGGAAAACAGTTTGGGTTTTTAGGGACAGTTATCGCTACGGCATATTTCTTAATTCGCATTCTTTTAACAAAATTAATAAAATTTGGATATAAAAGCCTACTTTGTAAGTTTTCAAATCTCTTGAGGGAAGGAGATCAAAAATATTTAAAATATGGTTAATTTAAACAAAAAGTCACCCTCCATTTCGTAGCGCATGAATCATTTTTTACCATTTTTATTTATTAAAATATTTATTGTGATTTCGTAACAGATGAATTCTAATTTACATCTTATTTGTCATCCTTATAGTGTACAGAAATGATTTAATAAGACAACTTTATTATATATTGTGAAATAGCGAAGAATAGCGAGATTTTTGAATATCTCAGTGTAAGGTTCCGTCATAAGTCTTAATGCATCTGTTTAGTTTTCGATGGAAGTATTCTAGAGCTACAAAAGCAGTATCTACCAATAAAAAAGCAACAATATTTTATTGATTTAGTTTGCAGCGAATTAACGGTGAATTTTGCTCCGTCGAGACCAACCTGCTTCTCAGGTGCCAACGGCTCATTCATAGACTTTGTCCTAACGAGAAACATAGAATACGCTCACACTATCGATACCCTAGATGAATTCGACTCGGATCATTTACCGGTATTGGTGACATTCGATCTGAACACTCCTCTTCCAGCCTCTCTGGGACAAGAGAGGGTGAACTGGAACGTTTTCAAAAGAGCACTTTTTGAGCCGCACTTGGCAGTACCCAACATTATGAGCACGGCGGATATTGACGCTGCCACACACACACTCACAACAGAAATCAAGAGAGCTATTGCCTCTGCCACAACACATCGTGAGTCACCAAAAATGCCCACACTTTCCCACCATGTCAAAAATTAGTTAGGCAAAGGAACAGAATGCGGAAGACATGGCAGGCTAATAGAGACCCTACCCTCAAAAGGGAGCTTAACAGACTCACGTGGAAAGTCAGGGATAAAATTGTCGCAGAAAAGCAGCAACAGTATAAAGAGTTAATTGAATCCCTTAGCCCAGAAGACGTATCGCTCTGGCAATTCGCTAAAAGACTCAGAAAACCTCAAATTAAACTCCCACCACTAATAGATGGCGTTAAAATCGTGTACTCAGACGAAGAAAAAGCAGAGGCGCTTGCTAGGCATTACGAAAAGCAATTTGAACCAAACCACGATATAATGTGTCAGGACACCCTAAGAATGGTTAGGCAAACTCTAAACAACTTCAGGAACTCCCCGGTCACGGCTGAGATTAACCCAGCCACCCCGCAAGAGATAATTGATATCATCAAAAACCTTAAAAACCGTAAAAGCCCAGGGCACGACAAAATCAGGAATATTGCGGTCAAAAACCTACCCTTAAATATAATATTTTACTTGACCACCCTAATAAACAAAATACTAAAACTAAATTATTTCCCCAAAGAATGGAAGGAAGCGATAATTATAGCGATCCATAAGCCTGGTCTGGATGCCACAATTCCAGCCAACTACAGACCAATCAGCTTACTACCGACACTTAGTAAAATTACTGAGAAAATAATTCTTAATAGACTGAACACGCACCTTAGTGAGAATGATATTATCATTCCGGAGCAGTTTGGATTTCGGCCAAAACATTCCACCACTCATCAATTGCTGAGAGTGGTAGAGTACATATCTTCTGGACTTAATAGTAAGACACCCACAGCTGCGATTTTTCTTGACATACAAAAAGCATTTGATAAAGTGTGGCACTGTGGATTAGCATACAAATTGATCACTCTAAATGTCCCTGACGCACTTGTCAAACTTTTAATCTCATACCTAAATAACAGACACTTCCAAGTTAGAGTAAAAGATAACTTGTGTACACCCAAGCTCATTAAAAGTAGTGTACCGCAAGGATCCATCCTGGGCCCGACACTCTTTAACATATATCTAAATGACATCCCCAGGACCCTAGACACGGAGCTGGCACTCTATGCAGACGACAGTGCGATACTTGCAAAACATCCTTACGTCTCAGTAATGCACAGACAGCTACAACAACACTTAGACATACTCCAAACTTGGCTGGAAAAATGGCGAATAAAATTAAATCCCAATAAATGTCATTGGATTTATTTCTCTAGAAAACGTAAACCTCCGCCGCCTCTGTACATAAACAACCATGCCCTAAAAGCGGAAAAATCTACTAAATACCTAGGTGTAACGATAGATTCCCACCTAACCTGGAAACAGCACGTAACGAACTTAATCAAAAAAGCGTATATGGCCACAGGAGCCTTATACCCAATGATAGGAAACGGAAATCTAAGTTATCAAAATAAACTCCTAATTTATAAATCGGTCATCCGCCCGGGAATGCTGTATGCAGCACCCGTATGGGGATATGCCTGTAAAACTACTATAGACTTACTAGAGACAAAACAAAACAAAACCCTAAGGATTATAAGGAAAGCTCCTAGATACTTAAGAAACTCGGTAATTAGGAAAGACTTCAAAATAAAAACTGTTAGAGCCCAAATTAAAAAGCTAGCGCTTAAATTCTATAAAAATCTGCCATCTGTTCCAAATGAACTACTATTCAATCTGCATGACTATGATCATCGCAAAGCCAAATCACGTAAGAGACCCCGCGCGGTACTTAATATTGAAAATCGAAATTAAGTAAGTCCCAACTTAAATAGTTGATATTAAATTAAAACTCGATCAATGTTTTTTAAAAAATGTTAAACCTTAAACTGCCAAATTGATAGGAAATCCTTAGAACTGCATCAACTCCCCAAAATTACTCAAACTCTAAATGTGCAACAAACTGCCACACTAGGAGCTAAGTCAAATAATAAAAACAGTAAATCAAAAACCTCGAACCTCCAACTATGGGTAAATGAAATAATGTCACAGTATGAAGATAAGAACCACACCTAGAGATTGGAGATTAAAGGCGCTTCGCGCCTGGTGCTCTTTTCTGGACGAAACCCAAGACGAACGGTGAATTGAAGTAAGTTTCAGTTTTTATCTCGAAAACAAAGTAAGAGGGGCGAAAGTTTTCAATTTCAAAGTTGTATAGCGTCCTCTATTTAGTGTATGAAAATGTATAGTAAATGTATAGTAGTCACAAACATGTAAACAGATGACAAGGAATAAGATAACTATGTATATGTCTGGCTATACGAAAGTACTTCTGAAGGAAATGCCCAAAAATACGCATGCAAAAATAATAATCCACGTAATAAGTTAATTTAATTTATTTTGAATGATCTTTTTGGCAGTAAAAAGTATATGTTCTATAAAAATGACAGGCAAATGCAGTACAATAATTATTATCACTTTCCGTTGACATTTTTTTTATCGTTTATGTACATATTATGTACAACTTCCAATAGGCACTGGCGTCCAGCAGGCATTGGCGTCCATGGACGCCAATGCCTGCAAAGGGGATCGAACTGTTTGGGATAGGGTATGTCAAATACCTGTCTTTTTGAGAGTTTTTTCGTTAGGGATTGACACCTGCCCCACCCGTAAGCAAAAGGTTAAAGCTGTGCATATCAATTAATCGTTGCTTTAACTCTCTGACAACTCCCGTTACATTTCCTAGTTGCTGGATAATTGAACAATTCTGATAACCAAGGTTCAGTTAACTGAAGCTCTATTGTACATTTTTCTGAATCATGTTCACATCTAGTCCTTCCTTGCAACACTCTTCTTCCATCGATTTACAACGGGCAATATATGTCTAAAATTTTAAAAACAATTTGTGATATAAAAGTAATAAAAAACTCTCTTTTTTCCCTCTTCTAAGCGTTTTAGCCCCAAAATTGAGTTTTACATTGAAACATATGTTAAATACTGTCAAAGTATATGACATAGAATAAGATTAATGACATAATAAAGATGATGTCTTATATATATCGGTATGTTTTGACATATTTCTTTTAACTCTCTATTAAAGAGGTTAGTTTAAGAAGCGTTTTATTCTTTTATTTTGGAAAAAAAAGTAAAATACACAGGGTTCTAGGAAAGAAATTAAGCACAGCAATAATATTGTAAGGAAATGTGTATGAGTGTACATGTTATGCCGATCTATTGTAAATTTTCCATGCTCGATCGATCGCATAAAATTGAAGTGCCGCTGAGAGTTTAGCATGTTAAGGTTCTAAACTCGGCAAAGAAGCGAGTTGGACAAAAAAGTCAATTACAAAGTTGTGGAGTAATGTTTAATGAGTATTAATCGAAAATAAATATGTTACAGTAAAAAGTATATGGGATACAGAAAGACTTTTATGGGATACAGTATGACTGTTGGCAAATTGCAATCTTATTCAGGAGCCATATTCATTCCCGGCCGTCCAAATAGGTACTTTATGCTTTCGGGTGGGTCGGTCGTTTGGGTAAAAAGAAAGAAAGGAAAATATACGGGGTATAAAGGAAAGTCATAGATGAGATTAGTAACTCAAGAAGTATTAGGGTATTGTATATTTTTGCATATATATATATATATATATATATATATATATATATATATATATATATATATATATAATTTTTTTTTTTTTTTTAAATAAAAATAATTCATAAAAACTAAAGCAAATTAAAAGTGCTGATTATACCTAGCAAGTATGAAAGGTTAGAAAAAGAATTCAGTCTGGAGAATGAATGTAAAATACATTTATTTTGCATATGTGTATATTTTTTTTGCATTTTTATATATGTGTTACAAATTATCTCTAATATATCTTTGGATTTATATAAACTACACACACACACACATATAACACTTCACTCAATAAGTCTCCGGTCTAACACATATATGGCAGCACTGTTGACAGACCCATATGATTTCTGGATAGTACCAACCTTCAAACGACACGTGTCAAAATTTCATGACATTCTGACAGCTAGTTTATAGGTTACAGTGGTTTTAGTGACCTCAGTTTTGTAATTTTCAAAACAATGGATAAAAAAGAATTTCGTGTGTTGATTAAACATTATTTTTTGATGGGGAAAAATACTGTTGAAGCCAAACAGTGGCTAAGCTTTATGGAGACTGCACCAGGGAAATCAACTATTATTGACTGGTATGCTGAATTTAAATGCGGTCGTACAAACACCGATGATGCTGAACGCTCTGGTTGCCCAAAATCGGCAGTTGTTCCGGAAAACATAAAAAAAGTCCACAAAATAGTCTTAAAAGATCGTAAAGTGAAGTTGTGTGAGATAGCTGACACCTTAAAGGTATCAGAAGGTATGTTTACAATTTTACACGAAAATTTGAGCATGAGTAAGTTGCTTTCGAAGTGGGTGCCGCGTTTGCTCACACCGGACCAAAAACAACAACGCGCCGAAGATTCAGAGAACGGTTTGGAGTTGTTCAAGCGAGAAAAGAAGGAATTCTTGCGTCGGTATGTTACAATAGATAAAACATGGATCCATTACTACACACCTGAATCAAAAAGATCGTCAGTTGAGTGGACAGCAGCCGGTGAAAGTCGTCCAAAGCGACCCAAAAGTCAGCTAGCAAGGTTATGGCATCCGTATTTTGGGTCGTGCATGGTATTTTGTTCATCGACTATCTTGAGGAAGGTAAAACTATCAATAGCGAATATTACATGGAATTATTGGATCGATTGAGTGTAGAAATTAAGAAAAACGGCCTCACATGCAAAAGAAAAAAGTGCTGTTCTAAGACAATGACCCGTGTCACAAGTCGATGAAAACGATGGTTAAATTATATGAATTACGCTTCGAATTGCTTCCTCACCCACCGTACTCTCCAGATCTGACCCCCAGCGACTACTGGCTTTTTGCAGACATCTAAAAGATGCTCCAGGGAAAGAAATTTGTCTGAAGTGAAGAAGTGATTGCCGAAACTGAGGCCTATTTTGAGAGCAAAGACAAATCGTTCTACAAAAAAGGCATCGAAAAGTTAGACGAGCATTGGAATGAATCTGTATCACTCTTGAAGGAGAGTATGTTGATGAATAAAGTCGAATTTCTAAAAATTAAATTGTTTTTCTTAATTAGATCGGAGACTTATCGAATCTGATATATATATATATATATATATATATATATATATATATATATATATATATATATATATATATATATATATATATGGGATCCAGATGACTTAATAACTCCAGTGTTCAAGGGTAGGAGTTAGAGAAGTGATCAGGACAGTATAACCCCCCCTCAAACTTCTTGCGAAAGAAAAAAAGATCAAAGAAAAGGTGTTTTATAATGATATTCAGATGATGCTATATGGTGAGACAAAATTTAAAGGAGCTGACTCCCTTTTATAATAGATATCTTAATAACGTAAAGTGAAAAGTCCGAATTAACTATTTGTAGATTAATGTCTGAAAAACGGTCAACACACAAGGAGACGTGAACATAAAGTTATTAACAATTGACGAGCAGAATGTCAAGCAGAAATAACCAATCAGAGTCAGATGTTTGACGTCTTCTCGTCGAAACGACGCAATGGGCGGGATTGATCAGTGGTTAAGGCACGAGCATTGCACTTTGAGGAGGACCCAAGTTGGACTCCAAGTGGAAGACGGGTATGGCCCCTGTGGATGTCGCAAAGACTGCGTTCTGGTCTAAATTGGGTGGCACTGTCTTGGCTGTCCTTGCACCTTCAATAGGTCGGAAGGTTTAGGTAGAAAGATAGAAAATCACGCACTTGGTCAACGGCCGTCCAAACGGTTGCTCAAGTCCATAAGATGAGTCGGACGGCCTGGGTCTTCAGCACTTGGTCAGAGTTGAGAGTGAGGAGTTACCTCCGTATTTCTAGTATTGAGAAAGATTGGAAAATGCCATTTATTCTACTAGAACATATACGCCTTTTTTCGGGTGGCGAGGATGCGGAGGATATCTTGCCTCCTGTTAGAGATAAGGTATAAGTCAATTATAAAGCTATACAGAATTGCAAAATTAGTACCAAGCATTTTTATCTTGCACGAAAAGATGCAAAATATCTCTCTAAATAACAATTTTAAAAGAAGCAATTTTATGAATCTGCAGCCAACAGTGTCAACGCAAAGACATTGGAAAACGCGCAGAGACATTTTATTACACGTGTGCAAACATGCATCGTTGATGAAGGCGAATATTTGCCATTTTTTGCATATACAGGGTGTATATAAACTGTTTTGACAAAATAAGAGTGGTGATAGCACCCATCAAGACGAATAATATTTACTATGGAACCTAGGGTGGCATTCCACTCTGAGTGTCAGAAAAGAGTAACTTCGAAACACGTCCAACAAGCACAAGTTGTCACTTCGGATGGCAAAGCTGTCGTGCCGGAGAAGTATCACATCTGCAGAACATCACCGTCACTTCTAGTCATCCGACACTTCTTGAATGACACATATCCAGGACGGTGGATTGGATGTAGTGGACCTGTGGCTTGACCTCCGCGCTCACCGGACCACAACCCACTGGACTTCTTCTGGAGGCACATAAAATCATTGGTGTACGTGACGCCTGTGGACTCCGTAAAAAATTTCGTCGCAAGAATTGCTGTTGCAGGGGACAGGATAAACACGATACCAGTTGTCTTTGAAAGGCTGCGCCTGTCGTTCATTCGCCATTCCATTGGGAATTGTGCAACGGCACCTTGGCCGTCATTTTGAGCATCTATTTTGAGTCTTTCTCTGGTGTAAATAAATGGGATTGTGCAACTTATGATTACATTAATTCTCCTTATTTTCACTGTAGAAAGTTCAACTTTCACTTTACGCTTTTCTGACACTTGTTCGCACACACGCGAGTGCTGCCATAAGCCTTAGGGTTGGTCGTGTGATCTGGGTTTTCGACACACACGCGAGTGGAATGCGACCCTAGGTTTCATTGTAAATATTGTTCGTCTTGATGGGTACTATCACCCCTCTTATTTTGTTAAAACAGTTTATATACACCCTGAATAGTTAAATTTTATTCTGCCGCATTGTGTAAATGCTCTAGTTTGTTTTGGAGAGGGAGGCATTTTGGTTTTATGCAGTGGTTTTCAGGGGGGGGGGGGGAGCGTTCAATCTTTCGTGGGGGTGGGAAGACAAAAATATTCAGTACTAATTTTAAACACTCTGTAATTCTGTAATTAACTTTTTCTCCTCTTTCTAACAAAAACGAGATAGTCCCCCTCCCCTTGTACCTCTTGGAAAAAATGTGGTCAGACTATCCTGCGTTGTTACACGGTGTAGTGCTATTGGAGTTTCCTATACCCCTGCATAAGAATATGTGATAACACCAATACTTCTCGTGTCGTTCGCCTGGTCCATGACTTTCATTAACCCCTTGTATAGATTTAATTCAGGAATATCACGTGATCTTAGAATTATGAGGCACACCGTAAGCTCTACTATGTAGGATAGCATTTAAATTTTTAAAAAATAATACAGAATACATTTTTGTATGGAAATATATATTTTATTGCTTTTCACAATATTCGCCTTAAGTGTACATATATTTTTTCCTTTCAAATAAACCAATTTTCAAAACAGTTATGCCATTCAGAAGTTGGTTAGAGCAGAAACGTGTCATTTATAAGTTTAAACTGCCTCTTCTGGGCTGTTAAATCGTTGATCAAACATTTTATTTTTGATTGTTGGAAACAAGCAAAAACTACTGGGTGCTAAATCAGTCGCATAAGCATAACGACTCATAAAAATAAATTTTATCATGCTTCAAGTAATTGATAGTTTGAAATGCAGTGTGTGAACTTGTATTGTCACGATGAAGAATGATGTCACGTGTTGCATTATTTTATCTGATTTGAGCACTTCGGTACACTGAATTTTGCACTAAAAGTTGTTATCTTTGGTATTGCAACATTTTAAAAACTTAAGTATTGGGTTTTTCAGAAAGAGAATGTGAATAACAAGCTAAAACACACGCTTTAATTATAAAAAAATGAAGCTGCAATATTTCTCTCATTTTTATTCAGAATTTCCCATTATAAGCTTCCACTAAGTCCAACAACATTTTTTTGTTTATAACAATGCAATTAGAATCTTTTTTGTATATTTTTATTTCTTAATATTTTAGGAATTATACAGTTTTTATTTTATCCGTATTCTCCAACAGATTCAGCTTATTTTTAATTTTTGATACATATAACTTGCAAGATACAGCCGGCACAGAGCAATATTATCTAATCCATTTAATATTTTATGCTTACAAAAGCTTTCTGGCAGATATTTCTTTTTGTTTTGTCGAGAAAGAACTCACGGAAATGATTTTAAGAGCTCTTTAAAAAAGAGAAATCACTTTTATACCTTTTTAGTAAATAATTAAACGTTTGTTAGTTCTGTCTAGTCCAGTACTTAGATATATTGAATTCTAGCTAGTATGAAATTTTTCAGATTTCCTGAAATGGCAGATATTTCTTTTTGTTTTGTCGAGAAAGAACTCACGGAAATGATTTTAAGAGCTCTTTAAAAAAGAGAAATCACTTTTATACCTTTTTAGTAAATAATTAAACGTTTGTTAGTTCTGTCTAGTCCAGTACTTAGATATATTGAATTCTAGCTAGTATGAAATTTTTCAGATTTCCTGAAATGGCAGATATTTCTTTTTGTTTTGTCGAGAAAGAACTCACGGAAATGATTTTAAGAGCTCTTTAAAAAAGAGAAATCACTTTTATACCTTTTTAGTAAATAATTAAACGTTTGTTAGTTCTGTCTAGTCCAGTACTTAGATATATTGAATTCTAGCTAGTATGAAATTTTTCAGATTTCCTGAAATGGCAGATATTTCTTTTTGTTTTGTCGAGAAAGAACTCACGGAAATGATTTTAAGAGCTCTTTAAAAAAGAGAAATCACTTTTATACCTTTTTAGTAAATAATTAAACGTTTGTTAGTTCTGTCTAGTCCAGTACTTAGATATATTGAATTCTAGCTAGTATGAAATTTTTCAGATTTCCTGAAATGGCAGATATTTCTTTTTGTTTTGTCGAGAAAGAACTCACGGAAATGATTTTAAGAGCTCTTTAAAAAAGAGAAATCACTTTTATACCTTTTTAGTAAATAATTAAACGTTTGTTAGTTCTGTCTAGTCCAGTACTTAGATATATTGAATTCTAGCTAGTATGAAATTTTTCAGATTTCCTGAAATGGCAGATATTTCTTTTTGTTTTGTCGAGAAAGAACTCACGGAAATGATTTTAAGAGCTCTTTAAAAAAGAGAAATCACTTTTATACCTTTTTAGTAAATAATTAAACGTTTGTTAGTTCTGTCTAGTCCAGTACTTAGATATATTGAATTCTAGCTAGTATGAAATTTTTCAGATTTCCTGAAATGGCAGATATTTCTTTTTGTTTTGTCGAGAAAGAACTCACGGAAATGATTTTAAGAGCTCTTTAAAAAAGAGAAATCACTTTTATACCTTTTTAGTAAATAATTAAACGTTTGTTAGTTCTGTCTAGTCCAGTACTTAGATATATTGAATTCTAGCTAGTATGAAATTTTTCAGATTTCCTGAAATGGCAGATATTTCTTTTTGTTTTGTCGAGAAAGAACTCACGGAAATGATTTTAAGAGCTCTTTAAAAAAGAGAAATCACTTTTATACCTTTTTAGTAAATAATTAAACGTTTGTTAGTTCTGTCTAGTCCAGTACTTAGATATATTGAATTCTAGCTAGTATGAAATTTTTCAGATTTCCTGAAATGGCAGATATTTCTTTTTGTTTTGTCGAGAAAGAACTCACGGAAATGATTTTAAGAGCTCTTTAAAAAAGAGAAATCACTTTTATACCTTTTTAGTAAATAATTAAACGTTTGTTAGTTCTGTCTAGTCCAGTACTTAGATATATTGAATTCTAGCTAGTATGAAATTTTTCAGATTTCCTGAAATGGCAGATATTTCTTTTTGTTTTGTCGAGAAAGAACTCACGGAAATGATTTTAAGAGCTCTTTAAAAAAGAGAAATCACTTTTATACCTTTTTAGTAAATAATTAAACGTTTGTTAGTTCTGTCTAGTCCAGTACTTAGATATATTGAATTCTAGCTAGTATGAAATTTTTCAGATTTCCTGAAATGGCAGATATTTCTTTTTGTTTTGTCGAGAAAGAACTCACGGAAATGATTTTAAGAGCTCTTTAAAAAAGAGAAATCACTTTTATACCTTTTTAGTAAATAATTAAACGTTTGTTAGTTCTGTCTAGTCCAGTACTTAGATATATTGAATTCTAGCTAGTATGAAATTTTTCAGATTTCCTGAAATGGCAGATATTTCTTTTTGTTTTGTCGAGAAAGAACTCACGGAAATGATTTTAAGAGCTCTTTAAAAAAGAGAAATCACTTTTATACCTTTTTAGTAAATAATTAAACGTTTGTTAGTTCTGTCTAGTCCAGTACTTAGATATATTGAATTCTAGCTAGTATGAAATTTTTCAGATTTCCTGAAATGGCAGATATTTCTTTTTGTTTTGTCGAGAAAGAACTCACGGAAATGATTTTAAGAGCTCTTTAAAAAAGAGAAATCACTTTTATACCTTTTTAGTAAATAATTAAACGTTTGTTAGTTCTGTCTAGTCCAGTACTTAGATATATTGAATTCTAGCTAGTATGAAATTTTTCAGATTTCCTGAAATGGCAGATATTTCTTTTTGTTTTGTCGAGAAAGAACTCACGGAAATGATTTTAAGAGCTCTTTAAAAAAGAGAAATCACTTTTATACCTTTTTAGTAAATAATTAAACGTTTGTTAGTTCTGTCTAGTCCAGTACTTAGATATATTGAATTCTAGCTAGTATGAAATTTTTCAGATTTCCTGAAATGGCAGATATTTCTTTTTGTTTTGTCGAGAAAGAACTCACGGAAATGATTTTAAGAGCTCTTTAAAAAAGAGAAATCACTTTTATACCTTTTTAGTAAATAATTAAACGTTTGTTAGTTCTGTCTAGTCCAGTACTTAGATATATTGAATTCTAGCTAGTATGAAATTTTTCAGATTTCCTGAAATGGCAGATATTTCTTTTTGTTTTGTCGAGAAAGAACTCACGGAAATGATTTTAAGAGCTCTTTAAAAAAGAGAAATCACTTTTATACCTTTTTAGTAAATAATTAAACGTTTGTTAGTTCTGTCTAGTCCAGTACTTAGATATATTGAATTCTAGCTAGTATGAAATTTTTCAGATTTCCTGAAATGGCAGATATTTCTTTTTGTTTTGTCGAGAAAGAACTCACGGAAATGATTTTAAGAGCTCTTTAAAAAAGAGAAATCACTTTTATACCTTTTTAGTAAATAATTAAACGTTTGTTAGTTCTGTCTAGTCCAGTACTTAGATATATTGAATTCTAGCTAGTATGAAATTTTTCAGATTTCCTGAAATGGCAGATATTTCTTTTTGTTTTGTCGAGAAAGAACTCACGGAAATGATTTTAAGAGCTCTTTAAAAAAGAGAAATCACTTTTATACCTTTTTAGTAAATAATTAAACGTTTGTTAGTTCTGTCTAGTCCAGTACTTAGATATATTGAATTCTAGCTAGTATGAAATTTTTCAGATTTCCTGAAATGGCAGATATTTCTTTTTGTTTTGTCGAGAAAGAACTCACGGAAATGATTTTAAGAGCTCTTTAAAAAAGAGAAATCACTTTTATACCTTTTTAGTAAATAATTAAACGTTTGTTAGTTCTGTCTAGTCCAGTACTTAGATATATTGAATTCTAGCTAGTATGAAATTTTTCAGATTTCCTGAAATGGCAGATATTTCTTTTTGTTTTGTCGAGAAAGAACTCACGGAAATGATTTTAAGAGCTCTTTAAAAAAGAGAAATCACTTTTATACCTTTTTAGTAAATAATTAAACGTTTGTTAGTTCTGTCTAGTCCAGTACTTAGATATATTGAATTCTAGCTAGTATGAAATTTTTCAGATTTCCTGAAATGGCAGATATTTCTTTTTGTTTTGTCGAGAAAGAACTCACGGAAATGATTTTAAGAGCTCTTTAAAAAAGAGAAATCACTTTTATACCTTTTTAGTAAATAATTAAACGTTTGTTAGTTCTGTCTAGTCCAGTACTTAGATATATTGAATTCTAGCTAGTATGAAATTTTTCAGATTTCCTGAAATGGCAGATATTTCTTTTTGTTTTGTCGAGAAAGAACTCACGGAAATGATTTTAAGAGCTCTTTAAAAAAGAGAAATCACTTTTATACCTTTTTAGTAAATAATTAAACGTTTGTTAGTTCTGTCTAGTCCAGTACTTAGATATATTGAATTCTAGCTAGTATGAAATTTTTCAGATTTCCTGAAATGGCAGATATTTCTTTTTGTTTTGTCGAGAAAGAACTCACGGAAATGATTTTAAGAGCTCTTTAAAAAAGAGAAATCACTTTTATACCTTTTTAGTAAATAATTAAACGTTTGTTAGTTCTGTCTAGTCCAGTACTTAGATATATTGAATTCTAGCTAGTATGAAATTTTTCAGATTTCCTGAAATGGCAGATATTTCTTTTTGTTTTGTCGAGAAAGAACTCACGGAAATGATTTTAAGAGCTCTTTAAAAAAGAGAAATCACTTTTATACCTTTTTAGTAAATAATTAAACGTTTGTTAGTTCTGTCTAGTCCAGTACTTAGATATATTGAATTCTAGCTAGTATGAAATTTTTCAGATTTCCTGAAATGGCAGATATTTCTTTTTGTTTTGTCGAGAAAGAACTCACGGAAATGATTTTAAGAGCTCTTTAAAAAAGAGAAATCACTTTTATACCTTTTTAGTAAATAATTAAACGTTTGTTAGTTCTGTCTAGTCCAGTACTTAGATATATTGAATTCTAGCTAGTATGAAATTTTTCAGATTTCCTGAAATGGCAGATATTTCTTTTTGTTTTGTCGAGAAAGAACTCACGGAAATGATTTTAAGAGCTCTTTAAAAAAGAGAAATCACTTTTATACCTTTTTAGTAAATAATTAAACGTTTGTTAGTTCTGTCTAGTCCAGTACTTAGATATATTGAATTCTAGCTAGTATGAAATTTTTCAGATTTCCTGAAATGGCAGATATTTCTTTTTGTTTTGTCGAGAAAGAACTCACGGAAATGATTTTAAGAGCTCTTTAAAAAAGAGAAATCACTTTTATACCTTTTTAGTAAATAATTAAACGTTTGTTAGTTCTGTCTAGTCCAGTACTTAGATATATTGAATTCTAGCTAGTATGAAATTTTTCAGATTTCCTGAAATGGCAGATATTTCTTTTTGTTTTGTCGAGAAAGAACTCACGGAAATGATTTTAAGAGCTCTTTAAAAAAGAGAAATCACTTTTATACCTTTTTAGTAAATAATTAAACGTTTGTTAGTTCTGTCTAGTCCAGTACTTAGATATATTGAATTCTAGCTAGTATGAAATTTTTCAGATTTCCTGAAATGGCAGATATTTCTTTTTGTTTTGTCGAGAAAGAACTCACGGAAATGATTTTAAGAGCTCTTTAAAAAAGAGAAATCACTTTTATACCTTTTTAGTAAATAATTAAACGTTTGTTAGTTCTGTCTAGTCCAGTACTTAGATATATTGAATTCTAGCTAGTATGAAATTTTTCAGATTTCCTGAAATGGCAGATATTTCTTTTTGTTTTGTCGAGAAAGAACTCACGGAAATGATTTTAAGAGCTCTTTAAAAAAGAGAAATCACTTTTATACCTTTTTAGTAAATAATTAAACGTTTGTTAGTTCTGTCTAGTCCAGTACTTAGATATATTGAATTCTAGCTAGTATGAAATTTTTCAGATTTCCTGAAATGGCAGATATTTCTTTTTGTTTTGTCGAGAAAGAACTCACGGAAATGATTTTAAGAGCTCTTTAAAAAAGAGAAATCACTTTTATACCTTTTTAGTAAATAATTAAACGTTTGTTAGTTCTGTCTAGTCCAGTACTTAGATATATTGAATTCTAGCTAGTATGAAATTTTTCAGATTTCCTGAAATGGCAGATATTTCTTTTTGTTTTGTCGAGAAAGAACTCACGGAAATGATTTTAAGAGCTCTTTAAAAAAGAGAAATCACTTTTATACCTTTTTAGTAAATAATTAAACGTTTGTTAGTTCTGTCTAGTCCAGTACTTAGATATATTGAATTCTAGCTAGTATGAAATTTTTCAGATTTCCTGAAATGGCAGATATTTCTTTTTGTTTTGTCGAGAAAGAACTCACGGAAATGATTTTAAGAGCTCTTTAAAAAAGAGAAATCACTTTTATACCTTTTTAGTAAATAATTAAACGTTTGTTAGTTCTGTCTAGTCCAGTACTTAGATATATTGAATTCTAGCTAGTATGAAATTTTTCAGATTTCCTGAAATGGCAGATATTTCTTTTTGTTTTGTCGAGAAAGAACTCACGGAAATGATTTTAAGAGCTCTTTAAAAAAGAGAAATCACTTTTATACCTTTTTAGTAAATAATTAAACGTTTGTTAGTTCTGTCTAGTCCAGTACTTAGATATATTGAATTCTAGCTAGTATGAAATTTTTCAGATTTCCTGAAATGGCAGATATTTCTTTTTGTTTTGTCGAGAAAGAACTCACGGAAATGATTTTAAGAGCTCTTTAAAAAAGAGAAATCACTTTTATACCTTTTTAGTAAATAATTAAACGTTTGTTAGTTCTGTCTAGTCCAGTACTTAGATATATTGAATTCTAGCTAGTATGAAATTTTTCAGATTTCCTGAAATGGCAGATATTTCTTTTTGTTTTGTCGAGAAAGAACTCACGGAAATGATTTTAAGAGCTCTTTAAAAAAGAGAAATCACTTTTATACCTTTTTAGTAAATAATTAAACGTTTGTTAGTTCTGTCTAGTCCAGTACTTAGATATATTGAATTCTAGCTAGTATGAAATTTTTCAGATTTCCTGAAATGGCAGATATTTCTTTTTGTTTTGTCGAGAAAGAACTCACGGAAATGATTTTAAGAGCTCTTTAAAAAAGAGAAATCACTTTTATACCTTTTTAGTAAATAATTAAACGTTTGTTAGTTCTGTCTAGTCCAGTACTTAGATATATTGAATTCTAGCTAGTATGAAATTTTTCAGATTTCCTGAAATGGCAGATATTTCTTTTTGTTTTGTCGAGAAAGAACTCACGGAAATGATTTTAAGAGCTCTTTAAAAAAGAGAAATCACTTTTATACCTTTTTAGTAAATAATTAAACGTTTGTTAGTTCTGTCTAGTCCAGTACTTAGATATATTGAATTCTAGCTAGTATGAAATTTTTCAGATTTCCTGAAATGGCAGATATTTCTTTTTGTTTTGTCGAGAAAGAACTCACGGAAATGATTTTAAGAGCTCTTTAAAAAAGAGAAATCACTTTTATACCTTTTTAGTAAATAATTAAACGTTTGTTAGTTCTGTCTAGTCCAGTACTTAGATATATTGAATTCTAGCTAGTATGAAATTTTTCAGATTTCCTGAAATGGCAGATATTTCTTTTTGTTTTGTCGAGAAAGAACTCACGGAAATGATTTTAAGAGCTCTTTAAAAAAGAGAAATCACTTTTATACCTTTTTAGTAAATAATTAAACGTTTGTTAGTTCTGTCTAGTCCAGTACTTAGATATATTGAATTCTAGCTAGTATGAAATTTTTCAGATTTCCTGAAATGGCAGATATTTCTTTTTGTTTTGTCGAGAAAGAACTCACGGAAATGATTTTAAGAGCTCTTTAAAAAAGAGAAATCACTTTTATACCTTTTTAGTAAATAATTAAACGTTTGTTAGTTCTGTCTAGTCCAGTACTTAGATATATTGAATTCTAGCTAGTATGAAATTTTTCAGATTTCCTGAAATGGGTCTTTGAAGACATTTCAGAAAAAATATGATGTGGGCAACACATGACTTTCCTTATATAATGTAATGAATTTACTACTTTTACAGTAAAAATTAGGTTTTTCGTATAGTAGATAAAAATATTCCTTCCAAGATATTGAATTTTCGACAATTAGTCGTCATTTTCATTGATTTAGCGTCATTTTTATCCATTTGGCGAGATTTTCGTTAAATTGGCAACATTTCAAAAAGTCGCCAAGTTGGCGACATTCCGTTAAATTCGTCGCCAAAATCTCGCCAAGCGTTATGGATGAAGAAATAAGTTATTCTTACAGCAGATAAATGACTATTGGCGTTCAAATACAAAAGTATTACTCAAAGTATCTTTTTTCATGAATGGAACGAGCTAGATCCACGAGAATGATGTCACCCAATTTATTGCATGGTATTCCATATGAAAAGTGAACATGTTTCTCAATAGGAAATATTTTTTTTAATTTTATATGACTTTTTGATAATTTTTTTGAAAAATGCGCAATATCTCGAGAACGGTTCATGTTAGCGTTCTAAAATTTATGTCAATCGTTTTCTAATGAAAAATTACATAAGAAATGTCTATTTGCGTAACTTTATTAGTGGTTTTGATTTTTTGACGATTTTTTCAAAATTTTATTCGAAAATTTAGGGGGGGTTCTGAACACTCGGTTGCGTATAAAACAATAGGCTTCCAGTGTTTACGGATTGTGATTGATTTTTGTACCAAATTTGGTTAGAATCGGTTCATTCGTTCGTCAGTTATCGTCTCCACAGACTCACTGACACACACACACACACACAGACATCACTTCAAAAATGTTTGATTCGTGATCAGGGATGCTTGAAATGTGCTCTCCCGTCGAAAACTCGATTTCGAATTTTCGACCCCGTCACAATACTTTCCTTATACATTATGTATATAAGGAAAGTAAAAATAGGTTATTCTTATAGTAGATACTTATATTCTTTGCAAGACATTGAATTTACGTCAATTAGTCGTCATTTTTATACATTTGGCGAGATTTTCGTTAATTTGGCAACATTTAAAAACTTGGCGACATTCCGCCAAATTCGTCGCCAAAGTCTCAGCTAGCGTTATGGACGGAGAAATAAGTTATTCTTATAGCAGAAAAATGACTATTGGCGTTCAAATACAAAAGCATTACTCAAAGTATCTTTTTTAATGAATGGAACGAGCTAGATCTACGAGAGTGGTGTCACATAATTTATCGCATGATTTTACACATGAAAAGTGAACATGTTTCTCAACAGTTAATAGTTTTTTTATTTTATGGGATTTTTTGGTAAATTTATTTGAAAAATGTGCAATATCTCGAAAACGGTTCATGCTAGTGTTCTAAAATTTGTCAATCGTTTTCTAATGAAAAATTACATAAAAATGACTATTTCCGTAACTTTATTAAAGGTTTCAATTTCTTTATGATTTTTTTCAAAATTTCACTCGAAAATTTAGGGGAGTTCTGAACATCCGATTGCGTATAAAAACAATAGGCTTTCAGTATTCATGGATTGTAATTTTTATACCAAATTTTGTTTGAATCGCTCCATTCGTTCGTCAGTTATCGTCTCCACAGACTCACTGACACACACACATACTTTCACACACACACACACACACACACGCATACTTTCACCCCCCCCCCACCCCCACCCCCCACACACACTCACAGACATCATCTCAAAAACGTATGATTCGTGTTCAGGGATGCTTGAGACGTGCTCTCCCGTCGAAAACTCGTATTCGAATTTTCGACCCCGTCACAGTACTTTCCTTATACATTATATGTATATAAGGAAAGTAATAAGCAAATACGCTTTATAAATTAAGTGTTGCCTATTTTTACGCACTGATTTTGTAAACAAAAAAGAAAACAAAACTTTTTTAGAATCCCAAATTAAACATGTAAAACTCATTTCGTAATGTTTATAAGGTATATTAATTGCGCTATTAGATATACAATGTATTTTGTTTATTAACACAAATAAAGAGTATAGTGCATTTCTTCTTTTATACAAAATACAAAAAAAATTAATAAATACCTGGAAATATAAGGGTAACTGCACATTTATTAAAAATTACTCCTCTGAGAAGCAAAATATTCCTTCAAATCAAGACAGGGAGTATTTTTACTCTTCAGGGGAAAATTCTAGCTCGATCTCTGCTTATGAGTGTGAGATTTTGTCCTAAAAACGTGTGATAAGGTTATGAACTCATTTTGAAAACTTTTGAAGGTGTAGACAGTATAATTCAAGAACGAATGAGCATCGTTATGAAATTTTTTGTATGACGAGAAATGAATTTTGTATGAAGAGAAATTATGTAAGAAAATTAAAAATAATTTTGTATTATTTGCATGATTAATCATTTGCGGTCTTAGAAACTCGAGATTTAAAATTATTAGGTTCAGACAGTTGCCGGGTGGCCTTCACAGAAATTGTTTCCTTATTGTACTGCAAATGCGACCAATGGATTTAATATGTGGACTTCCAAATGGCCTCTACAACGAGAAAATTTTTAAGTTTATATCCTGTTTCTTATGGTGTTACGTATTTAGAGTATATGCCAATATTGGTTTGAAGAACTTTATATATAGGTTTTTAATGGCATAAATTCTAATATGTTATTTATTCCCATTATTATTATTGTTGTATAATAATGTTATATAGTGTATATTTTGAAATTCTTCACTATTGTTGCGAACCGCCAACGGCCCTACCGTGCTGAAAACACCGGTTCTCGTTAGATCACCGAAGTTGAGCAGCATCGGGCGCGGTTAGTACTTGGGTGGGTGACCACATGGGAACACCGCGTGCTGTTGGCACATTTCTGGTGCGGTAGCCCGGTGGTTTGCGCTCTGGATTTTGCACGCTGCCACAAATGCCGCCGTGTTCATGCGGAGTACGATCACGTAAAACATGTGGGTTCGTAAGTTCTTCCGAGAGGTTGGTGGTAGGGGAAGGAGGGTACGGTCCCTGTGGATGCCTCCCCCACTGGGTTCCGGTCTAAATTGGGTGGCACTTCCCGGCCTTCCAAACAGTTATCTTACACCTTTCTGGTAGGTCGGACGGTCTGGGTCTCAACAACAACTATTGTTGCGAACGTGTAATATTCTCTTACTGGCGTCCCCCTTCTTGTCTTTCCTCTCTACCGCAGACCAACGGTTCCCTCGGAGTGTTTTCTCCAGAAGACAGCGGTACGAACATTCTTTCCCTGACCTCACTCTATGGTTGCTAGGAGGGAGTCAGAAGAAGGGTTTCCAGATTTGGCGATTTATCGCCAATTTCGTGACATTTGGCGCCTCCCGGAATGTTCTAAAAACTTCACGAAATAAGGATTAGTGTAGGATATATTAGATAATTCTGGAAATTTCTACAAAGAGATTTCTAGAAGTTTCTATAAAGAGACTATAAAAGGGGCTCATCACTCCGTTGGAATTCAGTTGACGAGTTGATAATATACGAGCTAGAGTGAACTGTGACTTTTGTCAATTTTTACTTTCCCTGCAATACATGGTAATGTATAGGGAAAGTATTGGAATCATGCCGAAAATCACAACTCGAGTTTTCGACGGATCTACACGTTTCGAGACCTCTAGAATACGAAAAAACCATTTTTAGCGTGACGTCTGTGCGTGTGTCTGTCTGTCTGTCTGTGTGTCTGTCTGTCTGTCTGTCTGTCTGTGTGTCTGTCTGTCTGTCTGTCTGTGTGTCTGTCTGTCTGTGCAGATTTTGTATCCACTGTAACTAAAAAACTAATGGACCGAATTTCACAAAATTTGGTAGGTAAGTCACTTGTGGGCGGGGCTGGTGCTGATTAGTTTTGGGTACGATTCGGAATAAAAGAACCTGCCTTTTTTTGCGAAATGGCCCGCAAAAGCTTGTATCCACTCTAGCTGAAAAACTAATGGACCGAATTTCACAAAACTCAGTAGATGACTCACGTATAGGTCACTCTGGTGCTGATTAGATTTTGGTACGATTCGGAAAAAAATAACCTGCCTTTTTTTGCAAAACGGCCCGCAAAAATCTTCAAAATCTAAACTAAAGAACTACGTATACTCAGACATATCCATTAAATGCCCGTTTAATACGTAATGTTTAACGACGAAAAGAATAAGACCAACCCCATTACACTAGGAATAGCCGTTCTCGAGATATTTTAGTTTTTCGTACTTTCCCTACGCCACTTTTCAACCGCAAAAGCTTGTATCCACTCTAGCTGAAAAACTAATGGACCGAATTTCACAAAATTCGGTATATGAGTCACGTATAGGTCACTCTGGTGCTGATTACATTTTGGTACGATTCGGAAAAAAATAACCTGCCTTTTTTTGCAAAACGGCTCGCAAAAATCTTCAAAATCTAAACTAAAGAACTTGGTATACTTAGATATATCCATTAAATGCCCGTTTAATACGTAATGTTTAACGACGAAAAGAATAAGACCAACCCCATTACACTAGG
>OX578153.1:91576130-91766130 GCA_951213105.1 Amaurobius ferox
TACCGAATGAGAACGAAAATTGAATTAAAAGTGAAATAAATTTAATTAAAATAAAGAGAATGTGTATATAAGTCTGCAGGGAAAGTCATGTGCTGTCCACATCAGATTTTTACTTTCCCTGCAATACATGGTAATGTATAGGGAAAGTATTGGAATCATGCCGAAAATCACAACTCGAGTTTTCGACGGATCTACACGTTTCGAGACCTCTAGAATACGAAAATACCATTTTTAACGTGACGTCTGTGTGTGTGTCTGTGTGTCTGTGTGTGTCTGTCTGTCTGTGTGTCTGTCTGTCTGTCTGTGCAGATTTTGTATCCACTCTAACTAAAAAACTAATGGACCGAATTTCACAAAATTTTGTAGGTAAGTCACTTGTGGGCGGGGCTGGTGCTGATTACTTTTGGGTACGATTCGGAATAAAAGAACCCGCCTTTTTTTGCGAAATGGCCCGCAAAAGCTTGTATCCACTCTAGCTGAAAAACTAATGGACCGAATTTCACAAAATAAATTTAATTAAAATAAAGAGAATGTGTATAGGTCACTCTGGTGCTGATTAGATTTTGGTATGATTCGGAAAAAAATAACCTGCCTTTTTTTGCAAAACGGCCCGCAAAAATCTTCTGCAGGGAAAGTCATGTGCTGTCCACATCAGATTTTTACTTTCCCTGCAATACATGGTAATGTATAGGGAAAGTATTGGAATCATGCCGAAAATCACAACTCGAGTTTTCGACGGATCTACACGTTTCGAGACCTCTAGAATACGAAAATACCATTTTTAACGTGACGTCTGTGTGTGTGTCTGTGTGTCTGTGTGTGTCTGTCTGTCTGTGTGTCTGTGTGTCTGTCTGTGCAGATTTTGTATCCACTCTAACTAAAAAACTAATGGACCGAATTTCACAAAATTTTGTAGGTAAGCCACTTGTGGGCGGGGCTGGTGCTGATTAGTTTTGCGTACGATTCGGAATAAAAGAACCCGCCTTTTTTTGCGAAATGGCCCGCAAAAGCTTGTATCCACTCTAGCTGAAAAACTAATGGACCGAATTTCACAAAATTCGGTAGATGAGTCACGTATAGGTCACCCTGGTGCTGATTAGATTTTGGTACGATTCAGAAAAAAATAACCTGCCTTTTTTTGTAGAATGGCCCGCAAAAATTGCCAAAATCCAAACTATAAAGCTACGTATGCTCAAATACATCCATTAAATGCTTGTTTAATGCGTAATTTTTAACGAAGAAAAGAATAAGACCAACCCCATTACACTAGGACTAGCCGTTCTCGAGATATATTAGTTTTTTCGTATTTTCCCCACCTTTGAAAATAAGTCCAGTTATCAAATGAGAACAAAAATTGAATTAAAAGTGAATTACATTTAATTGAAATAAATAGAACGTGGATATAAGTATGCAGGGAAAGTCATGTGCTGCCCACATCAGATTTTTACTTTCCCTGCAATACATGGTAATGTATAGGGAAAATATTGGAATCATGCCGAAAATCACAACTCGAGTTTTCGACGGATCTACACGTTTCGAGACCTCTAGAATACGAAAAAACCATTTTTAGCGTGACGTCTGTGTGTGTGTCTGTCTCTGTGTGTGTGTGTCTGTCTGTCTGTGCAGATTTTGTATCCACTCTAACTAAAAAACTAATGGACCGTATTTCACAAAATTTTGTAGGTAAGTCACTTGTGGGCGGGGCTGGTGCTGATTAGTTTTGGGTACGATTCGGAATAAAAAAACCCGCCTTTTTTTGCAAAATGGCCCGCAAAAGCTTGTATCCACTCTAGCTGAAAAACTAATGAACCGAATTTCACAAAATTCGGTAGATAAGTCACTTATAGGTCACCCTGGTGCTGATTAGATTTTGGTATGATTCAGAAAATAATAACCTGCCTTTTTTAGTAGAATGGCCCGCAAAAATTTCCAAAGTCTAAACTAAAGAGCTACGTATGCTCAAATATATCTATTAAATGCTTGTTTAGTGCGTAACTTTTAACGAAGAAAAGAGTAAGACCAACCCCATTACACTAGGGCTAGCCGTTCTCGAGATATATTAGTTTTTGTCGTATTTTTCCTCCCCACCTTTGAAAATAAGTCCAGTTTTCAAATGAGAACGAAAATTGAATTAAAAGTGAATTACATTTAATTGAAATAAATAGAACGTGGATATAAGTCTGCAGGGAAAGTCATGTGCTGCCCACATCAGATTTTTACTTTCCCTGCAATACATGGTAATGTATAGGGAAAGTATTGGAATCATGACGAAAATCGCAACTCGAGTTTTCGACGGATCTACACGTTTCGAGACCTCTAGAATATGAAAAAACCATTTTTAGCGTGACGTCTGTGTGTGTGTCTGTGTGTCTGTCTGTGGGTCTGTCTGTGGGTCTGTCTGTCTGTCTGTCTGTCTGTCTGTCTGTGCAGATTTTGTATCCACTCTAACTAAAAAACTAATGGACCGAATTTCACTAAATTTCGTAAGTAAGTCACTTGTGGGCGGGGCTAGTGCTGATTAGTTTTGGGTACGAGTCGGAATAAAAGAACCCGCCTTTTTTTTGCGAAATGGCCCGCAAAAGCTTGTATCCACTCTAGCTGAAAAACTAATGGACCGAATTTCACAAAATTTGGTAGATAAGTCGCTTGTAGGCCACCCTGGTGCTGATTAGATTTTGGTAGAATTCGAAAAAAAATAACCTGCTTTTTTTGCAAAATGGCCTGCAAAAATCATCAAAATCTAAACTTAAGAACTACGTATGCTCAAATATAGCCATTAAATGCTTGTTTAATACGTAATTTTTAGCGAAGAAAAGAATAAGACCAACCCCATTACACTAGGACTAGCCCTTCTCGAGATATTTTAGTTTTTCGTATTTTTCCTACATCATTTTTGAAAATAAGTCCAGTTTTCAAATGAGAACGAAAATTGAATTAAAAATGAATTAAATTTAATTTAAATAAATATAAGGTGAATATAAGTCTGCAGGGAAAGTCATCTGATGTGGGCAGCACATGACTTTCCCTGCATACTTATATCCACGTTCTTTTTATTTCAATTAAATGTAATTCACTTTTAATTCAATTTTCGTTCTCATTTGATAACTGGACTTATTTTCAAAGGTGGGGAAAATACGAAAAAACTAATATATCTCGAGAACGGCTAGTCCTAGTGTAATGGGGTTGGTCTTATTCTTTTCTTCGTTAAAAATTACGCATTAAACAAGCATTTAATGGATGTATTTGAGCATACGTAGCTTTATAGTTTGGATTTTGGCAATTTTTGCGGGCCATTCTACAAAAAAGGCAGGTTATTTTTTTCTGAATCGTACCAAAATCTAATCAGCACCAGGGTGACCTATACGTGACTCATCTACCGATTTTTGTGAAATTCGGTCCATTAGTTTTTCAGCTAGAGTGGATACAAGCTTTTGCGGGCCATTTCGCAAAAAAAGGCGGGTTCTTTTATTCCGAATCGTACCCAAAACTAATCAGCACCAGCCCCGCCCACAAGTGACTTACCTACAAAATTTTGTGAAATTCGGTCCATTAGTTTTTTAGTTAGAGTGGATACAATATCTGCACAGACAGACAGACAGACAGACACACAGACAGACAGACACACACAGACACACAGACACACACACAGACGTCACGTTAAAAATGGTATTTTCGTATTCTAGAGGTCTCGAAACGTGTAGATCCGTCGAAAACTCGAGTTGTGATTTTCGGCATGATTCCAATACTTTCCCTATACATTACCATGTATTGCAGGGAAAGTAAAAATCTGATGTGGACAGCACATGACTTTCCCTGCAGACCTATATACACATTCTCTTTATTTTAATTAAATTTATTTCACTTTTAATTCAATTTTCGTTCTCATTCGGTAACCGGGCTTATTTTGAAAAGTGGCGTAGGGAAAGTACGAAAAACTAAAATATCTCGAGAACGGCTATTCCTAGTGTAATGGGGTTGGTCTTATTCTTTTCGTCGTTAAACATTACGTATTAAACGGGCATTTAATGGATATGTCTGAGTATACGTAGTTCTTTAGTTTAGATTTTGAAGATTTTTGCGGGCCGTTTTGCAAAAAAAGGCAGGTTATTTTTTTCCGAATCGTACCAAAATCTAATCAGCACCAGAGTGACCTATACGTGAGTCATCTACCGAGTTTTGTGAAATTCGGTCCATTAGTTTTTCAGCTAGAGTGGATACAAGCTTTTGCGGGCCATTTCGCAAAAAAAGGCGGGTTCTTTTATTCCGAATCGTACCCAAAACTAATCAGCACCAGCCCCGCCCACAAGTGACTTACCTACCAAATTTTGTGAAATTCGGTCCATTAGTTTTTTAGTTACAGTGGATACAAAATCTGCACAGACAGACAGACACACAGACAGACAGACAGACAGACAGACACACAGACAGACAGACAGACACACGCACAGACGTCACGCTAAAAATGGTTTTTTCGTATTCTAGAGGTCTCGAAACGTGTAGATCCGTCGAATACTCGAGTTGTGATTTTCGGCATGATTCCAATACTTTCCCTATACATTACCATGTATTGCAGGTCTGTCTGTCTGTCTGTCTGTCTGTCTGTGCAGATTTTGTATCCATTCTAACTAAAAAACTAATGGACCGAATTTCACAAAATTTTGTAGGTAAGTCACTTGTGGGCGGGGCTGGTGCTGATTAGTTTTGGGTACGATTCGGAATAAAAGAACCCGCCTTTTTTTGCGAAACGGCCCGCAAAAGCTTGTATCCTCTCTAGCTGAAAAACTAATGGACCGAATTTCACAAAATTCGGTAGATGAGTCACGTATAGGTCACCCTGGTGCTGATTAGATTTTGGTACGATTCAGAAAAAAATAACCTGCCTTTTTTTGTAGAATGGCCCGCAAAAATTGCCAAAATCCAAACTATAAAGCTACGTATGCTCAAATACATCCATTAAATGCTTGTTTAATGCGTAATTTTTAACGAAGAAAAGAATAAGACCAACCCCATTACACTAGGACTAGCCGTTCTCGAGATATATTAGTTTTTTCGTATTTTCCCCACCTTTGAAAATAAGTCCAGTTATCAAATGAGAACGAAAATTGAATTAAAAGTGAATTACATTTAATTGAAATAAATAGAACGTGGATATAAGTCTGCAGGGAAAGTCATGTGCTGCCCACATCAGATTTTTACTTTCCCTGCAATACTTGGTAATGTATAGGGAAAGTATTGGAATCATGACGAAAATCGCAACTCGAGTTTTCGACGGATCTACACGTTTCGAGACCTCTAGAATACGAAAAAACCATTTTTAGCGTGACGTCTGTGCGTGTGTCTGTCTGTGTGTGTGTGTGTCTGTCTGTCTGTCTGTCTGTGCAGATTTTGTATCCACTCTAACTAAAAAACTAATGGACCGAATTTCACAAAATTTTGTAGGTAAGTCACTTGTGGGCGGGGCTGGTGCTGATTAGTTTTGGGTACGATTCGGAATAAAAAAACCCGCCTTTTTTTGCAAAATGGCCCGCAAAAGCTTGTATCTACTCTAGCTGAAAAACTAATGAACCGAATTTCACAAAATTTGGTAGATAAGTCGCTTGTAGGCCACCCTGGTGCTGATTAGATTTTGGTAGAATTCGAAAAAAAATAACCTGCTTTTTTTGCAAAATGGCCTGCAAAAATCATCAAAATCTAAACTTAAGAACTACGTATGCTCAAATACAGCCATTAAATGCTTGTTTAATACGTAATTTTTAGCGAAGAAAAGAATAAGACCAACCCCATTACACTAGGACTAGCCCTTCTCGAGATATTTTAGTTTTTCGTATTTTTCCTACATCATTTTTGAAAATAAGTCCAGTTTTCAAATGAGAACGAAAATTGAATTAAAAATGAATTAAATTTAATTTAAATAAATATAAGGTGAATATAAGTCTGCAGGGAAAGTCATGTGCTGCCCACATCAAATTTTTACTTTCCCTGCAATACATGGTAATGTATAGGGAAAGTATTGGAATCATGCCGAAAATCACAACTCGAGTTTTCGACGGATTTACACGTTTCAAGACCTCTAGAATACGAAAAAAACCATTTTTAGCGTGACGTCTGTGTGTGTGTCTGTCTGTGTGTCTGTGTGTCTGTCTGTCTGTGCAGATATTGTATCCACTCTAACTAAAAAACTAATAGACCGAATTTCACAAAATTTTGTAGGTAAGTCACTTGTGGGCGGGGCTGGTGCTGATTAGTTTTGGGTATGATTCAGAATAAAAGAACCCGCCTTTTTTGTGAAATGGCCCGCAAAAGCTTGTATCCACTGTAGCTGAAAAACTAATGGACGGAATTTCACAAAATTCGGTAGATGAGTTAGGTATAAGTCACCCTGGTGCTAATTAGATTTTGGTACGATTAAAAAAAAATAACCTGCCTTTTTTTGCAAAATGGCCCGCAAAAATTGCCAAAATCTAAAATAAAAAACTGGGTATATTCAAATATATCCATTAAATGCTGATTTAATACGTAATTTTTAACGATGAAAAGAATAAGACCAACCCCATTACACTAGAACTAGCCCTTCTCGAGATATTTTAGTTTTTCTTATTTTTCCTACACCATGTTTGAAAATAAGTCCAGTTTTCAAATGAGAACGAAAATTGAATTAAAAATCTGATGTGGGCAGCGCATGACTTTCGCTGCAGACTTATATCCACGTTAGCTTTATTTTAATTAAATTTATTTCACCTTTAATTCAATTTTCGTTCTCATTCGATAACCGGACTTATTTTCAAAGGTGGTGTAGAGAAAATACGAAAAACTAAAATATCTCGAGAACGGCTAGTCCTAGTGTAATGGGGTTGGTCTTATTCTTTTCTTCGTTAAAAATTACGTATTAAACAAGCATTTTATGGATATATTTGAGCATACGTAGTTTTTTATTTTAGATTTTTCAATTTTTGCGGGCCATTTTGCAAAAAAAGGCAGGTTATGTTTTTCTGAATCATACCAACATCTAATCTTCACCAGGGTGACTTATACGTGACTCATCTACCGAATTTTGTGAAATTCGGTCCATTAGTTTTTCAGCTACAGTGGATACAAGCTTTTGCGGGCCATTTCGCAAAAAAGGCTGGTTATTTTATTCCGAATCGTACCCAAAACTAATCAGCACCAGCCCCGCTCACAAGTGACTTACCTACAAAATTTTGTGAAATTCGGTCCATTAGTTTTTTAGTTAGAGTGGATACAAAATCTGCACAGACAGACACACACACAGACGTCACGCTAAAAATAGTTTTTTCGTATTCTAGAGGTCTCGAAACGTGTAGATCCGTCGAAAACTCGAGTTGCGATTTTCGACATCATTCCAATACTTTCCCTATACATTACCATGTACTGCAGGGAAAGTAAAAATCATCAACCAGAGTAGAGCGGTGTAGGCGTGTTTTGATTCTTGAAAACGAATGATTGCTCCACGGTTCCTCAGAAAAGTCGAACAAGGTTCCACTATGTCATCTCTACACCACATACCAGTAACAGAGTCCGAAGGTGTTGGGCTCTGTGCGTCCGTTTAGCATTATGTCTGCCCATGTCATGACACCTTACCTTCAAAGTATAGTCTCTTTTAGTGACTTTAAGGTAATGGTAACGTATTCCTTGTTCTCTCCATATTGTGGTGCAACTGGTAACAGTGACTGTTGCGGTAACCGTTTGTCTGGTAACAGTTGCCTGGAATCGCATGATTAAAAAGATAAGCCAAAGACAGAAATTTTGATCAGATAGAATAAGCCCGTTCCAAAACTTACTAGACCAATCTGGTAATGAAAAGTGGTGATACCTTGGACTGCCTTCAGGGTGAGAACGAGGGGCAGAAGCCGACTGATGCTTTTATGAAAAAAAGATGTTTAACAGTTCAAGGTGCCACTTGTTCATCTAGATAGTTCACTTCGAGATGAGTTCAGTCGAGTAGAGTTTAAGTAATATGTAGTTGAGTTCGAATTCTGTTCACATGCATTTGCTGTTTCAGTAATATGATACGAAATTCATGGTGACCTTCTGCTGTTGGTTTTTTCATAAACTGCTTACTCGATGAAAGCCACTATGCATAGCAAAGAAAACAGTGCCTCTGAAACGTCTTTAACTCTTAAAAAAAGGTGTTGTAACCATTATAAAATTTATTGGCGAGCAAATCCTTGTTAAAGTTGGATAATGCTGTGTGTTTAGTTATATAAATTTCTGAGCATGATTTTGCGTTTGTGCTTCATTACATTTGCCGAGACTCTCTGATAACTACACAGAGTTTTAATGAGAAAAGAAATTAGTAATTTTGTAAAAATATATTTTGAGATATGATGAATATTTTTACTGTCTGATACAATCGAATATATAGAAAGTATTGTTTCCCAAAAATTTTTCATTTCGAGATTTTGATGCCAATGTTTGTTTTGGACTTATTAAGCACAGTTTGATTATTTTTAGAGTGATGTCTGTCTGTGTGGGGTCGATTTCTTGTGTATACTGTAGTTGTCACAAATATTATTGGATTTTCACGAATCTTTATATTATGAATCTTTATTTTTTGTTATCGAATAATATAGAACTAGATAATATTTTTAAAAAGTCGAGGAAAGACTTTTATATTTCCTTAACATGGCCGAATAAGAGAAATTCTGAATAATATTAGGATATAATTATGCATAAAATAGGTTAGTTATAGCTCAACAAGCACGAAACTTAAGAGATTTAATTGTCTAGAATACCAAACATAATAGTTTTAATCATAGCAGATAAAAATATACAATTTTTGTACGATACAATTTTTGTGTTCATAACATCAATACCCCCTCCCTTCGAGGAGGTATATTATCCAACTTTCAAAAAAATTTCAAGCTCTCTAAAATGCAGTATAACATGCTATAATTGCGGTCATTTGGCTCAACGATGCACATTTTTCAACTTTTTTCTTGCATATATATATATGATAAACAAATAAATAAATAAAATAATATAATTAAATAAATAAATAATGAAGTAAAAATAAAAGAACAGTTACAAACTACTTAAAAATGGATTCTGGTATGAGACAGTCCAGTTGAACTCCACGTCCAGTTAATTAAATCAAATTTCGAAATGCCATCGGATTAGCTAATAGCAATAACTAATACGAAGGAAATGCGATGTTTTCATAGAATTTTTAAATGTTCATATAAATGAATTCTACGTTTAGATCCATTTCAGGACTTTGTTTCAGTGTTGCATGGCGACATTAACAAAGCAAAAAAAAAAAATTATTTACCAAAGTTTGATGTAACACCAATGTCATTGGCAATCTCATTACAATTTGTAAGCAAAGCCACCTTCAGCTCGCCATAAATTTTTATTCCAATATAAGAAATATCATCTCGGGAATTTCGAAACAGAAGTCAAAAATATTTTTTCCATTTCAGATTGCAGCATTGTACAACTTTCTCTCTTAATAAATAAACATATGTTTATCTGTTTCATCCCATCGAACCCATTCCCAAAAGAGATCTAAATCACTGCTTCCGAAAAGTTCAGAAAACAAGCTTTTATTGGAATTTTATTGTTCGAAAGAGTTCAGTTTCGAAAGACCTTGTTTATGAAAAAATAAATAACTAATCCTCAAGGTTTCTGTTTCAGATGTGTCTAAATGATATATTTTTTTGTATATTTCCTATAGGCTGTTATTTAGCGGTTTCGGAATTAAATCTTAGTTTTGAATTTAATAAATCTTTATTTTTTCTATTTATGTTATGCATTGGTGTATATAGGGTTCCTTCATAAATCATTTTTTCTTATAATTTTGCAGCGCCTCTGGCGGCGAGCCGAAGAAGTTAGAATTCCTATTTGAATATGATGCAAGATAATCGAGCATTTTCAATAGCAAAGTTGCTGAGCTTTCTCTATTTAGTATGGACAGATGTGTGGTTTACACATAACATGTACAGCAGACGATAAATATTTAGATTGTTGAAAAGCGAGAATTATGCTAATGTCTTGTTATACCGACGTACTTCTAAAGGAAATGGCAAGAAATATACATGGAAAAATAATAATCCGTATAGTAAGTTAATTTACATTTTTGTGGATGTATCCTTTTTGCAGTAAACATTAAATATTGTATAAAAATGGCAGACAAATGATGCAGTGCAATCATTATCCCTTTTCATTGACATTATTTTTTGTCGTCTATGCACATGTTATATACAAACTGCATGTATTTTCATACTAAACAGAGACAGTTCTTTAACTTTAATTGAAAGTTTTCGTTTGTCTTGCATGGCTTTTGTGAGAGGAATGCTAACTTCTTCAATTCGCCACCAGAGGCGCATCAAACTTTCTCAATTCACAGCTCATATATTTTTTCCTATTAGTAGACTATGCTTTTGCAACTCTGGAGCTCATCAATCTCTCAAACATCCCTGAAACTCATATTTAAGCATCTCTGGAACTCATATTTAAGCATCTCTGGAACTCATATTTAAGCATCTCTAGAACTCATATTTAAGCATCTCTGGAACTCATATTTAAGCATTTCTGGAATTCATATTTAAGCATCTCTGGAACTCATATTTAAGCATATCTGGAACTCATATTTAAGCATATCTGAAACTCATATTTAAGCATCAGTGGAACTCATATTTAAGCATCTGTGAAACTCATATTTAAGCATCTCTAGAACTCATATTTAAACATCTGTGGAACTCATATTTAAGCATCTCTGGAACTCATATTTAAGCATCTCTGGAACTCATATTTAAGCCTCTCTGGAACTCATATTTAAGTATCTCTGGAACTCATATTTAAGCATCTCTGGAACTCATATTTAAGCATCTCTAGAACTCATGTTAAAGGTATGCATAAAAACTTAAGAGGAAACCATGCATTGGTAAACTCGAAGAAATTGAATAACAAATCCTTTAATCTCAAACGATGTTAAAACAGGCTACAGCAAGGCGATTTACCACCTCTAACTAAATCACTTGCTTTTAAACGACGTTAAAAACAGGAGGGAGGTGTGTAATTAAGTGGATGCATGAAGACTCATAAGGAACCCCTGTGTGTTACGGTAAATGCCCGAACGTTGGTAAAAAATAGGATTTATTAATAAATCGTAAGATGTATCAATCTGCTTTGGTAAAAATCTAAAAAATTTACACTGTTTTCACTTCGTGGTTTTAAAAGTCGCTGATGGTAAATATTAGAATTTACAAAAGCTATGTGGTCTAAATAGCTTGAAAATTAGCCGTCTGAAGAGTGAGAAGAAGAGAAAAGATGGAATCTAATTTATTCGAGTAGAATTGAAGCAATGCAGCAAATCAGGAGTCCTATTTTAATCTTTGTCGTTCGTAGTTCCACGTCAATCGATAGAGGGCGTTCCTATACTAGAGTGGCATACTATATTGCAAACGTAATAGCGTCTGTATCTCCGCTATAGAAGCTCCTTTTATTGATTGATTCAGAAATACAAACGTCATGGAAATAAGGCCCCAAGCGAGATGCAAAGGAAAAAGAAGAAAACAATGTAGAGTTTTAATGTCAAGCTCAGGTGCAATGTGTATCTGTAATGTGTCTCTCTTCAAATGGCTGAAGCCTACAATTGAACAAAATGTGACAGTAAAAATCCCTAAAACCGACATATCTAAGACTGATCCTAAGCGTTTATTTGCAGTGGTTACAGATATTAAATATGATAGATATCTACTTTGAACACCCGCAGGAATGTTGAAAAAGTTTATTTTTCTTTCCCAGAAGTCTGCAATGAAAAATTCATAACAAGTGAAGAAGTTGGGAAAGAAGTGACGTTGTCAGAAAAAAAAATGTTGCTGGATAAAAATGATTTATGAAGTACAACTGTCATAAAAAGTGTAAATCAAAAGGTTGATTGTGTAGATTTAATGGTGTGCAATTCGAAATGCTATCGCAATTAACTATGATGCAATAAGTAGAAAGGAGGTGAAATTTCTGAAATATAAGGAATAAGTGAATGAGTGTACCCACAACTATTAGCATCATAATATAGGGTAATTTAAAGATAATTCAATTGTAATTGATGTCAATCAAATTTACCATCTGTATCTTTACCAAAAATATTTTTTAAGGAATTATTTCTCAGGATGACTAATATAGAGTCAATAATAAATTTCGAAGATTGGCTGTAGATAGAGCTTAGATGGTATCGGGTATGGAAGTTACTTCAATTTAAGGATGTGTGTGTAGGGGGGGTGTAATTGAGAATTTCTACTTTCTGTTCCTTCTCCACTTCGCTTTATAATAATTTCCCTGAAATATATGTTTATCAAGACTGAGTATAGATGTAACTTAAAACATATGGATTCATCAATAAATTCTGAAAGGGTTGAGATAATCCACTAAGGATTTCCACTTTCGGTTCTGGCCCGGCCACACAATTTGTTACCATAAACCCCTGGGTTGGTCGTGTGGTCTGGGCCTTCAACTTTCGGTTCTGGGGCCCAACCACCAACACATCGTAAATCTACCCGGGTTCGAAATAACCTGTTATTCCGCACGTCAATCAAATTTAATTACTCACAATACTATAATAATTTAAGACCATGGAACTGCAAGTAATTAAACTCTATGCGTAAAACTTCATCGAAAAAAAATCGTCCTTCTCTTTGTGAAATCAATGAATATTTCATTCATATCAGCTACGCAGACTCCATGAACTAAATGATTTTGTATTAAAGAAATACAGCAATTCTAATACAACTCATTCTACATATTTTGCTGTTTACATTTTACATAGGTGAAAAATAGGCTTCGTTGTAGAAATAATCAAATTTGGATGAGCATTTAAACTCAAATATATTGTAATTGCGTTGTTTCAGTATGTAGATGCACAGAATTTATGCAAAAATAAAGTGGTTTTAGGACGGATACAACACTCAATATGAATTAAAAAGAACTTTAAAAATCACGAATTTGAGACAAGATGGATGCCATATATCATTTTGAAGTGGGTTACGTGATCTTTTCATATCATGGTCACGTGATCGCTTCATATACGAGGTGTAATTATTATTTTAATTTTTATTTAAAAAACTACTGAATATATTTTGCTGAATTTTTTTTTTTTATATATTTTATGGAACAATTTGAATATTATCTAAAATATTCGAAGCAATTTGTGAATTTTAAATCCGCTTAAAAAATGTTTGAAAAATTAGGTCCCATAGGGCTCAATGTATTTCATTTTTTCAACCCGGGTTCAATCCAAAACTAATTGAGTGATATTATTCATTTATATTCCCATAGGTTCTACCGACCGTCTGAACGACATACGAAAATTTCATTTTGATTAAGTCATTTTTACGACAGTTATCGTGCTAACGGACAGACAGACAGGCAGACAGACAGAATGATCAAAGTCATAAACACTTTTCAACTTTGCTGTAAAGTGTTAACAAGAAAGATCAATCATGCTTAAAGCATTGATTATGAAACACTTTCCAACTTCAATGCAATTTTATTTAAACATGTCTAAAATGCAATACATTCCTCGGTAGTATTTTGAAACTTATCACAATACTGCATTAACTTATTATATTTGAAATCTTAAGCCTTCATCGAAAGAAATGAACTTTATTAAAATAACGTCATTGAATTATAAATTGCCTGGTTTAAACATCTCTAAAATGCGATACATTCCTCGGAAATATTTTTAAAACTATCATAATACTGCGATAATTTATTATATTTGAGAACTTCATCGAAAACAACTGAAATTCATTCAAATGACATCATAGAAAAAAATAACACGCCTGGATCTCTCTATAAGAACAGCATTTCATTCATAACATTTTCCCATTCATGTCATTCATCAGAATACTATAATAATTTATTTTATTTAAAAATTAAGACCATTTAGCTACACCTAATTAAACTCTATGCGTAAAACTTCATCGAAAAAAATCATCCTTCTGTTTGTAAAATCAATGAATATTTGATTCATATCATCTATGCAGACTCCATGAACTAAATGATTTTGTGTTAAAGAAATACAGCAATTCCAATACAACTCATTCCACATATTTTTCTGTTTACATTTTACAGAGGTGAAAAATAGGCTTCGTTGTAGAAATAATCAAATTTGGATGAGCATTTAGACTCAAATATACTGTAATTGCGTTATTTCAGTATGTAGATGCACAGAATTTATGCAAAAATACAGTGATTTTAGGACGGATACAACACTCAATATGAATTAAAAAGAACTTTAAAAATCACGATTTTGAGACAAGATGGATGCCATATATAATTTTGAAGTGGGTCACGTGATCGTGTCATATCATGGTCACGTGATCGTTCCATATAAGAGGTGTAATTATTATTTTAATTTTTATTTAAAAAACTACTGAATATATTTTGCTGAATTTTTTTTTTTATATATTTTATGGAACAATTTGAATATTATCTAAAATATTCGAAGCAATTTGTGAATTTTAAATCCGCTTAAAAAATGTTTGAAAAATTAGGTCCCATAGGGCTCAATGTATTTCATTTTTTCAACCCGGGTTCAATCCGAAAATAATTGGGTGATATTATTGATTTATATTCCCATAGGTCATACAGACCGTCTGAACAAGATACTAAAATTTCATTTTGATTGAGTCATTTTTACGGCAGTTATCGTGCTAACGGACAGACAGACAGACAGACAGACAGACAGAATGAACAAAGTCATAAACACTTTTCAACTTTGTTGTAAAGTGTTAATAATTAAAATGGATCACCACTTTTTATATTGCCTAAAATATCACTTTCCACTCTGCTACATATCTTTTTTGAGTTTATAACATGATACTCTGTGTTGTTGTTGTTGAAACCCAGACCGTCCGACCTACCAGAAAGGTGTAAGGTAACTGTTTGGACGGTCGAGAAGTGCCACCCAATTTAGACCGGAACCCAGTGGGGGAGGCATCCACAGGGACCGTACCCTCCTTCCCCTACCACCAACCTCTCGGAAGGACTTTCGGACCCACATGTTTGACGTGATCGTACTCCGCATGAACACGGCGGCAGTTTTGGCAGTGGCTGGAATCGAACCCGGGCCTACCGAGTGCAACTCCAGCTCGCTAACCAATGGGCTACCGAGCCCTATGACACTCTGTGTGCTAGTTTTCAGTGTTTTTTCTAGAACAGAAAGTAAACGAAGTTTCCAATACTAATTCTTCCTTAAAATGCACTTTCCTTCGGCAGTATCACTAAATTTAGATCTTGTCAAAAAACTATCCCTTCCTTTATATTTCACTTTCCCCTCATGCATAGTATTATATACAGGGAAAGTATCGTGATGAAGTCGAAAATTGGAATTTCAGTTTCAGATGAAAAAGCTCATATCAAGCACACCTGAATTCGAATCGAAAATTTATAGGATAGAAAAAATTCACTAAGGACTTCCATTTCCGATTCTGGAGAAATAACTTTCGATCAAGAAACAAGTCCTTCCCTTGCAACATCTATTTTTTAAGTTCAGCTATAGATAAAACTTAGATGATGATTTGATGATTGATATGTATTCCACAACAAATTCCTTAGTAGGTAGTTCACTAAACCAGCAGATAAATCATAAAAATTTCAGAATCAGTTACATATATATATATATATATATATATATATATATATATATATATATATATATATATATATATATATATATATATATATATATATATATATATATGTGCTGATTAGATGCTGATATGAATTCAGTATAGCATTTTGGAGGGGATGGAGGGATTCACCAAGGATTTCACTTCCTCTTCTGGAGGTATTACTTTCGATGTCTCCGAAAATTTGTATGACTGTATACAAAATAATTGTTCAAAAGAGTATAAAAATGCATAATAGCTCCGTTGAAAATGTAGGGTACCGTAACTAGTCAGCATATCAAGGCTTCGTCGTAAATGTCTTGTGTTGAACGTTTTTGTCTCAAATTGCGAAAAATAGCAATTACTTTTCATTAAACACATTTTTTGCTGCTTCAGCCACCAATATATTAACTTCCATAATATATCTAAATTACTGATTAATTAAAAATAAGTGTTTATAGCATTTTTATTTTCTTTACAATGCATATGCTACATATTCCATAACAATACAATACTTAAAATATATGTATAATATTCTATAACATTACAATACTTTCAATATATGTATAATATTTTATAACATTATAATACTTTCAATATATGTATAATATTCTATAATAATTTTAATACTTTTAATATATGCATAATATTCTATAATATTACAATACTTTCAATATATGTATAATATTCTATAACATTACAATATTTTTAATATATGTATACTATTCTATAATATTACAATACTTTTACTATATGCATAATAATCTATAACATTACAATACTTTAATATATGCATAATATTCTATAGCAGTACACTACTTTTAGTATATGTATATAATATTCTATAACATTACAATACTTTCAATATATGTATAATATTCTATAACATTACAGTACTTTCAATATATGTATAATATTACAGTACTTAGTATCTAGAGAAAATTTTATAACAAATAAACTGTTTTATCCTGAAACAGAAACTGACGGTTTCAGAATATACGTTTAAATTGTTTTTTAGTTTTGCCCTAAAATGCAGAATTTAATTTTTGTTTGTAACCTAATAAATAAAACCATGTTTACCTGCTTTATACAACTGAGCCACCTCGAAAAGCAATCTAAATTGCTGCTCCCACAAAATTCTGAAAATATGGGATTATAGTTCTTTTGACTTCTTCGCAGTGAATTCAGTTTCAAAAGCACTTATGTATTTCTGAGGAGAATAATCCCGTAAAAGTCTTGTTCTTTTTTTCCAAATTTGAAGAAATATTATTCTATGATTTAGATGCATTTTACTGGTAAATACGTTTATGGAAATCTTAGATGTACATTTTGTTATGTAAAAAATTTATTGATATCTTTATTGTAAAAAAAAAAAAAAGGTTTTTGAAAAAAAAATCGGTTATTTTCTTTCAGGAAATGCAAAGTTTTCGACACTTCAGAAAACTCTCGGGTGCGGTAGCCCATTGGTTAGCGCGCTGGAGTTGCACTCGGTAGGGCCGGGTTCGATTCCAGCCACTGCCAAAACTGCCGCCGTGTTCATGCGGAGTACGATCACGTTAAACATGTGGGTCCGAAAGTCCTTCCGAGAGGTTGGTGGTAGGGAAGGAGGGTACGGTCCCTGTGGATGTCTCCCCCACTGGGTTCCGGTCTAAATTGGGTGGCACTTCCCGACAGTCCAAACAGTTACCTTACACCTTTCTGGTAGGTTGGACGGTCTGGGTGTCAACAATCAACAACTTCAGAAAACTCGAAAAACTCTTAAAGAGACTTTCTAATATCCTAAAGATAGAAATTCATAATGGGCTATTTAGCAATCTGCAAGGCCCATCTGTGTGTGTATGTGTGCTCTCTGATCTTTTGATCCATAATATCTGGGTTTGAATCTCGAAGACGGACGGCACATGCTTTGTTCTTATAGATTCACTTTAAATTATCGGTTCGGGTTAACCCGTTCAGGTGAAATTTATTTCCCTCAAGCTGCCCACCCAGGTTCTATTAAAATTTTGATTGAAAAATTGTAAAAATGCATATCAACAGAAAGTGACGATTAATTAATATTTTATTTTCGTTTTTGCACACTTTATTTTATTCCAAATCATACATATCACTATAACTTAACGGAAATATAGTTTAATGTCTCTTAAAAAAAGAAGAAACTGGTCCTGCCTTTTGTTTTATTATAAGGTTTTAAATAATACTATTGATTGCCCTACTTTACTTTCTTGCCTGGAATTCCACATACCTGTCAATAATACCAGGAAAAAAACTCTTTTTCACAATACTATTGTTAAGCGCAACTATATTAAATGCTATTCTATCTATAAATTTGTTGATCTATATAATACTTACTGTGCTGATATTGATATATTTAACTTGACCCCTGCCTGTTTTAAAAAAGCCTGTTTCAATGCGCTTGATATGTTTACTAATTAGTATTCTTGTATCCTATGTTCTGTACTTTTTAATTTCTTGTGTGGCTACTGTAACTGGATTTCATCTGTAGTTGCCACGTTAATTGAATAAATAAATAAATAAATAAACTTATCCGACTATCACTTTCAGAATCAACTAAAACATGACAGATTTCGTTTGTCACAACCTTTTCTCGTTTTGGAAGTCATTTTGAAGTCCACAAATTGGTAAGTACACTATTTTGTCCGACATCTGACTGGAACTAATGTAGTTTTCAATGTCGTGGTTTTCTCGACACAAAGCAACCTTTATGTACAACAGTTATACAAGGTGTACAAGATGTACAACATTATGTACAAGAGTTTATGTTATTATGTCTTCATGTACACAAGAGGTACTTTAACTACAAAAGTTCAAAATATACAGTCCAAACTGTTGAAGGTAGAAATTCGAAACTTTGCATACACTTGGGGCCCAGGAGAAAGCTTCTACTCAGAACAACTCGCTACCAAGTTACATTCTTTCCAATCTTGCACCATTCATAATAAGTGCATGATATTTTAATTTATAGTTATAGAAGACGGTTTTTGTTTTCTCATACTATGTGATAGAGAAAGTATTGTTTTCACGAAAATTTTTTAATTCGAGATTTTGATGCCAGGAAAGGCCTCCTAAACACGGTTTGACTATTTTTGGAGTGATGTTAGTCTGTCTGTGGTCGATTTCTTGTGTACACTGTCGCACGGTGAATCCATTATCCAATATTTTGGGTGTGCAATCTTGAGTTAACGCTTTTTATTTTGGGGATCAGCCAGCCTTAGGTACCAGCTGCACAGGAAAACAGGATGTGCGGATGGTCTTTGGAGATCGCATTTTACCGAAATATGCAACTTTGTCCGAGCAGTACGGGACCATTGAGATTGCTTTGTGGGCCTTTTGAATTAGCGACCGTATCAGATTGCTGGGGGCATGCAAAAGGGTTGGTTTGACCGAAGGGGTCTAATAAACCAATTATGTTGCTTTCGGATCAAGGGTTTACGCCCCAGAAATCAATGTGAGTGTTTTTGAGGTTTGAGAAGCACGTGTTTAAAATCTTTCAGAGAGAGTTTAAAATTTTTGGAAAGGAAAGCAGGGAGTTGACCCTGGGGGCGGAGGACGATATAGTCGAAAGATCTTTTCCTCCCGGCTCCTCTGGGAGATGATAAAGAATGTTGCTAGACTCGCCACTGCTAAATAATATCGGTGAGTTAACCTTCTGAGGCCTTTTTCTGATATGTTTACTTCCTTTTCTCTCTTTCTCCCCGTTTTAAAGTGTTCGAATTAACTTTGAACACTCTCATTGGTTTCGGGGCCGTAACCATTTGATCCGAAAGTAACATCATTGGTTGATTAGATCCCTCAGGTCAACCCAACCTTTTTGCAAGTCCCAGCAATCTGATACTCTTTTGGCGGATAATTCAAAAGGCTCGCAACATATATTATCCCTTTCGGCTCGGCCAAAGTTGCACATTTCGGTAAAATGCGATCTCCAAAGACCATCCGCACTTCCTGTTCCTGTGCAGCTGCTACCTGGGTCTGACCCCCAAAATAAAAAGCGTTAACTCAAGTTCGCACCCCTAAAATATTGGATCATGTGTTTAGCATGTGACTTACATGATAACGCCGCAAATATTAATGGATTTTCACGAAATTGCATATCCAGCTTTGTTACCAAACAATCTAGAACTAAATAGATGTTGTTTTTAATTCGAGCAAAATTTTTTGAAATTTATTCAAAATTTTATTTTCTGTAACATGGAACCATAGGATAAAATTTGACATAATTATTCATAAAATGGTTTATTTATGGCTCAATGATCACAAGACTTGATCAATGACTTGATCAAAAATGTTTCAATCATTGTTGTGAAAAATATCTGCGATTTAATTTTTTGTTAGTGATGTTATTAGCCCACCTCTGGGGGCGAGTTTTCCCCACCTCCCCGGGAGTCTACATTGTCAAATATGGTGTCAATCAAAATATTTTTTGAAACCATTAAAAGTGAAGAATACCATGCTATAATCATAATCATGTGGAACCATAAAAAAATCATTTAAATTTCTTTTGTAAAATTTGAAAAGAAAAAAAATAAAACAAGAAAGATCAATCATGCATAAAACACTGATTATGAAACACTTTCCAACTTCAATGCAATTTTATTTAAACATCTCTAAAATGCAATACATTCAGCGATGATATTTTTAAAATTATGACAGTACTATAATAATTTATTTTACTTAAAAATTTAAAAATCATGCAGGTAAAAGCACTTTCTAACTCCATGCTTAAAACTTCATCGAAATAAGCAATGCTATAAAATCGTCTGCTTCTCTATGTAAAATCAATGAATATTGCATTCATATCAGCTAAATTCCAGACTCCAGTGCTGAATAATTTTGCGTTAAAAAAATTCAGCAATTCTTATACAACTCATCTTACAGCTTGATTTGTTTACATTCTGCATGCGTTAAATTTAGGCTTCGTTGTAGAGGTAATCAAAGTTTAATGATCATTTAAACTAAAAAATATTATAATTGCATTGGCACAGAATTTAGATGCACAGAGAATATGCAAAAATAAAGCGGTTTTAGGACGGATGCAATACCAGATATAAATTTAAAAGAACTTTAAAAATCACGATTTTTACTCTGGGAAAAAAAATGGATGCCATATTTTATTTTGAAGTGGTTCCCGTGATCTCTTCATATAATATGGGTGTATTATTATTTTAATTTTTATTTAAAAAACGACCGAACATATTTTGATCAATTTTTTCTTTATATTTTATAGAATAATTTGAATATTTTCTAGAAATTTCAAAGCAATTTGCGAATTTTATCTTCGCTTAAAAAGTTTGAAAAATTAGGTCCCATAGGGTTCAATGTATTTCACTTTATCAACCCGGGTTCAATCCTAAATTAATTGGGTGATATTAATAAAAATATTTTTCATTAATAATTAATTTATGGATTAAAATGTCTGAAAGCTTTGAAAGTGAGACAACGCAGAGTGATTAGAGATGAAACATTGTTTTACATACAACGATTCCCATGATGTTAAAAAAACAATAAAATGAGTGCCATTTTTATGAATAAATTTGAAATTTTTTTATATTTAGAACTTTGTACTTTATCATACGCAATATTGAAAAGTATTGTTTTCAATAAAAGTTTCGATTTCGAGATTTTGACGCCAATATATGTTTTAAGACCTCCTGAACCACCGCCTCCTTTAGACGCTGCTTGTTCAGTCAGCCGTCTCTCCCTAGTAAATGGTGATTTGCGTAAGGACAACGTTCTGCGGTAGATGGCGCTACATCAGTTGAATACAGTGGTACAGCTTAATATTGAAAAGGGATATAAAAGTGCTTGAAATAGGATTTAATATTTAATTTACAAACATGATGCATGCGAAAGCAAAGGTATAAAAACGCGAGGGCTTAGTGAAACTAGGATGGACGACGTCTTATATTGGTTGCACACAAAAAAATATATATATATATATATATATAATGATTTAAATTTTTTTTTACTTTTTGCTTAAAATATTTTACTTTTGGTTGAATTTGAAAATATAGTCTGAAAAATATTCTGTTACTGTGATATAAATAACAATTTTTTACATTAAAATAATGCAAATTTTTAACTAATTTGCATTTTTAATATTATAGTTGAAATGTTTAAAGTTTGTCTAATTTTGCTTTAAAATTAATTAATTAACTTGGCATAAACTATAAAATAAATGTTGAAATGTCAATCTGTTACTTGTGGAATGAGCCAGTGACAAAATTCAATAGATATAGGTTTAATTTAGTACAAAGACGGATTTAAAACACCATCCGAATTAAGACAGTAAAATCTGATAAAGTGACTACTTTAGAAATGTCACTATATTTAGGCTATTAAATATAGTCACATATTTCAATATAGTAACTTTATTCCAATAGTAGCACAACCCCTCTTGAAAGTCTGAGAAAGTGACTCTGATGAAGTGAATCTGAGAAGTTTAAAATTTGGTTTCTTGTCCTATATACTTATTCTTAGGAAGTTGCTTCAATACAAGCTATATATATTGAATTGCACAAAATTGAATTGCATTAAAAATTTGTGTGTATAAAAGCATCCAGAATTTGCATTTGAATACACTATTGTTACTTAAAAAAATAAATCCTTTATATGGAAAATCTATAATTTTTGCCAATTTTTTTCAATAAAATTGAACAAATTCATAATAAAATAAAATATACATACCTTAATTTTCCCTTGATGCACACAACCTTGATTTCAATATCAAAAAAATATGATGTGGGCAACACATGACTTTCCTTATATAATGTAATGAATTTACTACTTTTACAGTAAAAAAATAGGTTTTTCTTACAGTAGATACTAATATTCTTTCCAAGATATTGAATTTTCGACAAATAGTCGTCATTTTCATTGATTTAGCGTCATTTTTATCCATTTGGCGACGAGATTTTCGTTAATTTGGCAACATTTCGAAAAGTCGCCAAGTTGGCGACATTCCGCCAAATTTGTCGCCAAAATTTCGCCAAGCGTTATGGACGAAGAAATAAGTTGTTCTTACAACAGAAAAATGACTATTGGCGTTCAAATACAAAAGTATTACTCACAGTATCTTTTTTCATGAATGGAACGAGCTAGATCTACGAGAATGATGTCACCCAATTTATCGCATGGTATTACATATGAAAAGTGAACATGTTTCTCAATAGGAAATATTTTTTTTCATTTTATATGACTTTTTAATAATTTTTTTGAAAAATGTGCAATATCATCGAGAACGGTTCATGTTAGCATTCTAAAATTTATGTCAATCGTTTTCTAATGAAAAATTACATAAGAAACGTCTATTTGCGTAACTTTACTAGTGGTTTTGATTTTTTGACGATTTTTTCAATATTTTATTCGAAAATTTAGGGGGTTTCTGAACATTCGATTGCATTTAAAAACAATAGGCTTCCAGTGTTTGCGGATTGTGATTTTTGTACCAAATTTGGTTCGAATCGGTCCATTCGTTCGTCAGTTATCGTCTCCACAGACTCACTGACACACACACACACACACACACACACACACATACTTTCACACACACACACACATACACACACACAGACATCACTTTAAAAATGTTTGATTCGTGATCAGGGATGCTTGAAACGTGCTCTCCCGTCGAAAACTCGATTTCGAATTTTCGACCCCGTCACAATACTTTCCTTATACATTATGTATATAAGGAAAGTAAAAAGTAGGTTTTTCTTATAGTAGATATTAATATTCTTTCCAAGATATTAAATTTTCGACAATTAGTCGTCATTTTTATCCATTTGGCGAGATTTTCGTTAATTTGGCATCATTTCAAAAAGTCGCCAAGTTGGCGACATTCCGCCAAATTCGTCTCCAAAATCTCGCCAAGTGTTATGGACGAAGAAATAAGTTATTCTTACAGCAGATAAATGACTATTGGCGTTCAAAAACAAAAGTATTACTAAAAGTATATTTTTTCATGAATGGAATGAGCTAGTTCCACGAGAATGATGTAACCCAATTTATCGCATGGTAGTACATATGAAAAGTGAACATGTTTCTCAATAGGAATTTTTTTTTATATGACTTTTTGATAATTTTTTTTAAAAAATGAACAATATCTCGAGAACTGTTCATGTTAGCGTTCTAAAATTTATGTCAATCGTTTTCTAATGAAAAATTACATAAGAAATGTCTATTTGCGTAACTTTATTAGTGGTTTTGATTTTTTGACGATTTTTTCAAAATTTCATTCTAAAATTTAGGGGGGTTCTTAACATTCGATTGCATATAAAAGCAATAGGTTTCCAGTGTTTACGGATTGTGATTTTTGTACCGAATTTGGTTCGAATCGGTCCATTCGTTCGTCAGTTATCGTCTCCACAGACTCACTGACACACACACACACACACACACACACACATACACACACACAGACATCCCTTCAAAAATGTTTGATTCGTGATCAGGGATGCTTAAAACGTGCTCTCCCGTCGAAAACTCGAATTCGAATTTTCGACCCCGTCACAATACTTTCCTTATACATTATGTATCTAAGGAAAGTAATACATATAAGAACATCCAATGATAAAATCAAATCAGCAATAAAATTAACTTTAAAATTAAATTAACAATAAACTTAAGGATAAAATCCAATGCTAAAAGTAGAAAAAACAACTAGAAATTTAAATTTCAAGGTCATTCTACCGTAAACCAATCTAAACATATGGATAAACCGCAAAAAAGATTTGACGCAAGCGGCGCCCTCACGCGGTACAATGTGTCATAACTCAAAATCAGCGCCAGCAGCTGACTGAACAAGCAGCGTCCAAAGGAGGCAGTGTCTGAACACGGTTTAGTTATTTTTGGAGTGATGACCTGCTGCAGCATGTGCAATGTTTCTGTCGGCGATTTCCGCGGACGTCAATGCCTGCAAAGGGGGATCGAACTGTTTGGGATAGGGTATGTCAAATACTTGTCATTTTGGGAAGTTCTTTGAGATTGACGCTGTCCCACCCGTAAGCAAATGTTAAATGTGTAAAATAATGTTATATATTAAAACTTTTTTTTGTCGATTTTTGCTTATTTCAACGTCCACCGTCCCCTTAAGTGTGAAGGCGTATCATTTAGTGACAACTAGCCATTTAGCATGCGTGGGTGGAAATGTCTTATAGTATTATACAGGCTCCCTTATAAATTTTATTAAACCTTCAATTTTCAATTGAATTGTTCTAGATCTACAAAATATAGGGTCTACTAATAGGAAAGCAACTATAATCTATCTATTTTAAATAGATAGAATTCCTATCCCGAAAACGAAGCAACATAGGCTAAAATTTCTAGCTCCTTTCTAGCTAATTGCAGAGTGTTTTCTATTTAGTATGGATATATGTGTGGTTTGCATATAACATGAACACAGACGATAAAGAAAGAAGTCGACGAAAATCGATAATTATTGAAATGCTTCGCTATGCTGGTGGTGTTCTGAAAGAAATGGTGAGAAACACGCATAGGAAAATAATAATTCGTGTAATAATCTAATTTTAATGTATTTAGAATTTTTATTCTTACAGTAAAAAAATAAACGTTGTATAAAAATGGCAGGCAAATGATGCAATACAATAATTACTCGTTTTCGTTAACATAAATTTTTATCCTCTATGTACATGTTATGTGCAGATCGCACGTCTTTCCATAATAACGTTTTATAAGTTTGTGATTGAAGATTTTCGCCTACTATGTTTTCTTTTCCAGATAGGAACTCTAACTTTTTTCATTCATTGTTAGAGGCGCTGCAAACTTTCTCAATTGATAACGCCTAGTCGCTTTCCTATTAACTGACCCTGTTGTTGCAGCTGAAGAACATTTCATACGAATGTTAAAGTGACGCATAAGCACTTATGAGGTAATCCTGTGTATTTCTGTCATTATCATCTCTATTATTGCTTTCTTTCAAAATGAATTCTGAAGACATATGTTACATGGTAAAAATGTAACATCGTAAGTTTTGGACGGATCGCAATCTATAAAGATTGTCCCTGTATTACTTTTACAATAAATATATGCTTCCCCAGAAGGACACCTGCAAAGGAAGTGAGAACAACGCTTCTTCGAATTCGTTAACGGAGACATTTTAATTACAGAGTGGCTCATAGTGGGGCGCCTTGGAAACAGGTGACCTCTTAACCGCCACTGGTCACACGTGAGTCCGAGGTCGTGAGAACTTTCGGCCAGCTGACACATATTAATTCTTGGGTGCTAACCAAACCCCCGAGATGACAGCACTCAATAACAGATATGTAACCCTATGCTGTCCAATGAAAGTACCAGGGGCTACAATGTCAGGCCAATTACAACCAGGGGCGTAGTTTTGTAGGAGGTAACAATTTTCAGATGTTCAAGAGAGAGTCAGATTTTGAGAGAAGTCACGACACTTGCTTTTGTGAATTTGGAGAGAGAAGTGTCCTAAAATAACTGCGGAGATGCCGGGCACCCGCCGCCTTCTAACCCGATGACGGGCCACACAACGGAGTACCGAGGTACGACATGCATGTCTTTTACATATATTTTGGTAGCCAGATTCTATCTCTCTCTCGACATTTGATTAGCCTTCATATTTGAAATAATTGTTCCTTTTGTAAATTATTATAACTGTATTTTAAGGCAGTATATGTTTGGGTAAGAGTTAACTTTAATCCTACTGAAATTTGATCGTGATGGAATTTAATTAAATATGTGTAATTATGAGAGGCGTTCTTGTAGAACGGAACAAATATTACTTCAATGAGATTAGATGTGAATACCACTAATGTTGTGTTAATTAGAATAACTTTGCGAGGATGATATGGAGAATAATTATGTTTAAGTTAAAATGTTAATTAAATATGTTCTTATTATTTTAATCATTTGTAAATAAATTTGTTATTGTTTTATATTATATTCGCTGTCCTCATTGTTTGCTTATATTTTAGAATTGATTTATATGTGTTTATATCCGACACGGCCACTGTCGAAGTTGACTTTAATGGGGAGAATTAATAATAATACTTGCGCCCTGACCGGACGTGTTGAAGACCCAGGCCGTCCGACTCATCCGAAGACTTGAGCAACCATTTGGACGGCCGGATGACCGGACGTGTGGTGAAAACCCACGCATCAACATGTTTTGCCGGACTACGTATATCTCGACGTTCAGAATTGCCATAATTTGTGCGTTTATATTTAACACTTTAAATTAAACATAAACGTACAAAGTTTTATACCTGTATACTTTTCAGACGTTTATTTTTTAAGGAAACTTAAACCGTTTTGCAGCAATGCGATATGCATATTGAAATTTGAATCTTCGATTAAGTTTTGACTAGATCAATGCGAAATATGATATTTTCTAGTTTTAATTGACATTGGAATTTATCTGCTGCAGAAGTTTCAGCATTCATATTTATGAAGACGTTTATTTTAAAGGCTTTAGCTGTTTGGGGCATATTACTTTCTTTATATTAGGTCGTATATGTAAATAAAACTTTACTATGTCCTATGAAAAAATTAAATTAATGATGTGTAAACTTTTAGTAGAACCTCATCTCATTAGCGGTTAAGTTATTTTAAAATTATTTTATTTATAAATTATTCAATCAATTATTCTATTTACAAGTTATTTTATAAATTACTTTATTCATAAGTTAATTGTTTCTAAATTATTCTATTAATTATTATTTTTCTAAATTATTTTCTAAATTAATATGTTCATGATTTATTTTTTTAGTCATTCTGTTCATGAATTATTTTATCAATTAGTACGTTCATAAATTGTTCTGGTTTTAGCCGATGCGGTGGCTGAGCGATCCAGGCAAGCGTTTTCTTGTGTTCGCTCGACTGCCGGGTTGTGCGTTCGAGTCTCACCTGCGAACATGGATGTTGTGTTGTTGGGCGCAGTGTGTTCCGTCCCCACTGGTGCGCCGGGTCAACGTCATGTGACGGCTAAATGGTTCACTATAGGTGAATGATGGTGACTCAAGTGCCTGATCATTGGTAAAAAAGTTCAGTTTCTGAATTATTCTATCAATTACTCTGTGCCTACATTATTCTATCAATTATTTTGCATCAAAATTATTTTATAAATTTCTATTTCAAAATTATTCTATAATCTTTATTATGTTTCTAAATTATTCTATAAATCCTGTTTCTAAATTATTTTATAAATTATTCTGTTCATAAATTAGTCTATAAGTTATTCTATTCATAAATTATCCCATGAATTATTCTGTTTCTAGATTATCCTATAAATTCTTCTATAAATTACCCTGTTCATAAATTATTCTATAAATTACTCAGTTCTGAAAACAAGATCATTTCATCAAATTGCTTTGAAATGTCGGTTCAAATTCTATTGAAGCAGGGATCTGAATCTTAGAATAAGTTATGAAGAGAGAGGCGTGAAATCGTGATAGGTTCAAGTTTAAATTCACTTTCAAGAGTTAATCTGATGTGAAAATTCTAACATTCATATTTCAAGGATTCCGTGAATTCCAAAGGTTTTCATGGAATAAAATAAATTTTATTTTAATTTTCTAAAAACTTTTTATAGGTTTCCGAAAAATTATTTTTTTTTTATCAATTTGAAGGCACTTGCAAATATTCAATCATCTTTGTAAATTTTTTTCATCTATATTTAATTGTATGTATTTTCGTTTCCTTTGCATAAAAATAAGTGTATTATGCTTAAAGTTTCTAAAATTGCTTTGGAATTTGGCAATAACATAGCTGACTTGCGCAATTAAATTCTATACAAAACAATTATCCAGGAAAAGATTCCGTAATAGTGAAATCTTAGTTTGGAAACAAAATTTGGGAACTTCCAATAGAATAATTTGGAGAACTTAACATATTTGTTCCTTGAATTATCCAGAACTATCCAAAACTAGAAAATAGTCGTTTCAATTGAAAATTAGCCAGTTAGGTTCCGCCTCGTTGGTGAGTTTGAGCCCTGTAGGTCGAGGGAGAAAAGACTTCAGGAGCATTTTAAAAGACTGTGTTCATCTAGGGAGAGAAATCGACAATCAATCTTCTTTAGATTCGGTTTAGTAATCAGTACTACAAGGGTGCAAAGATTTAACATTTTACTAATAGCTACCCTCCACCAAGAGCTTTATTTCTGAAAAGCGGCATACATCAAAGAACCGAGAAGAAAATGTCCCAGTGTGTGGCTGACAACACCGAAACGTTTTCCCACTTAGGGTTTAATAGGTATTTTGTGCTCTGTGGGCGTGTTCCTTCAAAGGGTTGTTTTTCTTCTATATTATTTAACACAGATTTATTTTCTTTTGGAGCCCTTTCTTCTAAGAATCCTTTGGCGTATTTTTCGTTGGGGTGAAAAAAACAAATAAAAAATACCCCTTAAAAACACTCATTTTGCTAAAATATTTTTTTTCTGTATTTAGAGCGAAAATACGCAAAGTATTCTTAAGTATTCTAGTAGACTGCACACTATCGACTACTGGACGCATCCGAATTGAGCCAAGTTTTATTAAGGGGACGGTGGTCGTTGAAATGAGCAAAAATCGACTAAAAAAAGTCTTAATATATAATATTATTTTACACATTTAACATTTGCTTACGGGTGGGACAGCGTCAATCATTGTACCTCAGGTGAAATGTTTCTGTCTGCGATTGACGTGACTGCGATTGACGGCATTGGCGTCCATAGAAATCGCAGACAGAAGCATTGCACCTGAGGTGCAATGATTGTCGCTGTCCCACCCGTTTCCCACCCTATTTCCATGGACGCCAATGCCTGCAAAGGGGGATCGAACTATTTGGGATTGGGTATGTCAAATACCTGTCTTTTTGGGACGTTCTTCGTTTGGGATGGACGCTGTCCCACCCGTAAGAAAAAGGTTGAATGCATTTTTTTTTAAACGGAATTTTCAAAGGTTTTACATTTTTAAAATGCTCCATGCATTTTAATTTTTGTCTGAGATGCATGAAATTTGGCAAGAAGACACCTCTCATACCTTTTAATGAAATTGGGTATGCATTTTATAATTGGACTTTATTAAGGTAATTAAAAGTGAATAAGAACCTAATTAAATGATGAAAATTAAGTTTTAATGCAGAAAAATATTTAAAAAAAATGAACTTTCTAAGGGATTTAAAAATGAATACTCAAATTTGTTCATAATGTGTTTTTGAGTGATCATAATGTAACATTAATCAAAAATGTGAACAAATGGAAAGCAAGGAGCATTTTCAAATTTTCGTTAAAAAAATTAAATTAAAAAAAAATACCAAATTATAACAAAATTAAAGAAAAATTTAATGGTATTTTATAGTAATGTTAAGAGGAATATTTATACACATTTTCACGTTCCTAAGTCAATAAATAAATAAAAAAATTTTCAACGTCCACTGTCCCCTTAAGACGATTATTTAAACGCTTCGAAACTTGCATGCGAAGAAGGGATTATCTTCGCATGCAATTAATGTTGTCATTTGAGTTTAAATAACAAATTACATATAAAATAGCTATTTAGAAGCATTTTTAAAGATGATTAGTTTTTAAAACAATTTTTTTTCGATTTTCTGAAACAAATGTTTTTAAAATGGAGGAAACTTTCTCGTTGTCCATTTGTTCCAAATATTAACAGTCCACTGAATTTAATCGATGAAAAAATTGTGACAAATTTATTTATTATAATTTATAATTTATTCCGTAAATGTCGCGATTTATGTCGAAAAGTTAAATTTTATATATCTGAAGAACGGTTTCTTTATAACTCCTGAGCAATGGCTCTGTTCATCTCGGGTAAAAACAATTACAAAGTGTTTGCGTATTTGATAATAGTGTTATTGTTACATTTATTTTATGAATTTTTCTATTTAAAGGAAAACTTGCAACAATTCTATTTAAACTAAAACTTGCAACAATTCTCCTTAAAGGAAAACTTGCAATCTCATTAGTGTCAGTGATATAAATTCTTCAATTCGCACAATCCTTGACGGAATTCTTCCATAACTTCAATCTTTGATTCGATTTCTACGGAAAATTTGCAGAGATCAGATTCTCTCGTTAAATTTTAATTAGGAAGGTGTAAAATCGCGATTGGTCCCAACTTTAATTGACTTGCCGGAATTAATCTGTAATGGAATTTCTGTTATTCGTATATTTGATAAACGCTTGTTAAAGAGGGTTTCATTTGGTGCAGTATAATGCAATCTTAATGCATTAAAAGCTGTCAGACGGGAAATTTTGGAAAAGTTTTGCGAGAAATTTAATGTAATACTGTTTAAAAAAAACATTTTTATTTTGCATTTTTAATTGACACAACATTTTACTGACAGATAGGTATTGGATGATAATTTTGTAGTGTTTTTGAGAGTGATGCATTATGCATATTGAATATAAGTATAACCTCGTTTTTTACTTTCCTTATATACATAATGTATAAGGAAAGTATTGTGAAGGGTTGAAAATTCGAATTCGAGTTTTCGACGGGAGAGCACGTTTCAAGCATCCCTGATCACGAATCAAACAGTTTTGAGGTGATGTCTGAATGTGTGTGTGTGCGAAAGTATGTGTGTGTGTGTGTGTGTGTGTGTGTGTGTGTGTGTGTGAAAGTATGTGTGTGTGTGTGGAGACGATATCTCACGAACGAATAGAGCAATTCGAATGAAATTTGGTACAAAAATCACAGTCCATGAATACTGGAAGTCTATTGATTTTAAACGTAATCGAATGTTCAGAACCCCCCTAAATTGTCGAGTGAAATTTTGAAAAAATCCTCAAAAAATCAAAATCTTTAATAAAGTTACGCAAATAAAGATTTCTAATGAAATTTTTCTTTAGAAAACGATTGACATAAACTTTAGAACGCTTACATGAACCGTTCTCGGGATATTGCACTTTTTTTAAATAAATTTATCAAAAAACCCCATAAATTAAAAAAACATATTAACTGTTGAGAAACATGTTCACTTTTCATATGTAATATCATGCGATAAATTGGATGGCATCATCCTCGTGGATCTAGCGCGTTCCATTCATGAGAAAAGAAACTTACTTTATAAGTAATACTTTTGTATTTAAACGCCAATAGTTATTTATCTGCTATAAGAATAACTTATCTCTTCATCTATAACGCTTGGCGAGATTTTGGCGCCGAATTTGGCGGAATGTCGCCAACTTGGCGACTTTTTTAAATGTTGCCAAATTAACGAAAATCTCGCCAAATGGATAAAAATGACAGTAAATCAGTGAAAATGACGACTAACTGACGAAAATTCAATTTCTTGGAAGGAATATATATATATATAGCTATTATAAGAAAAACCAATTTTTTTATTGTAAAAATAGTAAATTCATTGCATTATATAAGGAAAGTCATATGTTGCCCACATCAAATTTTTCCCTATTGTATAAAGAAAGTGTTGTTTTAATGACAATTTTCGAATGACAATTTTGATGAATAAGCACACGCTTCAAGACCTCCAGAAAATATTTCGAAGGTTTTTGAATGATGTTCCTCTGTCTGATGTTCATTCGTCTGTGTGTGTGTGTGTGTGTGGGGGGGGGGGGGTAGGGATGATGTTTTAAAGAAAACTCAATAACAATTACTACTATTGCTTTCAAATTTTACATATTGATATATTGTGTAAAACCCTAGAGTTAGAAATAATTTGAATTTTGTGACTTTCACAGCCCTTTTTTTTCTGTGAAATAACCACTACAATTCATGGAACTATGACGGTAGCATATAAAATTAAAAGTGTCTGTTCAGCATACTAATTCCCAGCATTTGACAGATTTCTGTGAAATATTGTATGGTCATTTTCTACTAATATAATAGGTAACTCAGTCCGTTTCAAAGCTCTGTCGCCAGAGGCTGTTGAAATATTAGTAACCCCCCCCCCCCCCGAAACCCGCCCCGCGAAATTAAACTTTACGTAGAAATAATGTTGTGTAGACGGCTGTATTAGAAGAAATTTATATCTTATTATGTTGCAATAGAAATAAATTAAACTTCTTTATATGTCAGACGATTTAAATCTAGTTTATCCGATGAAAATAATAAAAATAATTAAAATGAAATTCCTATACATCAGCGGTAATCTATTTTTGATTGGGTTAAATTAGTTACGGTTTTGGTATGTCAGATTACGAAAATTATGAAGTTTTATTTTAATAAATATTTAACAAATTCTTACATTTTCTATTGCGTTTAACAAATTCTTACAACATGTAAAAATGGTATAGATAAAAACAGTATTATTATAAAAGATGAAATTGGTGCGACTTTATAATTTGCTACCATTTTAATCTCTTCTGTTTGGAGTATATTTACCAAACTTTATATTCTTTGTGCATTTGCTTACAAACAAAATTAGGAAGCTATTCTTAAAATGTGGTAGCTCAAATGCTTTTGTATAGCGAGAACCTTCTTATACTGTTCTTAATAAGAGAGGAAATAAAAATAAAATTATACATTTCACTATAATTCTTCAAGAAACAATATTATTTAGAATACTATTAGAATGTGCACATATTTTAACTCACGAGCAGCGCTCAATATACAGGGTGTCCCTTTAAGACCAAATAAACTCTGCAGAGCAAGGATTTTAGCTCGGAGTACATAAAAAATGACCCAAGAACCATACCTCTACGTCCAGTAGTTTTCGAAAAAAAATGCGAAAGAAAAAGTTTGACGTTACATCCGCTGCTTGGAAAATAAGCTTTATTGCAAATTGTGTTTACACAGGAAGATGCTCAAAATGACCACCGCGTATTTCGAGGCACGCATGCGCAGGCCTTAGAATGGCTGCTGATTGCACACGATGTAAAATCTTGTTGACCGCAAAAGGGAACGCAACATGAAGACGAGCAACTAAATCGCTTTCTGTAGTAACTGGGGTTCTATATATCAATTCCTTCCGATGGACCATAGGGAGAAATCCAAAGGTGTCAGATCTGACAATTGTGGCTGCTACAAACCGAACTCCCCCTCCCTCGTCCAATCCAGCGACCTGGGCATTCCATATCCAACCAATCAAGTACAGCTGAGCTGAAATGGGCCGGTGCTCCATCAAGCTGGAACCATTGGCCACGTATTGCCGATAAGGGTATGCCACCGAGGAAATTAGTTAGTACATTACGGAGAAAAACCAAGTATGAACGTCCCGTGAGCCGTTCGGACAGTATATAGGGTTCAATAATGAGATTGCCGAGGCCCACACATTTACAGACCAGAGGACCTGATGTCTCTGCGGGCGGTTTACTTGAGGATTGGACTCTGATCACACGTGGCTGTTCTGACCGTTGAAGATCCCGTCACATATGAAACATGCTTCATCCGTCTACAAGATATGTGTAATGAAAGCATCGTCGACTTCATGTTGTTGCAATAGCCAGTCACAAAAGTCGATGCGTCAGTGCAGGTCATCTGGATGCAGTACTGCACGGTTTTGAAGTGGAATGGGTATACCCTTTCTGCCCGTAATATCCAATGCACAGTACTGCTGCTCGCATTAAAGTGCCTGGCTAGTGCTCAACTCCGGATTTGCTTCACCCGTCGCAGTGTCGCATCTTCCTGTGATAGCGTCGGCCCGTCGTGGATTCTTCCACTAGCATCGCTGAGAGTTTCTGTCGGCTGAACCCTTCAAGTATTTCTCAGTCTGTCATCCAATCTGCGGATGACATTGGCATCGGGATGACGGCATCGTAGATAGCGACGGGCATACTCTCTCGCAGTTCGTAAGGTATTACTATTGCGTTGACTGAAGATAACGTTCATGTCGCAATATTCACAAACGGAATAATCAGCATGCGAAGAATACCTATAGCTTCCAGATGCCGCCTTTTACATGAGCCAAACGACGGCTGTTCATTTGCATAACAGACATGCAGCTATCATCAGTCTCTTATTATGCCACTTTTCCCCTTTTGCAAGCGTAATAGAATAATGAGGGGTAATATTTTTATTTCTTTTAAATATTTTAGTCTCATCTGTTGTGTAGTTTCGCATGTTTTCAATAAAGCATTTTTTCCTTGCACAGGATGTGACGTCATACTTTTCCTTTCGCATTTTTCTCGAAAACTATGGGTCGTAGAGGTACGGTTCTTAGGTCACCTTTTTACTTTCCTTATATACATAATGTATAAGGAAAGTATTGTGACGGGGTCGAAAATTCGAATTCGAGTTTTCGACGGGAGAGCACGTTTCAAGCATCCCTGATCACGAATCAAACATTTTTGAAGTGATGTCTGTCTGTGTGTGTGTGTGTGTGAAAGTATGTGTGTGTGTGCGTGTCAGTGAGTCTGTGGAGACGATAACTGACGAACGAATGGACCGATTCGAACCAAATTGGTACAAAAATCACAATCCGTAAACACTGGAAGCCTATTGTTTTTATACGCAATCGAATGTTCAGAAGTCCCCTAAATTTTCGAATAAAATTTTGAAAAAATCGTCAAAAAATCAAAACCACTAATAAAGTTACGCAAATAGACATTTCTTATGTAATTTGTCATTAAAAAACGATTGGCATAAATTTTAGAACGCTAACACAAACCATTCTCGAGATATTTCACATTTCTCAAAAAAATGATCAAAAAGTCATATAAAATAAAAAATATATATTTCCTATTGAGAAACATGTTCACTTTTCATATGTAATACCATACGATAAATTGGGTGACATCATTCTCGTGGATCTAGCTCGTTCCATTCATGGAAAAAGATACTTCGAGTAATACTTTTGTATTTGAACGCCAATAGTCATTTGTCTGCTGTAAGAATAACTTATTTCTTCATCCATAACACTTGGCGAGCTTTTGGCGACGAATTTGGCGGAATGTCGCCAACTTGGTGACTTTTTGAAATGTTGCCAAATTAACGAAAATCTCGCCAAATGGATAAAAATGACGCTAAATCATTGAAAATGATGACTAATTGTCGAAAATTCAATATCTTGGAAAGAATATTAGTATCTACTATAAGAAAAATATATTTCTTTACTGTAAAAGTAGTAAACTCATTACATCATGTAAGGAAAGTCATGTGTTGCCCACATCAGATTTTATGTATTGCGAGCGAGGATTCTCGTTCTGCAGAGTTTGTGAGGTCTTGGTGGGGCATCTTGTATAATCATGTATATGGGAAAAATTGATAATTTGAACTAGGATATGCTTACTAATGAACTGAATGTGCTCATATTTTCTGTAATCGAGGAATTCTCTAAAGATCATTGACTCTTAATTACCACAAGATCCGCTTTTCGTGTTATTGAATTATTCTTAACTTGGGGTCATTAATTAGCGTACACAGCTTACGCACAGTGTACGTAACTAGAAAACAAACACTATAACTTCGGGATTTGCTTTCAGTGTAAAGTGTACATCAGTGCGATTGTACACAAGTTCAGGGTACGTAAGTTATCTCTTTAATTGCTTTAAAAGTCTCCTAGATAGAAAACAACATTTACAATAACCAACTATCAATTTGGTGTAGTCTGGATACATTGACTTTGATAATAAGTTTGTCGAAATTTTGCAAACTTAACGAGTTGAGGAAAATTCAAGAAAAATGATCGAAAGTTGATTATTTTCTGCGAAATATATAATATTTTCCAGAATATGCCATAAAGGGTATATAAGGATGTTCATTATTCAGAGAACTATGTTATGTGGTATAATTTTTGCTCGGTATGGTGATATAAGTGATCTTATGTTATATGCGTGTTCTTGTGTGATATGACTTAAGCTGTTTTGAGAATACGATTTTCTTTTATTTTTCCGAGAACGTAATTTCAGTTCTATTACAGCTGATAATTGTTTTTTGATCTTGATTCCTTGAAAATTTATTAGCTGTACATGGCTGAATCTGTATCTAATTATCAACAGTCTGAAAAATATGTTGGTGTCTAAAGGTATCTTTACACATATAAAAAAAATCTGATGTGGGCAACACATGACTTTCCTTATATAATGTAATGAATTTACTACTTTTACAGTAAAGTAAATAGGTTTTTCTTATAGTAGATACTAATATTCTTTCCAAGATATTGAATTTTCGACAATTAGTCGTCCTTTTCATTGATTTAGCGTCATTTTTATCCATTTGGCGAGATTTTCGTTAATTTGGCAACATTTCAAAAAGTCGCCAAGTTGGCGACATTCCGCCAAATTCGTCGCCAAAATCTCGCCAAGCGTTATGGACGAAGAAATAAGTTGTTCTTACAGCAGATAAATGACTATTGGCGTTCAAATACAAAAGTATTACTCAAAGTATCTTTTTCATGAATGGAACGAGCTAGATCCACGAGAATGATGTCATCCAATTCATCGCATGGTATATACATATGAAAAGTGAACATGTTTCTCAATAGGAAATATATTTTTTTTTTATTTTATATGACTTTTTGATAATTTTTATGAAAAATGTGCAATATCTCGAGAACGGTTCATGTTAGCGTTCTGAAATTTACGTCAATCGTTTTCTAATAAAAAATTACATAAGAAATGTCTATTTGCGTAACTTTATTAGTGGTTTTGATTTTTTGACGATTTTTTCAAAATTTCATTCGAAAATTTAGGGGGGTTCCGAACAATCGATTGCGTATAAAAATAATAGGCTTCCAGTGTTTACCGATTGTGATTTTTGTACCAAATTTGGTTTAAATCGGTCCATTCGTTCGTCAGTTATCGTCTCCACAGGCTCACTGACACACACATACACACACACACACATACTTTCACACACACACACATACTTTCACACACACACACATACTTTCACACACACACACACACAGACACACACACAGACATCACTTCAAAAATGTTTGATTCGTGATCAGGGATGCTTGAAACGTGCTCTCCCGTCGAAAACTCGAATTCGAATTTTCGACCCCGTCACAATACTTTCCTTATACATTATGTATATAAGGAAAGTAATAAATTGTGCTCAGCGCTGCGCACAAAGCACGGTTTCGTGCGAACTTTTGCAATTCAGGATTTAATTTCGACATTTATCGACTCAAAACAGTTTTTTATAGCTTTGTAGAATCATTTGAAAGGAATATTTGAGGTGGTGAGCTATTGACCGGTTAGAGGCTGGACAGAGTTGATAGGAGTGGTAAATTGTTTCATAATTTGTTTTGCATCGTATGCATTCACGTTCGATTTTTCAGTTTGTATTTATGTGTTATGATGCAATGTATCACCCCTTTAAAAATTTATTCAATTATATCGAACAGCTGTTGAGAAATTAATGTTTTTATGCATGTGAAGGTAATTTTGGCTATTAGTGTATATACAGTTTCAGCCTGAAATTATTTATTAGTTCTGGTGATAATACATGGATATTATAGCATTAGCTAAAAATTAAGATAGAAAATCTTCTAGAAAAATATCCATACAATGGAAAAATGTATGAAAATTATTATCTACTAAAAATTTAAAATGTCTCTCCAAATCAACCAAATATGTTAAGATCACTGATTCTTGCAATTTTTTAGAAATGGGATACTTTTGTACATACTACATGACCTATTTATATAGCGATCATGTCTTTTAAATTAAATGCAAACATTAAATATATAATACCATTAATAATAAATATTTACTAAAGCTCATAATTCTTTTTCTTTTCTGGCATATGAAACAAATAGACACAAAAATAATAAATCCGGATGTATTTGCTGAATTTTTTGTTAATAATGTATACGATAACTGAAATATTTCAATGTTAACTTTGATTAAAAGTAGTGCTCACAGTGGTATTTTTACTTTTCTTACTTTCTGTGATGACAGATTCGCACAATGTTGTAAATATTTGATACTGTGATGCTTTGGAGTACCAAGGAAAAGTGGAAGTCTAGGCAATGAAAGTAAAGTTACCGCTAACAATACATGTAGTCTGACTGACGCCATAAATTGACACTAAATTTAAATTAAGTTATGTGGGGACAATAAAACTTCCCCACGCTTCTTCGAAGGATATCTGATTAATTGGGCGTCGAGTCCGCGGGCAGTTACACCCAGTGATCTTCAGCCAGTGAGTGTGTTATCTTACCAGATTGCTGATGATTGCTTATTGAATGGAGACGGAGCTAAGGAAGTTACATGGTGGTCCTGACAGCCGATGGACTAATGCTGTGTGAGAGGGAAAGATAAGGCGGAACCATCAGAGAGAGAGAGAGAGAGAGAGAGGAGAGAGGAGAGGGAGACAGGAGAGGAGGGAGAGAGGGGGAGAGAGGGAGAGAGAGAAGGGGGAGAGAGGGAGAGAGAGAAGGGGGAGAGAGGGAGATTCAAGAGTTCGCCTTCACGGAGTTACGGAGTTCAGATGTACGACTCAAAAATGATAAAATGTTCAAGAGATAAGTTTTGATGTACAATGATGAAATAGATAAGTGTGGAACAGAGTACAGAGTTGCCAGCAATGACTGTGGCAAAAATGCACCCTACTGTGTCTCTGCAACCTGTAAGCTACTACAAACATGTACCCCTTTATTGTCCCCAAGAGCATACCATTTTAATAATAAATTGACTATAAAGTTATTTGTCCAAAATTACCAATCCGTCATCACACACGTATCCAATTTAGAATAAACCAAAATTTAATAACTTTAAAAGTATAATTGAAAATTTAATAAGAATTGTAAAATTATAAATTGAACATTTTAATGAAAGGAATATGTTTTACATAACTAATTAAGTAAGGAAAAAACAAAGTGTTATCATTTTGTAGTTGTGCATTTTGTCTTTATCTCTTAGGAATTATGTTTATATTTATGGTTTATACCGGACGCCGCAGAAAGGTGGGTTATATGTTAAATGCACATGATTTTGTACACACTATTACGAGGCCAAATTAAGTTTAATGTGTTGAACCCTAGCTTTTAATGATCCCTCCCCAAATTAACAATAAAAAAAATTAAAATAATTATAAATATCGTTCTTTTATTACCACATCTGAATGTGATGTCAGATTTAGGAGGTGTTGGAAATATTTGATATTGGGATACTATTAAGTGCCAAGGATAATAAATGTCAACTGAAAGTCAAAGCAATAAAAGCAAGGTTGCTTCTAACGATGTACCCAGACTGGTTGTCGCCATGGACTCACACTAAATTCAAATTAATTTGTGTGGGGCGATAAAACATGCCCCGTGCTAATTCGAAAGGCGTCTGCTCCTTGTGGGGCATCCGCAGACAGTGATTTCCATCCAGTGAGTAGGTTCGGTACCCTTCTTACATCGCCGAATTAAATAAATTATAATTCGTATTGTAAGAACGAGGCAAGGTACGCGAAAATTTTCAACTGCAATGTTACAGAGCGTTCTCTATTTAATATGTAAAGATGTGCGGTTTTCACGTGATGCATACACATATGTTAAAAAATCTGATGTGGGTAGTACATGACTTTCCTTATATAATGCAATAAATTTACTACTTTTACAACAAAATCAAATTAGGTTATTCTTATAGTAGATACTTATATTCTTTCCACGATATTGAATTTTCGTCAAATAGTCGTCATTTTCATTGATTTCATTTTTTTCCATTTGGCGAGATTTTTGCTCATTTGGCAACATTTAAAAAGTCGCCAAGTTGGCGACATTGCGCTAAAATATCGCCAAGCGTTTTGAATGGAGAAATAAGTTCTTCTTACGGCAGATAAATATCTATTGCCGTTCAAATACAAAACTGTTACTCAAAGTATCTTTTCTCATGAATGGAACGAGCTAGATACACGAGAATAATGTCACCAAATGTATTGCATGATATTACATAAGAAAAGTGAACATGTTTCTCAACAGATAGTATTTTCTTTTCAATTTATGGTATATTTTGATAAATTCATTTGAAAAATGTGAAATATCTCAAGAACGGTTCATGCTAGTGTTCTAAAGTTTATTTCAAGCATTTTCACGGATTCTAATTTTTGTACCAAATTTCATTCGAATCGCTACATTTGTTCGTGAGATATTGTCTCCACAGACTCTCTCTCACACACACACACACACACACACACACTTTCACACATACATACACACACATACAGACATCACCTCAAAAATGTTCGATTCGTGATCAGGGATGCTTGAAATGAGCTCTCCCGTCGAAACCTCGAATTCGAATTTTCGATCCCGTCACAATACTTTCCTTATATATTATATGTACCGGGTGGTCAGAATTAAAACACCCCTACTCTGAGCTCTCTATACATCGAACTACTCAGTGTATAGGCTCCAAAATTGTTCAACCTACTATTCAAGACATGGGGAAAGGGATTGCATGAAAAAAAAAGATTAGTTCCAGAAACACCGATAGGTGGCGCTGTATACTAAAAAATATGCTGAAAAGACACAAAATAAGCACAATAAAAAAACATGCGATATGGAAGTCTTCATTTTAAATTTCTTTTGCTGATATGAAAAAAAAAGAAGATAAAAAAGTGAAGAAACTTAAACTGTCATTGTAACTGCAATTTCGCACTGTAAGCACAAAAATTTGCATAAACCCTTGGTTTGCAGCTACTATGTTCTGGGCATAAAAGGGGATAAAACTGGGAAATTTTCATTCTTATCAGCGATGGCTGTCGCACTGCCAGAACGCGCTTTGCTTGTGAAGCTGTTTTATGTAAACAAAGGACATGTTGCAGCTGCACTTCGAGAGTTTCGTCGACTTAAGAATTTTCGCAAAGGACAATTACTTCCATAAGCTCTCAGGAGAATGATCGCTCGATTCAAGAAAACTGGACATCTTGGAGTTCAGCCGGGTCGAGGACGCAAATCGACTCGTTCAGATGTCGTTTACGATGTTGCCACCGCTATTGTTGAACAATCAATGGATAACGTTATAGGCTGTAGTAGTGCACGTGGAGTGTCACGGCACTTGGGTGTTCCCTACAGCACAGTGCGGAACGTACTGAGAAACATAGTGCATTTTTTCCCGTACAAAATTAGTCACAATCACCACTTGCTGACCATCGACGAGGAGAAGCGAGTGACTTTTGTATTGAAATTTCTGGCTAGAGTTGAAGTGGATGCATCGTGGCCTTGGCAGATTCTATGGAGCGATGAAACGCATTGCCATCTAAATGGAACAGTCAACACCCATAACTGTCGCATTTGGGACACGGAAAACCCTCGTACCTTCCAAGAGATTCCACTTCACTCACCGAAAGTTACAGTCTGGTGTGGATTCACAGCCACATTCATTCTTGGACCTTTATTTTTCGAAGAGGCTACTCCCAATGGCCCTGTAACAAGCACTGTGCCAGGAGGTACAAAAACATGCTCGAAAATTTTGTTGTACCCCAGCTGCAACAGCACCAATGTCTGGATTCAATTACCTTTATGTGCAAGATGGAGCGCCTCCACACATTGGACTCTGTGTACAGCAGTTTCTTCGGCAAAATTTTACTAATGGTAGAGTAATTAGTCGTGCGTTTCCGACTACCTGGCCATCTCGTTCTCCAGATCTTAATCCCTGTGATTTTTGGCTATGGGGATACTTAAAAAGTCTTGTTTATCGAGGACGTCTGGTAACCTTGGCAGATTTGAAAGACAGTATCACTCTGCGTGTGAGAAGCATCTTAATCGACCAATTACGATCCGCAGTTGAACAAGCTGTACACAGACTGCAGATTTTACATCTTGAAGAAGGGAACCCTATTGAGCAGCATTCCTTGCATCGATAAGGTCCTTGTGATGTGAATGTTTGGCACGTTCGAATAAAATGTGTTACAAATGTGTATTTTGTGTCTTTTCAGCATATTTTCTGTTGTACAGCGCTACCTATTGGTGTTTCTGTAAATAATTTTTTTTCGCGTAATCCCTTTCCCCATGTCTGGAATAGTAGGTTCAACAATTTTGGACCCTTTACACTGAGTAGTTCGGTGTATAGAGAGCTCAGAGTAGGGGTGTTTTAATTCTGACCACCCGGTATATAAGGAAAGTAAAAAATGAGATCAAGGAAAAGGATTATTAAAGTACTGCATCATTTAACTGTAATTTCTATTCAACATTTATTGTTTACTGCAAGAAGGATAATTCTAAATCAATTACACTCAAATCTATTTTTGTGTGGTGGATAGGGATCGCATAAAAGAAAACGCATAAAAAAAATCGCACAAAACTTCACGAGTAGCTACAAAAAATAATTTTCGCAACACAATTAAAAAGTATTTCTTTTATGCGATGAATAGGGACCGCATAAAAAAAGTCTCACGTAGAAAATAACTCAAAACCTTACGAAATAACTAGGAATTGCTTTTTTAAACGAAATCAAGACACGAGGCTTAGCAGCTACATGGAATCTCGCCAAACCTTTTGAAATCCTATTTAGAAAATACACATGCGAACATTTTAAAATATTTTATTTACATATGTACTTATTTGACACATACAAAACTTTTCAAAACGTATAACCATTATCCTTCGTAGTCTGACAATACGCGAACTTTCTTATGGTAAACTGGTTCAAAATCGCTTTCGTCACTTGAAGATACTACCTCGCACTCGTTTAGAGTTGACTTTTTTTCAGTTACCATGTAGTCTGTGATCAGTTTTTGCGACGACTGTTGTTTCACTAGACGCTTGTATATGTCTCGGTAGCCAGATATACAAGATTGAAGCTCCTTTTGCAATATTGAAGTTCTTTCAGAATTGGCATCGATTGCAAGAAAATGACATTCTAATTTATGGCAAAGTTGGAGTCCTGCATAGATTTTATCTTCTGTCATGTTCCAATTTGATTGAAATTTTCATATACCGCACAAAAAAAATCGCACAAAAAAAAAATCGCACAAATAAAAAATCGCACAAAAAAAGACCGCACAAAAACAGGTTTGAGTGTAAAATTAGCTGTTGAATAAATTAATATGATGCATTTTTTCACTATCTCCTTCAGAGGTTAATTTTAATCAAGAAATTCAATTTAAACAAGAGATTTTGAATAATTATCGATTTTACTTTACTTAATTTAGCGTCTGTGTGCAAATTACGTGCAAGCTTTACGTTCTTTAATGCTAAATAGAAAACACTATAACATTGTATTTGAAAATTTTGCTTAACTTGTTTCGCTTTCGAGATAGGAATACTAGCTTCTTCAATTCGCCGGTAGAAGCGCTGCAACCTTCTTCAGTTTATAGCGCGTAGTCTTTTTCCTATTAGTAGTTCTTTCTTTTGCAGCTTTTGAATATTTCACTTGAAAGTTAAAAGGGTGACCTAAGAGTCAACCCTATATAATGACAAGAAAGTGAAATCTTTAATTTTTTTTATAGAAGTTATAGATTGGAGTATGAAGTAATAGATTGTCTAATTAGTAAGTGATCCAACTCCAAAGCTATTAATTCATGAAAATTTGGCTTCGTTAATCAGCAATATGGATTTGAGGAGCAATATGGATCAGCAATTTGCTGCGGTGTGTGAGCATGACTTCAACTTAGTGTTTTTGCCGATGGATAAGGTATTAGAAGTTGTAGTGTGCATGTTGGTGCTCAAGTAAGGTCATCTTATTGGAATGAGTGTATATTTCCTTTTTCTGAAATTATATGTCTGTCCTCTTCGCGTATAATGTGCCGGTCCTTTTAAGTGCTTTGTAATATGCGTGCCAAATCTCAATCACTCTTTAACGTTAAGTGTCACCTTCATATTACTTTGAAGAGGAAAAGTTATATTTCTTTATATTAAAATAAAAATCTGATGTGGACAACACATGACTTTCCTCATATAATGCAATGGATTTACTACTTTTACAGTACAAAAAATAGGTATTTCTTATAGTAGATATTCTTTCCAATATATTGAATTTCCGACAATTAGTGGTCATTTTCATTGATTTAGCGTCATTTATATCCATTTGGCGAGATTTTCGTTAATTTGGCAACATTTCAAAATGTCGTCAAGTTGGCAATATTCAGCCAAATTTGTCACAAAATCTCGTCAAGCGTTATGGACATAGAAATCAGTTAAGCTTATAGCAGATAAATGACTATTGACGTTCAAATACTAAAGTATTACTCAAAGTACCTTTTCTTATGAATGGAACGAGCTAGATCCATGAGTATGATGCCACCAAATTTATCGCTTGATATTACATATGAAAAGTGAACATGTTTCTTAACAGTTATTATTTTTTTTAATTTAAGGTATTTTTCGACAAATTTATTTGAAAAATGTGCAATATCTCGAGAACGGTTCATGCTAGCGTTCTAAAGTTTATGTCAATTGTTTTCTAAGGAAAAATTACATAAGAAATGCCTATTTGCGTAACTTTATTAAAGGTTTTGATTTTTGATGATTTTTTCAAACTTTCACTCGAAAATTTAGTGGGGGTTCTGAATATTTGATTGTGTTTTAAAATAATAAGCTTCCAGTATTCACGGATTGTGATTTGTGTACCAAATTTCATTCGAATCGCTCCATTAATTCGTGAGATATCGTCTCCACAGACTCACTGACACACATACACACACTTTCACACACACACGCACGCACACACACACACACACACAGACATCACTTCAAAAATGTTTGATTCGTGATCAGGAATGCTTGAAACGTGTTCTCCCGTCGAAAACTCGAATTCGAATTTTCGACCCCGTCACAATACTTTCCTTATACATTATGTATATAAGGAAAGTAAAAATAGCTGTTGCCGTCGCTGCTGTGTAGCAAATTTCGCGTTCCTCTAGTTTCTTTGCTTCGTACTGCAGAAATTATAACATACAAAAATATAAAATGTGGTACACTTATTTTTGGGAAATACTCTAAAATAAACCGTTTTTCGATTTAAACTTTAGTTTAAGAAATATTTTCTGTCAAAGACAAAATATTTGAGCTTTGAGTTCGCGTCCTGGACAGACTACTGACAGCAATACCAAGAATTTTTGTAGGCATTTACCTATATAGTTGATTTTTTGTAAGACAGAGCCCTTTTTTCAATTTCGATGTAGTTTACACTTCTGTTATATTCTTTCTACTTTATGCACTTCTGAAATGAAAAATGTTTTTCCGTATCGGCCCGTCCATCGATTTTCTATGCCTCTTACAGAAAAAACTATTGCATACAAAAATATAAAATTTAGTACATTTATGACGACATAATAGGGAGACACAGTGAGATAAATAGTTTCACGATTTAAACTTTAGTTTAACTTGAAATAGTTCGCGAAGTCATTGCGATAGGGGGGTTTACGAAGCGTAGCGAGCAGGAGGCGTAAACTCCTGGTATTCATAAATTTATGGTGATTGGGAGTCGCCGGGTCCCGAACCAGGGACCCTTTGCTTCGTAGACTGACATCATAATCACTGAGCAAAAGCTAGCTTTTCCTCCATTCTTATAATTCGGGTACAGGTTCCAAGCATCTTTGATCAGATGTCCTTGCTGCTGCACACTCCTTCACCTGATGAGAAAGGCCCCGGTCTAATTTCGGCGAGAAGGGGGGACCGCTGAGAAAACCCCCGCGTGCCCCCCCGAAATGCAGTTGAGGGGCTGAAGTGGGCCGAGAGGCGTGTCGCCTCGGGCGTGACAGTCAGTCGTGGTCAACCAGAAAGGGAGTGTCAAGGCTTCTGACTGTGTGGTGTTGCCATCTCGTGTTGAGAGGTGAAATCTTTGGAGAGGAAGGTTTTTTCGTGCTCGTACGTCCAGGGTAACCACTGTGGCGATTAGGAGTCGCCAGGCCCCGAACCAGGGACCCTTTGCTTCGTAGACCGACTTTATAATCACTGAGCAAAAGCTGGCTTTTACTCCGTTCTTATAATTCGGGTACAGGTTCCAAGCATCTTTGATCAGATATCTTTGCCGCCGCAAATTATTCTATGAATTATTTTCTTCATAAATTATTCAATAAAATATTCTATTAATAAGTTATTCCATAAATTATTCTTTTTTTAAATTATGCTGTTCATAAGTTATTCCATATATTATTCTTTTTCTAAATTATTCCGTTCATAAGTTATTTCATATATTACTTTTTTCTAAATTATTCTATAAATTATTCTGTAAATTATTCCGTTCTGTAAACAGAATGAAATTCTTCAATTGCTTTGAATTGTCGATTCGAATTCTATTGAAATCTTTGCAGGCAGCTGAATCTTCGAATGAGTTTTGATTAGAGTCTGATGAAATCGTGCTAGGTTTAAGTTTTAATTGACTTTCCGAAGTTAATCTGCTGTGGAAATTCCAGCATTCATATTTTAAATTAAATAGGACAGAAGTTTATTTAAAGGATTGCGCTGAATAAGATATATTTATATTTGATGGTTTGAAGACGAAAAGTTATTTTCGGAAAGTTAATTTTTTTTATAAATTACTGAAGTACCTATGAATGTTCAATAATTTCTGTAATTTATTCATCCGTATTTAATTATATGTATCCTTGTTTTCTTTCCATAAAAATGGGGCGTGGCTCTAGTCCGATGGAGCGAAAATGGTTTGCATATCACCATTTTATACGACTGTGTAAATCCCATAAATTTCATTTAACTTGACGAGCAGTGCTGCCAACTTTGTAATTATCATATCATCAAAAATCGTAAGCAAAAACACCAGATTCTTAGAGCTTGTTCGTTTTGCATTCACATCACTTCGTGGTTATATTGTGGCAAGAAACGTCATATGACGTGTTCAAAATGTATGCTTTTTCGTTACAGAATTCGTTCTTGTGACGTCATTTTTCTCACCACTCTCTAATAATTATCGAGTGACCGAGGGGTGAAGAAAACGCGTCCTTCGGAAACATATTTGTGCAAAATTTGAGAACATGGATGTCGTACGGCGTGCACGACATTTTGTAATTTCAATTACGGATGCCAACCAAAATAATGAACTATCTAAATGCTGCAGAGGGAACCAATGACAACACATGCATACATAAACAGTGGTCATCCCCGTCTGCATCAACAACGAATGGTAGATATGGTAGGAAACAATGGGGGAAAGAAAAAAGCGCCCCAAAGCCGTATTCCAAAAAGTTCAGTCGACTTCAAATTTTCGAACGAGCTAACATCATGTTTCTTGGTTTTGTGATAAAAGTATATCGGAAGTGAGCGATAAAATGGAAGCTTGTTGCAGTGATGAGATGTGCAACGGTTTCGTACATCATTGAGATTGCACGAATAAGTACTTAACACAAAAGAGCAGAGGTAAATCAACTTTCAATTTGTCACTAATTAGCACGGAAGGCACACTTTTATCGATTATTCAAATAATGAACAATCAGTTCGTAAGAATAGATTATATTAACGAGTTCTTAGATATTGAACTAAAAGAACTATTTTGAGTATCGATTGTTTAAAGGAAACTGTTTTAAAAATATATGTCAATTTTATTATGTGTGTAAATATGTATTAATGAAATATTGTCAGTGTTATATGTCTTATAATAATAGATTTAATAATGGTATCATTACTCAAGATACAATGGATATCTATAACTTAAAATATTAAAATAAATTGATCAATTAAGTCAAGTGTATTTATTTATATTTTGTGTGTTCGTCTCTCCAGTTTGAGAACCTGGAGCTTACATGCTCCACCCTTAGTGGCGGCATCATAGGTAAGTCCTATAGTGGTAATTTCGATAAGGACAATTGTACCTTATGACAATGGACCATGCAAACACATTACACACATATGTATATTATTAATTATTTTACTCACGCTTCACGCGTTCTTAATGGCTAGTAGGGCTAAATGGGATAGCTACACACTTAATAAAATTTCTGAATATCGAAATGCATTTCAAATTTCAGCATGAAAATGGAATGGCGCACATTTTTGAGAGGCAAAGTTGTTGTTGTTGAGACCCAGACCGTCCGACCTACCAAAAAGGTATAAGGTAACTGTTTGGATGGCCAGAAAGTGAGAGGCAAAGTTGTGTAAGTGTTTCGAAAATATTTTTGTATCATTACCCCTAATTCGAATTTTCGTTGATCTGGAAGCTGAGGTGGGTGGAATGAAACCAAAGTCGAGATTCTGGCTCGAGTATACGTGCTCGATCATTGTCAAAAATGGTTTTTTATTTTTTAATTATTCCTTTGTATCGCCACTTCTAATTCGAATTTTCGAAATATTAGACTATTTCGTTGACCTGGAGGCTAAGATATATAAGATCAAAAACCGTGATTCTAGGTAGGGTGGAAGTGCCACACAATTAAGCAAAGTGGTTTTGAGTTTTTGATTATTCCTTTGTGCTGTTGGATGAGAGTACAAAAGAATCTATTTAAGGGGACGGTGGACGTTGAAATTTTTTAAATTTATTTATTGACTTAGAAACGTGAAAATTTGTATAAATATTCCTCTTAACATTACTATATACAATACCATTAATTTTTTTTTTAACGAAAATTTGAAATGCTCCTTGCGTGCCATTTGTTCACATTTTTGATTAATTTTACATTATGATCACTCAAAAACACATTATGAACAAATTTGTGTATTCATTTTTAAATCCCTTAGAAAGTTAATTTTTTAAAAATATTTTTCTGCATTAAAACTTAATTTTCATCATTTAATATTAGGTTCTTATTCATTTTCAATTACCTTTATAAAGTCCAATTATAAAATTCATACCCAGTTTCATTAAAAAGTATGAATTTAACTATTCGAATTTAAACTAATTCGAATTTTCTAATAAATCCAAACTAATTCGAATTTTTGAAATTTTAGATTTTTCTTTTGGTTGAAGTTGAGACGAATTGATTAGCGCCCAAACCAAGATTCCAACTACTGTTGTTGTTGAGACCCAGATAGTCCGACCTACCAGAAAGGTGAGATTCCAACTATTGTGAAGGTGCTCTATATTTTTAATATATCACCCCCTCACGTAGTCATATCAGTGCATAATATATAGATATTTGAAAATATATACTCAAATTTCACTTAAATTTCCAGAGATTGAGAAATTGTGCAGGATGAGGAGTCAAAAATCTACCACGTTACCAGAAACAATCAGCATCTTGTTAATATTTACCACGTGATCATTAGCAGTACCAAAATCTAAACTAAACAAGGAACAGAAACATAAGAGAAACCTTGTTATTCTGTGCATGTAGGGATAGAGGGGATGTGCGATAGATAGAATATTCAAATAAAAAAGTGTAATCCTTTTTCTGACTCATCTGCAACACCTTAAAGCAGAATGTACGAAACTCTAAACTTATTGCTCCCTTGCAATGAGATAACAACTTGCAATACAGCGGACTTTCTACCTTATCATCCATTTATAGCCACGCAGACAATTTACGATGGTGGGGGGGAGGAGAAACTATCAGCAGAAGGATGGTCCTTCCAAGTATGACTGAACGCTAAATTTGCCTGTACACGATCAGATTGATAGAATTAATGTAAATGGAGTAGAATCTTGTTTATTAGGTCTATCGCAGTAAGATAAAGGTAGAGAGACTTATGGCAACCTTTACGTGAAGATTGAACTAAGTCACATGACTGCTGGACTCCCCCTACGCGCATATTTTCTTGCGCACCTCTCATCCCATTGCAATTGCATGGTGTCTTCATAAGAATACATTCATAACGTACATCTTCTTTGGCTTTTAAGCTGATAATGGCAACTTTCTGACATGCATATTGACGTAACTCGAAATTTATCACAGGCGGATACATTACGTTTCCCATATGTCTTTTGTATTCATTTTAAAACATATACATATATATTTTAAAAATGCTTCTTTGGCATGTGCAACCATGCCATTCTTCAATAAAAGATAATTTTCTTGTCATATAAATAATATAAAACCTCCAAATAGTTTTTGAAAGACATTATTTTATATAGATACATTATTTTATATAGATTTTTAACTGTGCTAATATAAAAGCTTAAACTGTGCTCTATAAAAGCTTAAAATAATAATAATAATAATAAGATAAACTAAAACTACTTGCAATATGTCTATTTTTCCGTCTTGGCGATATTGTTTAAGCCAAATCGAATTGTTTACTGCTATGTTCATACTATTTTCGCATGTACATTACTTCGTCCGTGTGGTTTTTACCAAATAACGATTATAGCGTCCAGGAAACTTGAGATATTCCCATGTATAATTTATTTACTTCATTTATAAACCCAAAATGTTGTACATTATTTTAATTAAGTAAACAGAAAGATAAATAAAAAATAAAATAAACCAAATAGATTATTATTATCATGGATAAGACCAAAAGTAGATAGTATAAAGTTTAAAATATAATTTTCTAAATATTTGATATTACCTTTCATTTTATATGACATATAAAAGGCAAAGATCAAATAGACGATTTTAAGTGAAATATATCCTAAATGTATTTGAATGAAATTTTTTGAGGCAATGAGGTTGAATTCATGGAACATTTTGATTATAAGTTTTATTTCCCTACAGTGAAGTGTGGAATAGCTGGAAATGAAAACCGCTTTCTGTCGGACTGTCATGATTTCTTATAACTCGTAAACCGCTCAAGGGATAAACATAAATTTTTCAATCATTTGCGAAGTTTATTAGGAGAATGTTTATGGTAGAATATTTCGATTTTACATTGCATTTATATATACAGTGATTATTCAAAATTCACTTTCAAGCTTAAATGTGCAATATAATTCTATGAAATATTTTCCAGGCAATAAAACTCACTCTAAAGTATTATATATTTGTCTCAGAATATCCAGGGATTGAAATACTAGTTTTTGTTTAACTGTAATTATCACTTATCGTTTGAAGCCTCTTCAACCGATTTACACACTTTTTTCAACTGCTTTGTTAAGGGTGAGAGTCAGTAAATCTTCTGCCCTATCCGCGCTTTGTTGACTTTCGCAGAAGACCTTTTTCGCCGAAATTCTGCTCAAACAGTTGCGAAACATTTTCTGAAAAATAAAATGCAATGCATAGATTATATTAAGGGTGAACATCAGTAAATCCTCTGCCCTATCCGCGCTTTGTTATCTTTCGCAGCACACATTTTTCGCCGAAATTCTGCTCAAACAGTTGCGAAATATTTTCTGAAAGATAAAATGCAATGCTTAGATTATATTAAAACTAAATTTAATACCCAATAAAACATAGAATATATTTTTTTATTTTAATTCAAAATATTTTTGGTGCTGCCATCTGTTGTCGTAATGTAATGCATGCCGACTATTTTTATTTTTTAATGAACATTTTTAAAAGTCTATTCCTTCTAATACGCTATTAAATACAACCACAGATCATATATAAATTGATTGTGGCATTATTATATATGATCTGTTGTTGTATTTAATACTGTATTAGAAGGAATAGATATTTAAATATGTTCATTAAAAAATAAAAATAATCGGTATGAATTAAATTACGACAACAGATGGCAGCACCAAAAATATTTTGAATTAAAATAAGAAATATATTCTATGTTTTATTGGGTATTAAATTTAGTTTTAATATAATCTTAGCATTGCATTTTATCTTTCAGAAAATATTTCGCAACTGTTTGAGCAGAATTTAGGCGAAAAATGTGCGCCGCGAAAGTTAACAAAGCGTGGATAAGGCAGAAGATTTACTGACGTTCACCCTTAAAACTAAATTTCATACTCAATAAAATATACAATACATATTTTATATTAATCCAAAATATTTTTGGTGCTGCCATCTGTTGTCGTAATTTAATCCATACCGAATATTTTTATTTTTTAATGAACATTTTAAAATGTTTATTCCTTCTAATACAGTATTAAATACAACAACAGATCATATATAATAATGCCAAAATCACGGAAAGGTAATTTCTCATTCTATAAATTTGATAAGAGGATCTGAATGTACATCACTGAGGACTGCAGCCTTGTCTTTAAGTTCCATTGTCTTCAAGTCCAAGCTCAATTACCTTTTCGTGATTGTGGCATTATTATATATGATATGCTGTATTTAATACCGTATTAGAAGGAATAGACATTTAAAAATGTTCATTGAAAAATAAAAATAGTCGGCTTAAATGAAATTACGACAACAGATGGCAGCACCAAAATTATTTTGGATTAAAATAAAAAATATTCTATATTTTATTGAGTATTAAATTTAGCTTTAATATAATCTAAGCATTGCATTTTACTTTTCAGAAAATATTTTGCAACTGTTTGAGCAGAATTTTGGAGAAAAACGTGTTCTGCGAAAGTTAACAAAGCGCGGATAGGGTAGAAAATTTACTGACTCTCACCCTTAAGCTTGAATTGAACGAGGTTTGTTTATAAAATTACTTTCGATTTTGTGCCGCGTTAATTTACATATAATATCGAAAATTCGGAATTGCAAGCTAAATATCGGCTGAGGTACTCTTATCTTTTTGACAAAACTTTTGTTCATGTAGTGTTACTGAATACAGGAAATGGTTATGATAATAACATGCATTCTATCCTCCTACAACTACCTGCGTTACAACGAGAATTAAAATACATTTTTTTATCTGTTTGAAATGAGCATTTACAATTCCAATGTAATTTTCTCAACCGATTTTTATACTTTTCCCTCTCTCTCTCTCTCACTGTTCTATTAAACTTAAATGGGAGCAGGGTTATGGCAAACATTATTTCAAACTTTTCTTGAATTAGTGTAAAATACAAAAGTGAAAATATGCAAATAAGTTAAGCTGAATATCTCCTGAAATATATCGATTTCAGTGAAACTTTTTATATAATGAAGCATAATCCAGGGAAATGGTAATATGTTCTTAATAAAAATACACCCCCCCCCTCCCTTCCTGACCACTAGTTTGTAATTTGTTAATAAAATTTTGATACATTAATATTAAACATGCACAATCTTAAATAATATAATTAATGTTTTTTTTTTCGAATTCAGGACAATATTGTTATTAATTTAATAAATAAAATTGAAAACAATAAGCATTGAAATGATAATTAAATCACAAACCTTAAAAAATATTCAACATCGTACGATTTTACGCCAGCATATAAATATTTTATAGCGCCAAAGCGATAGGACAGCAAGTCTGGGATTATTCGACCAACAGTCACATGATATATGCAGTGTTAATTTTCTGAAGCTCTTTTCAATAGCAATGCGCAGTCCTCCTATATCTCCGTCGAAGATTAGGTTCAAACGTAACAAGGCGTGATCGCAATAATCAAAATTCTTTATAAACCAGAATAAAATATAAATAAATAGTTATTAGAAATATTTAACTCTCTCTCTAATCATTGATGTGACATTTCTTTGATTTATTTTAAACGTATTTTTAAGATACAGCTATATCCAGAAATTTCACTATTTTCATTGTATTCGCAACAGACAGAGTTTGTCAATAATATATTTTTGAACAAAATATTTTACAAAAAAATTAATTTACCATATTGGTTTTATCTATATAACAAAGTCATTTCTTTTCTACCATAAAAAGTCACCCAATTCAGTTAAAAACATGAAAAGAAAATATTATCACAAATTGAGCAAAATTGTTGATATAATGCGCATCAGAAAATGTTAAGATCAAAAATTCCTTTCCAAATCAACCAAATATGTTAATATTGAATTTTACAACTCCTTGGTAATGGGGTATTTTTGTATAATGCTACATGACCTGCAAATGTAGAGATCATGTTTTTTAAATGCTATTATTTGTATTATTTCCATTTAATGTTTCAGAATCCTTTAACAAATATTATTATAACTTCTACTTTTGTTACTTTATTGGAATATAAAACAATTTGTTAAATAAATGAATTTGATTGTATATGCCCATTTTTAACACTTTACAACATAGTTGAAAAGTGTTTATGACTTTGTTCATTCTGTCTGTCTGTCTGTATATATATATATATATAAGATGGAAATTGGAAGTTATTAAAGATATTGAAGTGTTATAACATTTATGCGCAAAGCAGCTACAAATACTATACACGATATAAATATAAAAAGTATAAAAAGCATTTAAAATTTGAAAAAAGAAGTAAGGCTTAGCGAGAAGCTTACTTAATGGCGGTAAGGGGTTGTGACCTTACACCCCAGTTGTCAACATGCATGTCATAAATGCCGCGGCATCGCACTCCTGGACGCCAGCCCTGGCTGAAGCCAACCTCCGGAGTGACAATAACAATCATCACAAGACCGTTGAAAAAGAAAAGTCCAATGATAAGATGAAGACCATTACTGGATGGCAAACTAGTCCTACAAACTACAATGACCTGTATATAACAACGTGTTATCGTTCTGCGGTCCTGTTATTCATAGTATGCGAAACTTCATCGACCAAATTGATATAAAATTGATTTTAAATTTGAACAATATGCATTATTATTACCATAGAAATTAACAATATAATGTAGCATAAAAGAAATGGGGTATTGCTGTAGATATGCTTGTTGTAGAAATGTCCTATCAAAATCAATACGGATGTCATTGTTGTTTTTGCTAATAAGAAGAGAATTTGCACAAGGGCAGAGCATGCATCTTTTTGATTTACAAGTTTGAAATTTGAAGGTCGTCATAAAACGAAAATTATGCCTGTATAAGTTATCAGATGTAGTAGAGCGATTGTTTGCCGCCAAATGAAGACATCCGTATCATAATCATCAGTAAGACATTTGCAACAATGAAGACATCCGTATTGATTTTGATAGGACATTTCTACAACAAGCATATCTACAGCAATACCCCATTCCTTTTATGCTACATTATATTGTTAATTTCTATGGTAATAATAATGCATATTGTTCAAAGTTAAAATCAATTTTATATCAATTTGGTCGATGAAGGTTCGCATACTATGAATAACAGGACCGCAGAACGATAACAAGCAGATATATACAGGTCATTGTAGTTTGAAGGACTAGTTTGCCATCCAGTAATGGTCTTCATCTTATCATTGGACTTTTCTTTTTCAACGGTCTTGTGATGATTGTTATTGTCACTCCGTAGGTTGTCTTTAGCGAGGGTTGGCTTCAGCCAGGCCATTGTTTTAACTTTTAACAATATGCATTATTATTACCATAGAAATTAGCAATATAATGTAGCATAAAAGGAATGGGGTATTGCTGTAGATATGCTTGTTGTAGAAATGTCATATCAAAATCAATACGGATGTCTTCATTGTTGTTTTTGCTAATAAGAAGAGAATTTGCACAAGGGCAGAGCATGCATCTTTTTGATATCCCCCCAGTTGTCAACATGCATTTATGACATGTATGTTGACAACTGGGGTGTAAGGTCACAACCCCTTACCGCCATTAAGTAAGCTTCTCGCTAAGCCTTCCTTCTTTTTTCAAATTTTAAATGCTTTTTATACTTTTTATATTTATATATATATATATTATATATTATATATATATATATATATATATATATATATATATATTATATATTATATATATATATATATACATATATATATATACAATATATATATATATATATATATATATATATATAATATATATAGCATAGTAAACATATTAAAATAAAATTATTTCACAGTTATCCAATTTTTCTCCAGAAGTTGGCGCAATGCAGCACATTCTCCTAAAGTAACATACAAGATTCATATGAAAAAGAGGGGAAATGACCAAATGCAAGGCATAAAATGGTAGAGGGGGATGGCGACCCCTCTTTCCCGTTTAAAAGACTGCTTTTATGCCCGGGCAACACTCACGGTACCAATGCCATGCAGAAGCCATACTTCCGTAAATGTGTCAAATCAAAAACACTCGAAAAAGTGCAAAGAAAACAAATAGGAATCGACCAGGATCGCAAGGGAAAGAATGGAAATGCAGCAAATGCCCCTGTCGGTTAAGATGGAGTGCATCATATATAACAGAAGTCCACGCATGCGCTATTCGTTATTTTCACTTTCATCGTTCTATACCTCTGCCATATCCTTTAAGTAAGCATTTTCTCCCTTTTTTGTATTAAATAGGGAATTATAATAACATTTCAGGAAGCCAATTGGATAATTCCGTTTTATTGCCTCCTTCATAATATTCCTATTATGCATGATGCAATCAGACTTGAAAGTGTTAATGCGTTGATTTCTTTTGAGGTGACCAATGACGACATTTCTGAAAATGTTTTTGGTCAAATTGGACCTCCAATCAATAATGCGGTTGATTTTTATATTGAAATTGTTTCTCTTGTCATATAAGACGGTATAAGTACCGTATCTACTGTCATGTTTTAGTGTGATATCTAGAAAATCAACACTATCTTCCTCCTTACTTATATTCTCAATCAATTCCAGTTCTTTTGGATAAAAAGTAAAATCAAATTGGGGTGTATTCTTATATTGCCCAATAAGGACATCGTCAACGAAACGGAAATATGGCATTTCATGTAATATATGAGTGCCATTTTCAAATTTACACAAGTATAGATCGGCGAGCAGAGATGAACATCCCCCTCCCATCGGAATACCCTTAACCTGTTTAAAATAGTTGGTGCCATCAAATAAGATGTTTTCAAATAACACAATGCGAATCAAGTCCTCGTATTTTCTGAATGTAATATGCTCTTTTAAGTCATATATTTCATGTAGTTCCTTCAAAATTTCATATAGATTTTCCAGATTGATGTTGTTGAATAAATCACGGAAATCGTAACTTTTGAAACGCATATCCCTGCTATAAAATGGAAGTCGGTTGATGACATCGTAACTATTATTTATCATTACTGTTCCTTGTTTCTTGAGTATAATCATAACATTTTTAAGTATAGTTAAAAGTTTTTCATTTGCAATTGTTAAATAGGATCCACATCCCACTGTCACCGGCCGGAACTTGACTGGATTTTTATGAAGTTTTGGTATGAGTACCAAATATGGAAAGTTAGCTGCTTTAAGTTCGATACCAATGTTTTGATACAGAGTTTTAATTTTATTTGCCAGACATGTTCCATTTTGTTGTAAAGGGGAGTACATTTGTTTATCAAGATAACTATTTTTTAAACTATCAACGTAGTATTTTCTGCATGTGAAAGCGTAATTTGATAAACTTTATCCGTATAAGTTATAACATATTTATCTTCATATTTATTGATTGCATTTTGAAGAGAAGGATAATACGTTTTTTTACACAATGTTTTGTAGTGGAGATTGAACATTTTGATAAGGTTGTATTGCCATTCTTTGAAGGCTTGTATTGGCATGCTGTATTTTACGGCGAGTTTATATGTAAATTTCTTCAAATCTTGTTCAAAGTCCTTTTTAATATTTGTGAAATCTTGTATACGAAATTTCGTACCAAGTTGAAGCATAGATTTTAACTTGTGATTATCCAATAGATCCAGGTTTCGAGTGATAATGTGCGCATGATGGGTATCTATATAAGGGCTGTTTTTACAATTACACTCTTCACTTTTATATACATTGATGTTTCTACTTATGCGGTTATAATTAAATATTTTTCTACCATTGGTTTGCACAAATTTATAAATCAGTTTTACTTCTATGTTAGGTATTGGTAAGAGATGTGCCAAGTTTTTTATAAATGTCTTGATTGGTAAATCATCATAATTTTTATTTTTGTAGGTTGTAACAAAAGGCTCTGTTGTAGTAGTTTTTTTCTGTGGAGAGGATTTCAATACTATGTTTAATGTACTGGCTTTTAGTTTAAGTAAATCCATCATTATAGCGTAGTTTGTACATGCATTTTCATTATTATTAACAGTTAGTTGTTTTTCGAGTTGATACACTTTCAAATAACACCAGATGCGTTGAATATAACGTTTTCTTATACTAAATATAAGATTTTTGATCCAGCCGGGTTTTATTATTATTCCTGCAGACACTGTTTTCATGAACGTTTCGATCTTATCTCAATCGTTCGATCTTCTTCAATATAAAAATCAACCGCATTATTGATTGGAGGTCCAATTTGACCAAAAACATTTTCAGAAATGTCGTCATTGGTCACCTCAAAAGAAATCAACGCATTAACACTTTCAAGTCTGATTGCATCATGCATAATAGGAATATTATGAAGGAGGCAATAAAACGGAATTATCCAATTGGCTTCCTGAAATGTTATTATAATTCCCTATATAATACAAAAAAGGGAGAAAATGCTTACTTAAAGGATATGGCAGAGGTATAGAACGATGAAAGTGAAAATAACGAATAGCGCATGCGTGGACTTCTGTTATATATGATGCACTCTGATTTGTGAGTCATCACACGTCAGGTATTGACGCTACATGGACCGATCTCGTAAAGTGGAGTAAATAAAGAAATACATAATACCAGTGATTAAAATGAAGAGGCTTAATTTTAAACAATAACAAAGAATTTATTTCCTTAAGATAAAACCTTATTTAATATTTGATAAAGTCAACAGGCAACATACCGTGTCATTCCTACATTACCTATAGGATAAAATGTCTCACATACAATATTTCAATTCATATTCTGAAATTCGCTTTTATCAACACCTGTCCTACGTGTGACATCCATTTCACACATGCATAATTAAATTTAATAAAACCATTTGTCACTCCTAACATTATTCTTCATTAATAGGGAGAGAGGGTGAGAGCATACTGAACAATTGACCTTCGTGCAAAATACATGTAAAGAAATTGCCTACCTCGTACATTTGCCGTCGACTGGAACTCGTCATCAGCATGCGGAACCGGACTTCTCCGATGGGCTGCCTGTCTTATCGTCGCTCTCGTGCGACCACCTTTTAGCACTCCAAAAAAATTCAACTCCTCTCTCGATTTTCAAATTTTAAAAGTTTAAGTCTCTCTTCATCTCTCCCCTGTCTCTTAGGCCCCCAGACTCTCATTGGTTCCGTAAATATATAACTCCGCCTTCCGGCTATCTAACTGGCCGAAGCCCCCCTTGAAATATCAGATATTTGAGTATTGTTTTTTTCGAGCAGAAAGTTCTCACGAACATTTTCCCATGTCCATCAGGAAGTTAATTGACCTCTCGGGTCAAGAGGTTCAACCCCTTCCGTCTAATATAGTACCTAGTGCTGACGTGAATACGAGAAGCACCCTTTTTCACTCTCGAACTACGTCCGGTCCAGCTGTGTCTAAGGGAACGTTATATGAATTGTCTCGCTGTATGAGGGACCATCTTCTTAGATCCCCTTCCACTTTCAAAATAGCAATGTTATATTGGGAATTGAAAATTACAATATAACAATTACCCTTCTTCCCCCCCCCCAACATTTGGTGGGAAAAAAGCCAATTATCGAGTGACGTATTTCACCATCACACTGGCAGAGTTACCTGTGGCATCATCTCCTTCCTCTCTAAAATACTGCATTATCTGTAACATTACACTATATATACATATATCAGTCATTTCAGTACTACAAAATATTACTGGTAACAAAATATCAAATACTCTTTGCATATATACACATCACAGTGTTCCTGGAAAGTTTTTTTTTGTTGTTGTTGTAAGCATCAGTTCGATTTATTGTTATTCTGTATCTGGAACATTGTAGCTGCATTCGTGGAATGTCTTTTTGAAAAGTTTATAGGAAAGAAAAAATGTTTAAACTGTTCATCTTTGTAATGGTACGATTGAGTGAACACTATCTCCTTATGATTAAACACTGGCCTTGTTGCAGAAATGGACATGAATCTCTGGAATTGCTGGGTAAGGAATCGTTGACCGTTTGAGAATCGTTGCACGTCTGGAATTGTTGCGTAACCGGAATCGCTGACCACTTGAGAATCGTTGTTTGTCTGGAATTGTTGAGTGATTGGAATCGCTGACCACTTGGAAATCATTGTTTGTCTGGAATTGTTGAGTGACCGGAATCGCTGACCACTTGGAAATCATTGGGCACCAGGCTCTGTATGTTATTTCATGTTTTGTTTAAGCAAATCAATACATATACATTACACTCAGGCCAACTTATTATTACTCTCCTCTCTTATAACTCACCAACGTATATTTTTTTTACAAATTCAATTTCCATAATTTTAATTTGTCACCCGGCACACGAAACATTACAAAAAAACTCTCTTTTTTTTTTTTTTTCAAACTCCTTTAAATTTGTTAACATTCTCAAAAATTGCCCCATTGAAATTCCTACACTTTATCTACTTTAAATCCTTCCATAAAATATATACATTTTCTATTCAAATTTGATACTCCCTTCAAACTTAGATTTTTCAAATTCCTACAATTTATTTATTTTACATTCCTCTGCCTTATGTTTTTCCGCATTATATATATATTTCTTATTTAACATCCTATCCATTTATCTACTTTACATCCTTCCACATAATATATACATTTTTTTTTTTTACTTAAATTTGATACTCTCTTCAAACTTAAAATATTGAAATTCTTACACTCTTTATACATTAGACTTCACCACTCTTATCACTTTGTATTTTCCTGACCTCATCATGTGTTCTGAATCGAACGTGCCATAAATATAACTTATGTACATATTTATAATAAAATACTTAAAGAATTCCACTATTCTCTCAAATACTACCAAAAAAGAGACTTATATAACTCCAAAAATTTCCGCACAATACTTTAAAATTTTCCTACAATCTCTGGGATGACAGAAAAAAAAACATGTAATCATTTAATTACCATCCTACTGAAAATTCTTATAACTCCCCTGCGATTCTATATTACACTATCCATAATTATACATTTTCTTTCACATATCACCTGGTTTAATCCATATCTTATACTTGGATACGGAATTTCCCGAATTCATTAAATTATTCACTTTCCCACTTAATGAAACCATACTTAAAATTTTTTTTTCGTAAATCTTATCACTCACTGAAATTCTCTCGATGCATACATAATTACAAATTTTCTCTCAAGTATCATCTAACTCAATTCTAATCCCATATTTGAATACCAAAATGTACATTTTCTTTTCCTATATCCCTTGTAACCATATTGAAATCCCATTATATAAAATCTATCGAATTCATCCCCCTCTCCTTTTCTCTTTTCAATTTCCCAACTTTGTGTATATCATTTATTCAAGCATGTAAATTCCCTGTTCAAACTGAAAACTAGTCCCTGGATACAATCTAGTAGTGGTATACAAGGTCAACATGTCCTTGTGCTATTGTGTCATTTTCCCGGGACAAGCTCCCCTTTCTGGCCTGCGGCTAATACGGGCATTTCTTCGTGTGAGTTCCCATGGCCAATTAGCTGTACAAATTTTTGACGATGTCGTTTTGGCAAAATGGTACAAATGTTCTCGTCCGCCATGTTGTGTAAAGTGTTCAGGATATTAATTTGTGTGCGAAGCAGTGTGTTCAAAGAGGATACCCGACTCGTGGATTACAAGCCCTACACTCTGGATTACACACTTTCAACCAAAGGATAAATTAAAATGCGGTTAGTGTTATATTTTGTTCTTACATTCTATTTTCTTTATATATCCAAAAACTCCGTCGTCTAGCGTTCCCTTTGAAAGTTCGTCTCTCTCAAAAAAAAAAATTTATATGTGTGACCCTATCAAAATATATGTAGAAACGCTCTTTTTTTTTTTTTTCAATGTTTTATATTTAACCTATAATTCGCGTATGTTTATTAAAATTATCTATTCATTTTAAATTATAATTTGCGTCTATTTTCATTACAATTATCTATTTTCTTTGAACTGGCATTTTGATTTTTAATTAAAGTTCTCTATCCATTCTAAACTGTAATTTTTTTTTTTTTTAATTTTTAATTACCCATTATTTAGTTATTTAAATTACAACTTTTATTTTGAATTACCAATTATTTATTTATTTAAATTCAATTTTTATTTTTAATTATGAATTATTTATTTATTTAAATTCCAATTTTTATTTTTAATTATGAATTATTTATTTATTTAAACTAGAAAAAAAATTTGTTTTTCTTTTTTTTTTTTTTTATTTACCAATTGTCTAATTATTTTAAACTATAATTCTATAATTCCTATTTCCTCACGCGTATTCATCCAACAATGGTTGATCAGTCCGCTAATTAAATGAAGAGCGCGTGGAGAAAGTTTACTTTTGTTTTAAAATTTTATTGTTTTTCTTTTTTTTTTTTTTCGATTTCCTTAAATGATATATTTATGTTTTATTTATCTCAGATTCCCCCTATTTTAGTTCCATATTTATTTAAACTTTCCTGTTCATTTAAACTTTCATCTTATTAATGTAAGAATTATTTAACATTTCCTCAATTTTTTTTATTTCACAATTTGTTTACACTTCCTTAATTAATGTAATATTTATTTGAACTTCCTTAATTTATAATTCAATGTTTATTTAAAACTTCCTTTATTTATAATTCAATGTTTATTTAAAACTTCCTTTATTTACAATTCAATGTTTATTTAAAATTTCCTTTATTTATAATCCAATATTTATTTAAAATTTGCGTTCCATCTTTCGCGTTGCATTTTGTGAATGCCGTGTGTTTTCTTTGTTGCATATTTTCAAAAATTTGAATTACGGTTTGTCCGCGCTCTTACCTATGTTTAAATTTCTTTCGTGCTTTAATTGAATCAATTTAAATTTAAATTCTTTAAAGATCTCAAAGCATATCTGTGTTTCGGCCTAACCGGTGTTGGAAGAAGCACTGTGCGTGAATCAATTGTACTGTTTATACCGTCCCCTTGTAAATTTTGTGCTGATTCATCCTTCCCTTGCGTGTTCCCCCGCTCCATTTGTGTACAACCCCTATCTACTTGTGTATCCCGTTCCATTTCTCCCGCCTCTTTATCCGTGTTTCCTTCAATTTGTGTACAGTCCTCCTGTTCTGAAAGTTCCAAATTCTCCTGCGTTTCTAGCGTGATATGTCTGTCTGAGTCCCCCCCTGCTGAAAGAATGTTTGCGTTCGGAGAGTCTTTTGGAGGGATGATTGCATTCTCTTGTGCGCTCTGCGTTGTTTCGTTTTGCATTTCTGCAGTAACCGGTTTCGTGGATTTAAGAGTAAGAGTGTTTTCGTCTCGGTACTGTCCGTTTGCTATTTCCTCCTCCAACATGATAAGCGGAATATTCTCATTTTGACTCCTGACTTCTTTTAGTTCCGGTTTTGGTTCAGAGTTTTGTTGCGCGCTTTTAGGAGTGGGGAGAAGAGGTGACTTGTATTTGTTTATGTACGGCATTTTTAGATGCGGCTTGCGGTCGGGAAGAGTCCTCAATCTATTTATGTGGGCTTTTATGATTTTAGAATTTGGTTTGTCACACAGTTTTATTTCATATACAAATCTATTTATTCTATTAATTACTCGATAAGGTCCCGTGTGGTTCCCTCTTCTATACTTATTATTATTATTTTCCATGAATACCCTCGATCCGATTTCCAAATCCCTGAATTTAGCTCTCTGGAGTTGTTGACTTTCTTGGCGTTCTTTCGCGAGAATTAAATTTTTATTTGCCTCCTTGAATGCGTTATTCATCACTGTTATTTTTTTTGATATGTAATCCTGATATGTTGTTTCTGTATTGTTTTCTGTTACATTAGTTTCAAAAAAGGTTGGAAGGTCTCTTCCAAAAAAAAGAAAGTTTGGTGTTTCTTTGGTGCTTGAATGTACTGTCGCGTTGTAAACAGCTACGTGGCATTGTACTGCAGTATCCCAGTATGGCGAATTCTCCGCTAATGTCGCTAAGGTGTGTTTTAATTGTTTGTTTGTAACCTCCACTATACCGTTAACCCATGGCGAACGTACCGATGCTATTCTGGCAACTATTCCGAGTTTTTCTGTCATAATTTGGTGTATATTAGATGTAAACTGAGAGCCTGCGTCCGATAAAACTGTCCTAGGACATCCCCAATTCATAAAGTAATTTAAGAGTCTATCAGCAACCGTAGTGGCCGTAATATCTGGGATTGGAAACATTTGTATATGTTTGGAGAAATGGTCTACCACCGATAACACATATTTATTATTTGAAGTGCTAGTTTGAAACGGTCCGCAAATGTCTGTCGACAAAATTTGCACGGGCCCCTCAGGTATAGGATTTCTTCCCAGGGGAACGGGCTGATTTTTTCCCTTTTTCTTTCTACACTGTTCGCAAGATGTAATAAAATTTTGTGTGTCACTGTACATGTCCGCCCAAAAATATCTGTCCGATAAAAGTTTATAAGTTTTATCAATCCCTGCATGTGTCACGTGTGTAATTGCTAAAATTTCTTTCTGCAAATTTCTGGGTATAACTATAGTTTTGTTCAAATTGTCTCTCCAAGGTCTGTCCTTCCAGTTTCCTACGTGCATTAATAAATTAGTTTCCTCGTCAATATATAATGTGTCATAATGTTTACCCTCTTTAAAATTCCGATTTTGTAAATTTTCTCTGATTATTTTTAATTTTGGATCTCTAATTTGTTCCTCTAAAATTCTATCTAACGCCGGGATTTCTGTTATTGTATTTATCTGTGCAATATAGACACTATCCTCATTCACATATCCATTTTTTTTCACCGTGTTTTCTCCCTTAATTTGTTCTATCAGGTTAATTTCTCCCCTTGGATTCTCAATGTTTTGTTTTCTCTCATTCTGCTCTGTTTGTTTACTTTCAAAATCATCTCTACTTAAAAAATCCGCTAATAAATTATCTTTACCCGGAACGTGAATAAATTCATAATCGTATTCAGATATCTCTAAAAGCCACCTCTGTAATACGCTGGGTGGGTTTTGTATTTTTAAATGCTGTCCCAAAGGTAAATGGTCCGAAAGCACGAAAAACTTTCGTCCGAAAAGAAAATTCCTAAAAAATTTCATTCCCTGATGCATAGCAAGTAATTCAATTTTCATGGCCGGATACTTTTGCTCCTGTATCGATAATTTTCTGCTAAAATATGCAATCGGTTTTAAAATCCCATCTCTGTATTGTAAAAGAGCGCCTCCTATGGACTGAATGCTGCCATCGATATTCAGATAAAAGTCTTTGTCAAAATCTGGCTGTATAAGTAATGGTTTCTTGAAAAAACATTCTTGGAGTGCCTGAAATGCCTCTTCACATTTATTATCCCATTTAAATTTATTATCCTTTCTTGTTAAGTCAGATAAAACCGCGGTTAATTGAGCATAATTTTTTATTGAATTTCTGTAAAAATTACAAATGCCTAAAAATCTTTTTAATTTTCTTAAAGTTTTTGGTACAGGAAATGAAGTGATTTTGTTTATATTTTCATCTGTTGGTGTAATGCCTTTTTGACTAATTTCAAATCCTAAATATGCTACTTTTTCTACAAAAAATTTACATTTGCTGGGTGTCAGAGTTAGGTTGTATTTTCTTAATTTATCGAATACTAATTTTAATTTATGTATTAATTCTGAAAAAGAGTTAGCCGGGATTATTATGTCGTCGATGTAAGCTTGTATGTTTTCCTCTCTTAAGTCCGCTGAAATGGTGTCCATAACCTGTTGAAAAATTGGAGCGGAGCTTACATGTCCAAAAACGAGTCTTTCAAATTGGTAATTGCCATAGGGCGTTGTAAAAGCAAATAATTCTTTTGTGTCTTCAGGCAAAACCAGTTGGTTGAATGCAGAATGAAAATCCAGTTTCGAAAAGTATCTATGTCCCGCTAATTTAGTTATAATTTCATTCACACGGGGAATTTTGTAAGGAAACAGAGTGGATATGTTATTAATTAATCTCAGATCTAAACATAAGCGGTACTCTCCACTTGTTTTACGCACTAAAATCATCGGCGATGCAAAATTTGATTTTGTTCTGGCAATTATCCCTGCTTCTTCTAACTCTTTTAATTGACTTTTTGCGGTATCCTGCAGTGCGTACGGAACGTCGTATGGCCTGGAACGTATTGCGTGGTCATGTGCAAGCTTTATCACCGGTTTTACGATGTCAGTCGCTCCTAAAGTTTTTAATGATTTTGAAAAAACGTCCGAATATTGCATTACAAATTTGAGGAAATCTTGTTTAATGTTTGGGTCCATGTGGTCAGTATTAAAATCTTCTGTTTTCAAATCTTTTTTCCTTTCTGCAATTATCTCCGGTTTAGCCTGTATTAAATTTATCATCTCTTCGTATTTATGTGTCCGTTCACTAATTTCTGGTTCTTTAATGTCCTGTTGTTGTATCGTAAAATCTGTTGTAACGTTTCCTAAAGCCATGTTTTTATTTAATGTAATTGTCGCATTCGTGTTATTCTGAACTTCAATTTTAATTTTGTTCTCATTCATGTGGTATATTCCATAATTCATTACAATGTATGATTTTTCTTTGGGTTCGAACAAAACCTCTGTTCCATTTTCTAGACTTTCCTCACTATATACTACAATATTCTCCCTCGAATTAGGTTTGATTTGTACTTTTCTTAAAATTTTGGCTAGGTTCGGTTTTTCCTGTATTATCTCATTTATTTGTCTATCGATTTGCCTATCAGAATTTAAAATTATTTCTATGTCGCCTATCTTCAGAATGTTTTTTGTGTATTCAAAATGGCTTGATTTTTCTGTAAAAAGTCAAAACCCAATACTCCCTTGAATTTTTGTGTAAATTTTGCTGTTGTGACAAAAAAAATGTGTTTGAACTGTTTTCCCTGAATTTTGAATGGAATTTCCACAGTCTTTATATATTCAATACTATGTCCTGTTAAAGTTGATATTGTAACACTCCTTGACACATATTTAATTTTGACATTATCTTTTATTTTATTGAACAATTCTAATGATAATACACTAACGCTCGCTCCAGAGTCTATCATGAGTTCGCTTTGTATATTTTTAAATTGAGCTATTATTGTTGGCAATTCTGTTTTTTCAATTTGTTCTCCTACAGATGCAATCGTTTCCTCATGTTTTTCAGTACTTTTATCGTTATGCGTCTCCAATTTCTTATTTTCTGTTTGTACAGGAATTTCAATTTTTCTCGGGAACTTTACCCTGTAATTTTTCTCTCTTTGTAAGTTATTATTTAAAGCTCCCACAATTAGTTTAAATTATCTCTTCTATTAGGGAAATTTCTGTATCCAAATCTAGTATTCATCTCTCTTACATCGTTCCTTTGTACACCCGTCTCTCTATTTCTGTTTTGGTTTAACTCGTTATATTATATCGTTGTTCCCTAGAAAATCTACTTTGTGTAGGGGGTGCTGCATAGTAATTTCTGCTCTGTTGATAGTTTCCAAAGGCGTGGTTTGGCCTATAATCGTATGTGTCCGGCTGGGAGGAGTAAGTTCTGTGGTCATCATACGGCTGGGTTTGAAATTAGTGGGGAGGAGACTGTATTTGTTTATGCTAATGTGTTCTCGCGTTGCTTATGTTTTGATTCTGTGTTTGCTTAAAATGATCAGCTTTGTATATTCGGCATTCTCTCATGAAATGCCCCTGTTTATTACAGTAATGGCATGTTACGAGTTTTTTTGTTTGTGTCATGGGAATTTGTACTTTTTCTTGGATTTTTAATGTGTTTATCTCTTGGGTAATTGAATTTAGGATATGTGCGTTAAATTCCTGTTGCTCTTTGCGGAGCGTCTCAATTTCTTGTCTATATGTAGCACTATTTACATTTGCCGTTATCGCAGCTAAATTTGCCTGTTCCAAGTTTGTGGCTATTTTTACAGCTTCATCAAAATTTTGTGCATTAGTTTTTATTATTTCTTTCTGGAATTCAGGTGTTACTGCCTCTAAAAATTTACTTAACCTTAATTTATCCATAATCTGTTGTGTCGCTTCGCTGTGCTCTGTGTCGCCAATATAATTTAAAGTTAATGTTGTTATTCTGTGTGCCAGCTGCTTAATCGTTTCTCCCTGTGTCTGTTTTGCGGTCGTGAAAAGGATCTGATTCGTTGTAATGTTCGGTTTTTCTGTAAAGAACTCTAATAACCTATCCCTAAATTTTTCGAAAGATGTTTCCCTTCTTAATTCTTGTGACCCTATATAAAATTTTCTTGCATTCCCTCTTAACCGCGATTTCACAATTGCTAACTTTTCCTCCTCTGACCAATCCCCCAAGCTGCTTAAAGATTTGATCTGGTCAAAAAAAATTTCTACATCATTCTCTATGCCATTGCATTCCCCTAATAAGTGTAAAAGTCCTGGTAACCTACCCCTCGTTGTTGGAGGACTTTCTCCGCCTTCTGCCATTCTAAATTTCACTTTCTCGCAAAAATTCTATATCTAAAATTATCTCCTGTTTTTACACCTCAAAATGTTCCCCCAAAATATTTAAATACAATATCATATAAATTCAAAAAACATAATTCTAATCATTTCACTATCTATGCATGCAAGTACTTCAATCCTCATAATAAACTCCTAAAATATTTCACAAATATTTACATAATTCAAAAATTTCTTAAAAGCTTCAAGTTCCCTAATGATTATTTTTTCAAATACAATATGGCATGTTACATTAAGAACACATAATGATTTACTCTTTTGCTTGCTTCTCATACTGTGAAATAAATTTTCTTAAATTTACCTATATTTATTTTAATTTTAAAATTCTTTCTTTAATTTAATCCTTATTTTACACGAAAAAAAATTTATTCAATATTTTCATTTTTTTTTATTAATTCCAAATATATTTATTCTCTTCATTAAAATTTAAATTCTGGCATATAACTGGTCTAAAACAGCAAAGTCGCCAGAAGGTGAAATAATTTTGAATCCAGGTTTGATTGGTCATGAGCACCAATATGATAAGGGTGCAATAATTTTGAGTCCAGGTTCGAAACTGGTTTAAACGGCACCAAAATGATTTGTGAGTCATCACACGTCAGGTATTGACGCTACATGGACCGATCTCGTAAAGTGGAGTAAATAAAGAAATACATAATACCAGTGATTAAAATGAAGAGGCTTAATTTTAAACAATAACAAAGAATTTATTTCCTTAAGATAAAACCTTATTTAATATTTGATAAAGTCAACAATTCCACAATGAATGTTAAAATAATTCCAGCACTTGTAATAGCTCATTTAATTTTACAATCATGCAACACTACTATTGTAAGTAACATACCGTGTCATTCCTATATTACCTATAGGATAAAATGTCTCACATACAATATTTCAATTCATATTCTGAAATTCGCTTTTATCAACACCTGTCCTACGTGTGACATCCATTTCACACATGCATAATTAAATTTAATAAAACCATTTGTCACTCCTAACATTATTCTTCATTAATAGGGAGAGAGGGTGAGAGCATACTGAACAATTGACCTTCGTGCAAAATACATGTAAAGAAATTGCCTACCTCGTACATTTGCCGTCGACTGGAACTCGTCATCAGCATGCGGAACCGGATTTCTCCGATGGGCTGCCTGTCTTATCGTCGCTCTCGTGCGACCACCTTTTAGCACTCCAAAAAAATTCAACTCCTCTCTCGATTTTCAAATTTTAAAAGTTTAAGTCTCTCTTCATCTCTCCCCTGTCTCTTAGGCCCCCAGACTCTCATTGGTTCCGTAAATATATAACTCCGCCTTCCGGCTATCTAACTGGCCGAAGCCCCCCTTGAAATATCAGATATTTGAGTATTGTTTTTTTCGAGCAGAAAGTTCTCACGAACATTTTCCCATATCCATCAGGAAGTTAATTGACCTCTCGGGTCAAGAGGTTCAACCCCTTCCGTCTAATATAGTACCTAGTGCTGACGTGAATACGAGAAGCACCCTTTTTCACTCTCGAACTACGTCCGATCCAGCTGTGTCTAAGGGAACGTTATATGAATTGTCTCGTTGTATGAGGGACCATCTTCTTAGATCCCCTTCCACTTTCAAAATAGCAATGTTATATTGGGAATTGAAAATTACAATATAACACACTCCATCTTAACCGACAGGGGCATTTGCTGCATTTCCATTCTTTCCCTTGCGATCCTGGTCGATTCCTATTTGTTTTCTTTGCACTTTTTCGAGTGTTTTTGATTTGACACATTTACGGAAGTATGGCTTCTGCATGGCATTGGTACCGTGAGTGTTGCCCGGGCATAAAAGCAGTCTTTTAAACGGGAAAGAGGGGTCGCCATCCCCCTCTACCATTTTATGCCTTGCATTTGGTCATTTCCCCTCTTTTTCATATGAATCTTATATAATATATATATATATAATATATATATATATATATAATATATATATATATATATATATATATATATATATATATATATATATATATATATATATATATATATATATATATATATATATATATATATATATATATATACACTCTTTTGCAAAAAAACGAAGCACCCCTAAAAAAATAATAAGATCGTTTCGAAACTTCGCATGCAAATTCTTTTATACCAAGTATGCAAATGATTAAATTTGCAAGGCCAATGAGTGTCAACTTCAGTCATAGCGCGCGTTTCTACTGCACAACTAGCATCCAATAAAACATGTTAAAAATGTGGACGGTTTATCTTTGCTCGCTATCGGCGTTGCAGTACAGTGGAAAAATAACCACTAATGCCGTTACGACGTTGTCGAGGACCTTATAAGCAATTAGACGAGTTCGAACGTGGTCGTATAGTCGGGATGCGTGAACCTGGCTGGTTATACCGAGCAATAGGCCGCCATCTGCACCGAACGGACACTGCTATACAAAGGTGCTGGCAGCAATAGTTGCTGCAAAGAACTCATCGGCGAACTGAAGGCTCTGGAAGACCAAGCTGCACGAATGCGAGGCAAGATCGGATGATTGTGCGACAGCCCGAACTGGCCCAACAGCATCATTGCCCGCCATCCAACGAGCTACAGTCTCTTCGAGCTACAGTGATGATATGTGGGGTGTTTCGCACATAGCATGTACACATACAATAAAATAATGGGGTCCACGAAATGGGTTAATTACAGTACTGCATCTTTTCTCTGCAAATTTTATACAGCATTTATTGTTTACTGCAAAAAGGATAATTCTAAATAAATTAAAATTAACGTATTATACGGATTATTATTTTCTCATGCGTTTTATTCACTATTTCATTCAGAGGTACTTCAATAGTAAACGAAAAATTTTTGCATAATTTTCTCTTTCAATTTACCGTAAGTTTAAAATAATTCTTCCCCATCAATTATAAATAAGTTTTTATTAACTTCTGTTGAGGAAACAAGACGGAGAAGGGGATTAAAGCTATCATGAGTAGCCTACTTCAGAAGGTAATGAACTAACGAATCTTGATTCGATTTTTAGTCCTTTTGAACATTTTACTGATTTTAGGCTCCTCAAGCTTATTATGTTTTTATGAGATTTAGAAATGCAATTTGTAAAAATTATGTACAAGTTACTTCTCTTGTTACTCTTTTAATCTTATCAAACCTTGCCTTAGTTGATTACTGTTGTTTAATGATTTTAATATTATCATGATGAATAAAATGTGATAAAACTTTGACTTGTTATTTGCACCTCTTGCTTCTTGTAGGCACTTCTTGTAGTGGCAAGTTGCAATTAAGCATGTTGATTGTTATTTAATTTGTACATCAGTGATTGCACTTTTTGTATTGAAGATCGCATTGTAATGTTATTTAAGCTTTTATGTTTTCCTATGTTAAGTTTGTACATCAGTGTTTGTACTCTACGTTTGTAACTTCTAGTCAAGATGAACTTCGACAGAACAAGTCTGGTGGTTGCTCTTTTCTTCTGTTCTTTTCGGCCTGGGGCCTCGGTTGTCTGTTTCCGCGTTGCGAGACTGACTTGGGGATGTTGGGTAGTGATCTGGCGGTCGTTCGGGTGGTGTACTGAATGGCCCGGGATTGCTGTCTTGACGACTTGTTGCCTCCCGTATACCTTCGGATGGGACGGGCGTTTTCTTTTGATTACCGTGAATTCAACTTTCTGTGTATATGCTACGTGCAAACTGTACGTCATTTCATGCTAAATAGAAGAATACTCTACCACGTTGAATTTGAAAAAAATATGTTTACGAGATAGGAATTCTAACTTCTTCAATTTGCCGTTAGAGGCGCTGCAAACTTCTTTAATCGAACTGCACACTTCCACCACAGTTTAGAATATGAATGGATGAAAAAGTCGAGTGGATCCTCAGTCAAATATTTGCAAACCTGATCTCATTGTTTTTCCAGTGATATAAATTGTTCAATTCGCTCAATCCTTGATGGAGTTTTATTACTTTATTCTTTTATTCAATTTCTATGGAGAATGTACAGGGATCAGATTCTCCCAACAAGTTTTTATTAGGAAGGTGTAAAATCGTGACGGATCCCAGTTATAATTGACTTGCCGGAATTAATCTGTCCCACAAATAGTGAAGGGAGGTTGAGGCTGTGAATTGGTGGAAGGAAGTTCCCACCTAGATTCGGAGAGGACTTCTACTCTTGGCCGGTACTCCGTCACTGGAGGGTCTTTTTCCCCAGTGATCCCTACCTTTGTAGGTTTTTCTCTTTTTTTCTCCCTCTCACTCCTCCTCCCTTTCCTCTTCCCCGCCCCGGCTTATCTTTCCTTTTCCACTTCCTTCAGCCAGGGCGGGATTTCTTTTGGCTTTCTTTTTCTTGCGGGTTGGTTCTGGGGTATTGCCCCCGGATGTTTTGTTTTGGTGTTTAGACACCGAAGTTGTGACTCTGGAGTCCTTCCATCGTAGCGTGGCTCTTGTGTTCTGCCAACGAAGTAATGGCCCTTTCGCCCTCTTGGTCTCCCCTTGTCAGCTGTTTTCAGGGGTATTGTCCCTGCAGCCTTTTCCCCACCTCAGCAGTGGGCACTTCTGTGTGGGTTTCTTTTGGAGCTGGTATGTGTTCTCATCGCGTTGCTGGGGTACTGTCCTAGCCTCCGGATCTCTTGGTGTATTCACCACAGGGGTGTCTTCTCTGCTCAGAGCTACGCCCTGTTGCGTTATAATTCCTGTCTTCCTCTTCAGCTTTTAACGTTTTCCCTTTCAGAGTTCCGCACGCTCCTCTCTTTTCAGGTGGAAGTATGAAGTCTCCAGTGGACAGCCCTGCAGGAGGTCGTGGAGGATGGCTCTGGCTCTAGTTAGCCCCATCCCGTCTGCCCGTCTGTCTATCTTTTCCTTTTCAGATCCTCCATTTGGTGTCTCGTCTTCTGTGTCATAAGTCTCACCCTGCGCGCACCCCAGTCTGTAGTTTGTTAGGCTTGCTTTAGTGCCTAGTTTGTAGCCTTGCTTTTATTAGTTAAGTTATTTAGCTCGGTTAAGTTATCTGGCTTGGTTAGGTTATTTAGGAAATTTCTTGGTTTAGTTGCCTAGTCTGTTTAGGTTATTTAGCTTTTGGTGGTTAGATTAGTTAAGTTGGTTAGATTAGTTAAGAAATTTAGCTTCCCTGCGTGCCTAATCTTTTTCTTACTTTTTAGCCTCCTTGCTTTTAACCTTTTTCTTCGGCCTGCCTTTGCGCCCTGGCCCTCTGTTCTTGCTCGTCAGCTCGAGCCTGTTGTCCCTGTGCTCTCAAGTTTCGTCCTCGGTGCTCTCGTCCACCCTTCGGGTTTTCCCTAGTCCTTGCCCTGTATCCGAGGCCTTCCCTTAGCTCTCCTTGTAGTCGTTTTCCTTTGTCCTAGTAGTCTTAGCTTTTTAGTCTTTGCATTAGCAGCCCTAGTAGTATTTAGTTTTTTCTTTAGTAGTTAACTCTTTCTTCTTGCTGTAGTTGTCTGCGCCGTCGGCCTGCCCTTTTGGATGGGATCGGCAATGGGTCCTCGTCCTTGGGTTTGCCTCCGTCCCTGTGTTTGCCACCCATGCAGCAGAATTTCTCTTTCTCCTGGTGCCCTTTGTCCCCCGTAAACCTCTCTTGCCTTGGTTGGCAGTTCTTTCTGCTTCCTCTCCTATTTGCTCGGCCTTTTAGTTAGTATTTCCTCTCTCTTTCTCTTTCTTAAGTTAAGCTAACCTGGCAGCACAGGTTTAAGCCCAGGTAACGACAGCGTCTCTTTAAGTTGTATGCTGCCTCTGCATAACTACCGAGGGGTAGAAAGTTGGAATCTTCTGCGAAATCACTTATTTCTTTGTTGTTGCCATAAGCCTGGCTCTTCGTCGCACTTTCGGTCGGTCACTGCAATTTAATTCCTTCGTTCTCATTCTTCACGTGTGCCTCCGAACTCCCCAGGGAGTTGAGGCGTTTCTGCTCAGACTTCCTCAACTTAAGAGAGGTTCCCCTGATGTTTCCTGAGCTCTCACTTCTCTCGGCTGCCTTCTGGGTGTGGTGTGCGTGGTTAAGGGTCCCTTTGCTGTTCTGCCTGATCTTGGCGTTGCGTCCTTTCTTGGTCGTTCTGACTGGCATTTTGTCACCATACCTTCTCTGGACCTCAGCCGGGTTGTCTGTAGGCGACTCACAGCGGTGGGGGAACAAAACCTGCAGGCCGTGAGGTGGATCAGGTCCCCACTCTGCTGTCTGATAGCCACTATATTTCGGACCAAGAATATTTATTCCCCAAAGAGACCAGAATTATCATAGAATTAACGTAATTTTCCAAGATATTGAATTTTCTGCAGTTTGACGTCATTTTAGTCAATTTGGCGATAGTCATAACTATTAACTTCATTTGTTTCCAAGATCATGAATATTCTGCAATTTGGCGTCATTTTAGTCAATTTGGCGATATTTTCGTAAATTTGGCGAAATATTTGTGAATTGGTGATTTTTCCTAAAGTCGCTAAGTTAGCAATATTTCGGCATTGTTATCGTGAAGTTCGTATCTAAAGTCGGCGCGAAGCGTTGTAGATAGACAGATGGAGGGAAGGATTGTTCTTTTTAGTAAAAATATAAGTAAACATAAACAGTTTAGAATATGAATGTATAAGAAAATCGAGTGCAAAAATCGAATGAAATATTCCATCATACAGTTGTAGTTTATCTCATTATCGTTATCTCATTAGCGTCAGTAATACAAATTGTTCAATTCGCACAATGCTTCATTGAGTTCTTGTTTTACTTCAATCTTCGATTCGATTTCTACGGTGGATTTGCAGGGATCAGATTCTCCGAATAAGTTTTAATTAGGAAGGTGTAAAATCGCGATAGATTACAGTTTTAATTGAGTTGCCGGAATTAATCTGTTGTGAATTTTCTGCTATTCGCACATTTGATAGACGTTTGTTTAAGAGGATTTCATTCAGTGCACTGTAATGTAACTTTAATGTATTAAAGCTGTCAGACAGGAGATTTCAGAAAAGTTCTACAGGAAATTTTAAGCAATAATAGTAATATAATAGGAAATGTATTCACAGAAAAGCAGAGTTCACAAAATACATTTATTTTGCACTTTTAATTGCCACGCCATTTTGTTGACAGATGGATTATTGGATGACAACATTGGAACGTTTCTGTGAATGATGAATTTGGAATTTGGAATACAATAATTTTTATTTTCTCTTACTATTTTATTGCTTTCCTGGGAATCCAGAATCAGAGAGTGTTGAGATATTATTCAACAAGAAAGATCAATCATGCTTAAAGCATTGATTATGAAACATTTTCCAACTACAATGCAATTTTATTTAAACATGTCTAAAATGCAATGCATTCCTCGGTAATATTTTAAAACTTACCTCAATACTGCATTAATTTATTATATTTGAAAACTTAAATCTTCATCGAAAAAAATGAACTTCATTCAAATGACGGCATCGAAATATAAATTGCCTGGTTTAAGCATCTCTGAAATGCGATACATTCCTCGGTAATAATTTTAGAATTATCATAATACTACGATAATTTATTATATTTGAAAACTTCATCGAAAGCAACTGATATTCATTCAAATGACGTCATAGAAAAAATAACACGCCTGGCTCTCTCTATAAAAGCAGCATTTCATTCATAAATAATTTCCCATTCATGTCATTCATCACAATACTATAGTAATTTATTTTATTTAAAAATTAAGACCATGGAGCTACAAATAATTAAACTCTATGCTTAAAACTTCATCGAAAAAAATTTTCCTTTTCTTTGTAAAATCAATGAATATTTCAAACATATCAGCTATGCAGACTCCATGAGCTAAATAATTTTGTGTTAAAAAGAAATATAGCAATTCTAATACAACTCATTCTACATATTTTGCTGCTTACATTTTACATAAGTGAAAAATAGGCTTCGCTGTAGAAATAATCAAATTTGGATGAGCATGTAAACTCAAATATATTGTAATTGTGTTGTTTAAGTATGTAGATGTACAGAATTTAAGCAAAAATGAAGTGGTTTTAGGACGGATACAAAACTCAATATGAATTAAAAAGAACTTTAAAAATCACGATTTTGAGACAAAATGGATGCCATATATCATTTTGAAGTGGGTCACGTGATCGCTTCATGTAACAGGTGAAATTATTATTTTAATTTTTATTTAAAAAACTACTGAATATATTTCGCTGAATTTTTTTTTATATATTTTATGGAACAATTTGAATATTACTTAAAATTTTAGAAGCAATTTGTGAGTTTTAAATCCGCTTAAAAAATGTTTGAAAAATTAGGTCCCATAGGGCTCAATGTATTTCATTTTTCCAACCCGGGTTCAATCCAAACCTAATTGGGTGATATTATTCATTTATATTCCCATAGGTCCTACAGACCGTCTGAACAACATACTAAAATCTCATTTTGATTAAGTCATTTTTACGGCAGTTATCGTGCTAACGGACAGACAGACAGAATGAATAAAGTCATAAACACTTTTCAACTTTGTTGTAAAATGTTAAAAACACTAAATTAAATCTTTCATATACATAACATTACGCAGACGATTTATTTCTTCGATACTTCATTTCAGGAAATTTTTATCATGTTATGTAACTATGGACATAAATCAAATGTCTCTATACAGCAGACGATTATCATTTAATTCATCTGTTTTAAATGACGAGGAATTTACCATAAAAATAAATTCTATAAATGAACAGTATTTCATCTTCGATCGAGTAATATCACTTACGACTCTGGGATATATGATTATAGAAATTATTATATTTTAGTTTGGCAAAGATTTTTCAAATTCAAATTTTTCTACCGCGTTAAACCGATTATTGCATCAGGTTAAAAATAATGTGATACCAAGTTGTAGATGATTTTCTTATAGAGATATGATATGTCATTATGAGGCAGAGGTGTATCAAGGCAAAAATAATATAGCGACGCCAGGCCGTCCTGAACTAAAGACACTTTTATGACCTATATCTATATCAAATGTTCGCAATTGCACAATTTATATCGCAGAATAAAACGGAAGATGTTATTCGATAGGGATTTAAAATTTGCTTCAGGGCCGCGTCTTCACAGTTATTTTGGCATTAATTCTAAAATATTCAGAGGTAACTCCCTGTGACCATTGCATATTCAGATTCTGTAGAAAATTTCAAACTGATTAAAAAAAATCTGATGTGCGCAGCACATGACTTTCCTTATATAATGCAATGTATTTACTACTTTTACAGTAAAAACTAAATAGGTTATTCTTATAGTAGATAATTATTTTTTCCAAGATATTGAATGTTTGTCAAATAGTCGTTATTTCCATTGATTTTGTTTCATTTTTATCCATTTGGCGAGATTTTCTTTGATTTGGTAATATTTAAAAAAGTTGCCAAATTGGCGACATTCCGTCAAATGTCACCAAAATCTCGCCAAGCGTTATGGACAGAGAAATAATTTATTCTTATAACAGATAAATGACTATTGGCGTTCAAATACAAATGTATTACTCAAAGTATCTTCTTTCATGAATGGAAAGAGCTAGGATCCGTGAGATTGATGTCACCAAATTTATCGCATGATATTACACATGAAAAGTGAACATGTTTCTCAATAGGAAATATATTTTTTATTTTATATAATTTTTTGATAATTTTTTGAAAAATATGCAATATCTCGAGAACGATTCATGCTTGCGTTTTAAAATTTATGTTAATCGTTTTTTAATGAAAAATTACTTAAGAAACGTCTATTTGCGTAACTTTATTAGAGGTTGTGATTTTTTGATGATTTTTTCAAAATTTCACTCGGAAATTTAGGGGGAGGGGGTTCTGAATATTCGACTGCGCATAAAAACAATAGGCTTCCAGTATTCACGGATTGTAAATTTTGTACCAAATTTCGTTCGAATAGGTTCATTCGTTCGTGAGTTATCGTCTCCACAGACTCTCTCTCTCTCTCTCTCTCTCTCTCTCTCACTCTCTCACACACACACACACACACAGACATAACCTCAAAAATGCTTAATTCGTGATCAGGGATGTTTAAAACGTGCTCTCCCGTCGAAAACTCGAATTCGAATTTTCGACCCCGTCACAACACTTTCCTTATACATTACTGTATATAAGGAAAGTAAAAAGAGATTACCACTTTTAAAAGATTTTCCATCTATTTGCAAGTGTTTGATATTTGCTGATCCTAATATTACGTGGGATATATATATATATATATATATATATATATATATATTCGCGATAAATCAATTTTCCAAAAAAATTGTTTTTGCATACTATTCTACTGCAAAATGCAAACAAATTCCATATACATTTTAATATTCAACATGCTTGAAATATTTATTATTAATTAATAAATTGATATTCATAGAAATTATGAATAGAATCCTGTGATTAATTAGATCAAAACCTTTAGTTTAAAATGGATTTTGATCCACTACAGATACTCAGCTATGCAGGAGTCGCCCCCCCCCCCCCCCCGCTTCTCACTTTAGAACCGAACCAGACACTCTCAGAAATGCCGGCAAGAGCCAATACGGACTTCGAAACTTTTGAGATCTGGGAAATTTCGTTGTCCAATCGCCAATTTCGTCAATTTGGCACTTTTACGCTAAATTCGTCGCCAAGTGAGACATACAGGTAAACAGAAAGAAGAGATTCGTGACGCCACTAGAAGAAATTCGAATATCTCGAATATAGCGTAAAATGAACAGCAGGTTCTGGAATAAAAAGTCAACATACTCCAGAAGAAGGAATTCGAAAGTACCTAGAAGAAAGCTTACTCCAACCAAATAAAAACAGTTTCGACTACTGGAAAAATAACAGCCAATAATCGCTTGAAGCAATTATGTTATAATATTTTATCTTTTTGCCGTCAACAGTTTTTTCAAAATGACTCTTCAGCACCTTTGGTATAGCTTGTGACAGGAAAAAAGGGAGACTAGAACCTGGACGTATTCGAATGCTTATTTTTTTAAATGAGATGAGAAGAATTTATAATTATTTAATGATTACAGTTATGAGTGTCAAATTTAAAAAAAAAATTCGTGAAATTGTTAACATTTAAATTATAATATTTAATTTCTTAAATTAATGCGGTTTTGTTACATAGCAGTATACCTGTTCTTTATACGGAACATATAATATAAAGAAAATTAACATTTACAGTTATGTGCAAATTCTTAAAGTATTCTAAATAGCATTATTTTTTGAAACATTCTATAAAACATTTAATTTATTTCTCCTAAAAAAGGTATAGAATCTCTATTCTCGCTATACAAAATTGTTTTCATAGGCAGATCGGAAGAATAAAACATCCTGGTCCCGTTTGTAAACAAATTAACTAAAATTATTTTATAATTTTCACAAAACGACAGATATCAAGAAAATTGTACTTAATTTTGTAAAATATAAAATTTTTTTCAATTCGGCATCATTTTCCTTAATTTAGCGTCATTTTATCAATTTGGCAACATTTTAAAAAGTCGTCAAATTTGTAGCCAAATGGCACGATTGGACTGACAGATAATTATGATACATAGACAGATAATACTAATAGCTAGCGAAATATCATTGCAGTTCTTTTTCCTAACAAAACACAATTAATTTAATTGATTTATCACTCATTTTATCAATCTAGCGAAATCGTAATCGATCCCGCCAAATTCGTAAATCTGAATTTGCAGATCTGAAGAATAAAACATCCTGATCCCGTTTGTATATGTAAAAATGAAAATGCTAAAATGGTATTAGAAAATATATCCATACTACTTTTATTCTCTTTCAACAATAGACTATACACAATATATGAGTTTATTGGCAAAATGCAATATATAAGTTAATAGGCTAAGCACAATATATGAGTATGAAAACTCTGCCAAAATAAAACAGATGATATAAGAAATTGAAAATATCAACAATTCCCTTAATCGTTAAACACGAAGTCTGTAATAAATATAATTCAAAGAATATAGAACGGTTCTATTATAAGATATATTTTTGTATCCATTTATTTATCATTTATGTCGAAAAAAAATAGTAAAAATTGTCTGCCGTATAAACAAATACATTTGATTTAATTGCGTTGCTGAGCAACATGGTATAAGAAAGAATCTTCCTCATAAAATGCTTATTAAATAAATATTTCGTTTTCGTCATACTTTTCATTGGTGAACAAGATCTTGTGCAAAATAAATCAGAGACAGAGTTTCTATTTAAGTTTATGTTTTAAACCAGTGATTTCCACGAGCAACTGGTAAGCGCAATAAACTCCCTTCGATGGTGGTACAGTTTTCATTTACTTTCGCGTTTTAAACCAGATTCCAACCTTTTTTGTTTGGAGGAACCATGTAGTTAGAGAGGACAAATCCTATGGAGGGTTCGTATTTTTATTATTTTGTGAGAACTTTTGATCCTAAAAACTCGAAACATGGACTAAATTTTAAGTGGGGTTATTTCACGGTTACATACAAAATTTCCTTTATGTTTGGCAGTACATGGACTAAATTTTAAGTGGTACTATTTCATCGCTATTCACAAAATGTTCATTTTTATGTGGAGGAACTTGCACAACATTTTAAGTGGAGCTATTTCACGGCTACCAACAAAATTTCCTTTTTTTTTGTTTGGAAGAACATGGAATAAATTTTAAGTGAGACTATTTCATGCTTACCCACAAAATTTTCCATTTTGTTTAAAGGAACATGGACTATATTTTAAGTAGGGCTATTTCACGGCTACCCACAAAATATCCTTTTGTTTGGCAGAACATGGAGTAAATTTTACTTGAGACTATTTTATGGCTACCCACAAAATATCATTTTTGTTTGGAGGAACATGGACTAAATTTTAAGTGGGGCTATTTCACGGGTACCCACAAAATTTTCTTTTTGTTTGAAGGAACCACGTAGTTAGAGAGAACTTCCATGAAAGATTCGTTTTTCATTAATATCTCGACAACTCCTGGTTCTAGAAACAACTCGAAACATGAACTAAATTTTAAATTGGGCTATTTCACGGCTACCCACAAAATTTCATTAAATTGGGTGCAGTCGTTCTCTGGTGATAATGAGCGACACATATACGCAAATACCCAAACACAAACATATTCAGACATATTTTCATTTTATTTATGTAGATTTCATTCATTATTGCACTTTATTAATTTAAATACCAATAATAAAAAATATTATGTAATAAATATAAATGTTATTTATTAACAATGCGAGTATTTGTTTTGGATATTGGAATGTCCGACATCTAGTTAATATTCGAATTCGGAAATTCCCCCATTTCATATTGATGCGATTAATGATTTGATGATTTTTATTTTTACTCATAAATGAGTGAAAATCTTCAGTTATTAAATTTTGAATCCCATGTTGCAATGCTTTCTTTCTCTACGCATCCAATATATATATCGAAATAGGAAAAATCAAGAGTTTTACCTCAAACTAAATGTTCTAAAATGCCATGTCTTACACAGATCATTCCACTCGCCATTTCATTTCTTGCTTATTTATGTCTAAAGAAGCAGAAACTTGATGCCTTCACGGTACGATAAATTACATTACTAGGATGAAAAGAAACTGTGATATTTTAAAGTTTTCACGATACAATGTTTTTATAGTTTCTCCTCATTAATAAACATACAGATGTTTGTTTACATGTTTTATCCACTTTCGGCTATCCTCTAAAGACGATTGAATCATGATTGTCACAGAGTCAAGACAGCTTTTACGATTTTTAGAATGCGTAGTGTTTTAGGAATTCTTATTTGAGGAAAAAAACAGACCAGTTGCAGATATTTGAATGTGAGTCTGATATTATCGCTTAAGAGTTTTATGAACATAAGAAATATCCTGAGTTTGAAACTCCACTTGATTTTCTTATATATTTATGTTACAAACTATCAGTATACCCGTTCTTTGCAAAGGAATGTAGAGTGTGCCAATGAAAGTAATGGTTTAGGCCAATATCTCGAGAAGTAGAGTGATAGTATATGTTTTTATGCATGTGTATCGGGAACGTCAATGGCTCTACACGATGAACATGTTTGGGAGGCTAGTGTCTATGGGCGCCCCCCATTGTGGAGCCCATTGGGGGGCCCTTGTCTCCTGGGTTTTTAAGGTTACAAAGGAGAATCAAGTTAGTCGATGTTGTACCGGGTGATTCAAAAGTTCGGAGCAAAAGTAAAACGCTATAAAAAATATCTATGGGTCGGAAAGACATGCGGTTTGCAGATTAATATTCACCGTGGTGGGGGATTTTATGTGGCATGAAAAAAAAAAGTTCAAACTCTCGACACTCGGGGGGCTGCGGCAGATAAAGCCATTTTCACATTGTGGGGATTCCTAAAATCATGGGTGTGAGATCTGGGGATCTCGCAGTTCAGTCATGTGTACAATCACCTCCAAGCATAAGTCATCTTCATGGCTTTATCTGCCGCAGCCCCCCGAGTGTCGAGAGTTTGAACTATTTTTTTTTTCATGCCACACAAAATCCCCTACCACGGTGAATATTAATCTGCAAACCGCATGTCTCTCCGACCTATAGATATTTTTTTTATAGCGTTTTACTTTTGCTCCGAACTTTTGAATCACCCGGTATATCTTATCTTTGAGTTTGCCCTATTGACATCAGTGGTTTGCCCTGAAAAAAGTTCTATGGGCGCTCATGGCTGAGTCCCTATTTTAGCGGCGTACCAGGAGTTATCGCAATTCCTGTTAGAGATAGAGTAAACAGTTAATTGCAAAGTTGTAGCGTGTTGCAGAATTAGTACGGAGAATAAAATGGAGAGAAACCCTGAAAAGCATATAAAATTTGACACAAATGTATACCCCAACAAATATCAAACATTTAGACAATGCAGCAGAATGAAGTTTGACTTTCAAAATCACAAGAACCCGTCAGAAAGGGTCGTCTACATAAATAAGACAGTATCCATGGACCGGTTTCGGGCTTGGATGCGCTCATCAGTATGGAATAGCTGTTAACTGCAATGGCAGCAAGAACATTGCATGACACCCGGCACGAAACTGGCTCCATAGATACTGTCATCTGCAATGGGCGTGTTTTCCTTATTTTTAGAATGCTCCTTTTTAGCGGAATTTTTGATATTCAACTTTTACGGTTTCGTAAAGCCTGATCTAAATTGTACACGAATTTTATGCCGACTGTGTAGAAGGTGTGAAATTAATTGCTCCCATCAAAGTTTACAAAATTGCGGCAAATAGAAAATTTTTTTGCTAGCCATTATAGTTAACGATTATTTCCTGCAACGGTTGATTCCACAGGTACCTGACAATCGTCAAATAGACCCGTAGTTACTGTTATCTGCAATGTAAGTACCCTACTTAAAATTTAGATTATTATACACAAAATACTAACCTTCGGTAATGATGTCCTGTAATAATATGACTCCATGTGTTTTCCAATCGCTCTATGTTTGCACCGTAATCTGCAGATTAATAAAATTGTTGCTTTAACCCCCTGCCATACGAATTAAGAGACACTAACTGTGGTTTCAGGATATGAACCACGCCCCTTACATTTCTAAGACTTTGCACGTGATGAAATTTAAATCTGCTCTCTTCCCACAGATGCCAATGTCTACAGTGGCCTATGAAACATACGACGGATCCTAGATGTCGTTATTTAGAAAGTTAGTTTCCATCTTTTGCGTGGAAACAAAAATGTTTAGCAGAAATTTTGCAATTTCAACAACTATAACTCCCTCGTACTCCGCTAAAGAAAGGGGTCAGCCCCCCTTCCCCAAGAAAATTGACTTATTGTGCATCACCATTGGGCGTTCCTATACATCTTTATAAAAATATACACAAAACTCTAATACTTAATCCATTACATTCCTTGACACGCTGTATTATGTGAGGAAACTTAAATTCACAATTTATGTTGTACTTTTAATATTGAGTCTAATTTTGAAATTTTTATAATAATTTATACGAGAGTGACAGATGTGAGTTCTTCCGATCTGAGGTGATAAGTAGACAGACAGAAGAACAATATATATTTATATAGATATTAACCTTTTTACAATTAAATGATAGCTTCTTTGTAGACTCCGTTTCTGATCTTATGAGGAGCAGAAATAAAAAGCTATCTTTTGTTTACGGCCTTTGTTATTAAAAGAATTTTTTTTATTTCATTTATTTATAAAACTTGCAAAGTTTTAGAGATAGGAGCACCAACAACGATCGTATTTCAAATTTCAGTTATTGCAGAAAAGGTCATAAAACGACTTGTTCACGTTAATGTGGAGTTCAAATAATGATTGGATCCTGTCTATTTGAAATCTCATATAAGGATTGGATCACACTCAAAGTGAGGAAACAGATAGAAAGAATTGAACACAGAAGGACGAACACCTAAATTCTAAGTGGGATCCTACCAAGGCTTCCCATAACATTTATGAAATGCAGTACAGCTGTTCTCCAGGGAGGACAAACAGGTAGACATATAAATGGATTTTTAATTTTATTTATATAGATTTAGTGTATCATAATAAGAAAGATATTGAAAAATAAATACATTAATCTTTTCATGAGCTTACTTTCGCAAGTTTTCTTATAAAATTTTCTTTGGAAAATTTTCTTAAAAATAGCCTTCAGACTTAAATTTTTATAACTAAACAACATCTTTGTAACTTCAAGGGATGCATTTGATTGGCTTTTGTTCTCTTTCTAAAATTTGGCTCAAAGTACTCTTTTATTGACCGATAAACCCGTATAGAACATAAACTATTCTAAAATTTTCTTTTACGGTTTAAGGCAAGTCGGGGTAATATGCCACACCTACGGGGGAAATGAGTTAAGATTATTTTAGCGACTAAAGTTTTACTCCAATTTCATGATGCTGCTTTTGAAACATTTATTCTAGTAGTATACAGAATATGAACTATTTATTTCTTTCCCTACATAAATAGTGTAGGGTAAGCAGTAGTGTGACGGGGTCGAAAATTTGAATTTGAGTATTCGACAGAAAAGCATATGTCAAGCACACCTGAACTCGAATTGAACTTTTTTGAAGTAATGTCTGTTGTTGTTGAGACCCAGACCGTCCGACCTACCAGAAAGGTGTAAGGTAACTGTTTGGACGGCCGGGAAGTGCCACCCAACTTAGACCGGAACCCAGTGGGGGAGGCATCCACAGGGACCGTACCCTCCTTTCCCTACCACCAACCTCTCGGAAGGACTTACGGACCCACATGTTTGACGTGATCGTACTCCACATGAACACGGCGGCAGTTGTGGCAGCGTGCAAATCCAGAGCTCAAACCACCACGAAATGTGCCAACAGCACGCGGTGTTCCCAGGTGGTCACCCATCCAAGTACTAACCGCAACCGATGCTGCTTGACTTCGGTGATCTAACGAGAATCGGTGTTTTCAGTACGGTAGGGCCGTTGGCATTGAAGTAACGTCTGTGTATGTCCGGGGAGTTTGAGGAAGGGATATCTCACAAATGAACGGATTGCTGCGTAAAACATTTTGTACGATTATTACGCTGAGTGAACACTGCAACTCGATTGATTTTAAACGCGATCGAATGTTCGGACCCTCCCCCCCCCCCACTCACTTCCCAAATTTTCCAATGAATTTTTGTAAAAATATTAAAAAAACAAGTCTTTCAATAATGTTTAAAAAAAGATTATTTCACACGTGATTTTTATTACAAAACGAATGACATAATTTTTAAAACTTTTCATACACCGTTCTCGAAATATATATCAGGTTTTCGGATACATTTTTCAAAAATATAACATAAAATGCAAAAAGAAATAAGTATAATTAAATAGGTTGTTATTCCATATGAAATGTTATGGGCAAATTTATTAACATCATTCTCGTAAATCTAGCTCGTTCCATTCATGAGAAAAGATTGATAAAAACTATTGATTAGAACTCACTATCGATTTATAATAAGTCCTTCTCTTTATCTTTCCTTTTAAAGTCTATTTTTCCATATCTCCTAAAATCCTTCTTCCCGTCTGCTTGTTTGCAGGTAAATCTTGTCGATATATTTAGCGACTCTGCGACGAGCTTGGTAAAATATCCCCAACTGGGCGACTTTTGAAAATGTGGCCAAATTGATGAACACGAAATGGTCAAAAGCAACGTATAGAAAATGACGCCAAATTAATGAAAATTCAATATCTTACGAGAATGAAGTTCAATTTCGTTGGTAATTCCTGTTTTATGGTAATTAGTATAATTGATGCAGAGAAAGTCATGTGCTGCCCCATCATATCTTTACTTAATTTTACCTTGCTGATGTATCCTTATTCTAGTACTGATTTAAGATCTCTTAACTGTGTGATCTAGACTTGAAAATACAGCTTCTGCTTCGGTTTTGAAGGGACTTTACTCAAACCAGTTTAATATGTTTGGAAATAGGTTTTTGATTCTTGTACTTGGCGTGGAGCTTTTTTAAATGTTTTTGCCATGGACGGATGTTTTAGCGAGTTTTAAAATGCTTTCGTAAACAATTTTACCCTATACAATAAACTGTATAAAAAAGTAAGCATATTCTAATAATTTTAGGTAGCTTTGAATAATTTAAATAATCTTTATAATTAAGTGCAAAATTGCGTTTAAATGCTTAAAGCTCAAGATTGCACTACTTTTAAACAACTTTAACTGAAGACTATAGTTTAAAGTACACTAAACTTCGAGTTTAACATTATAAAAACTTTTAAGAGAGAACAATTTAAATAACAAGAATTTTGATTTCAACCCATATTTGATGCATTGATTTTGAATTTACTGACATTCTCAATGCATTTTATTGTTAAATTCTAGCATATGAGATGGCAGGTACGTGCTGGGTGCCTTGGGAGGGAGGTGGACAAATGAAAAGCCTCCTTCATACTAAATAACCGTATACCGTCACGTGCTTGGGTTTTTGTCTCCATAGGCAAAACCCATATAAAATAATGACATTCTGTTTAACCACTCTTTCTGTTTAACTGGTGATTTATGGTCTGGGGTTAATTATACCTGATGGTATTTTGCTATGACTATCTACTTGTACTACGTATGTACAAAAATAAAAAATCTGATGTGGCAACACATGACTTTCCTTATATAATGTAATGAATTTACTAGTTTTACAGTAAAAAAATAGGTTTTTCTTATAGTAGATACTAATATTCTTTCCAAGATATTGAATTTTCGACAATTAGTCGCCATTTTCATTGCTTTAGCGTCACTTTTATCCATTTGGCGAGATTTTCGTTAATTTGGCAACATTTCAAAAAGTCGCCAAGTTGGCGACATTCCGCCAAATTCGTCGCCAAAATCTCGTCAAGCGTTATGGAAGAAGAAATAAGTTATTCTTATAGCAGACAAATGACTATTGGCCTTCAAATAAAAACGTATTACTCAAAGTATCATTTTTCATGAATGGAACGAGCTAGATCCACGAGAATGATGTCACCTAATTTATCGTATGGTATTACATACGAAAAATGAACATGTTTCTTAATAGGAAATATTTTTTTTTATTTTATATGACTTTTTGATAATTTTTTTGAAAAATGTACAATATCTCGAGAACGGTTCAGGTTAACGTTCTAAAATTTATGCCAATCGTTTTCTAATGAAAAATTACATAAGAAATGTCTGTTTGCGTAACTTTATTAGAGATTTTGATTTTTTGACAATTTTTTTAAAATTTCATTTTAAAATTTAGGGGGGTTCTGAGCATTCGATTGCGTATAAAAACAATAGGATTCCAGTGTTTACGGATTGTGATTTTTGAACCAAATTTGGTTCGAATCGGTCCATTCGTTCGTCAGTTATCGTCTCCACAGGCTCACTGACACGCACACACACATATTTTCACACACACACACACACACACACACATACTTTCACACACACACACACAGACATCACTTCAAAAATTTTTGATTCGTGATCAGGGATGCTTGAAACGTGCTCTCCCGTCGAAAACTCGAATTCGAATTTCCGACCCCGTCACAATACTTTCCTTATACATTATGTATATAAGGAAAGTAATAAAGTTATTGATTGATATTGGATAATTTCTGTACCAAATATTTGTAATAATTTTTACTGCCATAAATCTATTTACTTATATACTAACGACAACAATTAACAAAAAAAAAATAGTTAGGGAACGCATAAATTTTTTTTTATCAGGATTCAAGTGATTTTCAGAAACATTAATCTATATAATGAACGAAGAACATGTTGGCATTGCTCAAAGTTCTTGAATAATGAAACGAGAAGTCGTTGCTTTTCTAGCTTAATTCTAAACTACACAATTTTTCCACCAAATATTCAAATTAAAATAGAATAAGCTTATTTACAAGAAACACTCTAAAGTTAAAACAAGCTTAAAAAAGTTGATTCATTGATATAATGAACAATAAACATAATGTCGGCATTGTCCAGAGTTGTTGAATTATGGAACGAGCAGTCGCTTCATTTCTGAACTCTATTCACAGAGTTTGCTGATTACGAAATCAGGTTCAATGGTATTTAAAATATATCTCTCAGGATGCATCAATACAAACGCTTCAAAGGTTTCATTGGTCATGGATGCCCTCAGTCTAGCTTTTATGAGTTTTAATTTGGAGAAAACTCTTTCACAGCTGACCTGCGTTAATGGAATAGTGAATAAATACTTGAAAACCGTATAAAGTTCTGTATACGGGAGACTATACATGTTTTCTCAACAATCCCTCCAAATGCACGTTTGATGCATGTATTGCACTGACTTTCGGCATTATATGATGTAAAAACTATATCCTCTTCGACCTCATCCAAATTTTATTTTGGGTGTTGGTCACACTGGTCACAATCAGTCTTTTTAAACGCACCAGTCTTGTAATCTTCATCCATGGATTTCCTACATATGATAGGCCAAACATTTACAAAGGAAATTATTTCTTCCTTAAGTTTCCCCTTATCTAATGAAAGAATAAACTCACAAATCTATTTGTTGGAAGTTCGTTAGGTTTATTTTGGTTAAATCTTTTTGGATTGAACAAGTGCAAGTACAACTATGTCCAAGTACAGATTTTTGTGTTTCACAAACCCATTTTCCATTGTTTGGGTAACTGTATCCACAATGCAGTTGAATACATGGACTCTAAATTCATTTTCAGGTGAAGATTGAACTTTATCGTCACCACACACTTCCGATGCCATCTTCTTGATTTTCCATTGTCGTTTTCTTCTAAAATCAGTTTCAATGGTTTTATCTATAAGGAAGTCTCTGTCTGAAGAACATTCAATATTTTCTGTAAACTTCAATACAAAGGTCTTAGCTGCACTCAAAGTTTCATCAAACCTGTTTCGAGCAGCTTTGAGTCTTGAAACAGCTGACTCAATCAACCTCCATGCCTGAGAGTAATCCAGGTTTTTTGTTTGCAGATAGTCAGACAGTGGTGTTGTAATCTCGAAAATTTGAAGAAAAATCATAGCCGTCATTATCGTTTCAAAATTGAAGAATTTCTGGAGAAGCGCTGCGGAATTATTTCTGACTTTAGCTTTAAAGTCCATTGATGAAGTTATTTTAAATAATGCCACTGTTAGTTCGAAGAAAACATATTTAGCTGGTTGAGACTGGGCTTGATCTGACTGTGATGCCCAGTCATCAATCCCTCCAGATATCTTAACACTGGCATTGCTTCGACTTCCCCAACGGGTAGCTCCAATATGCTTCCAGTTTATAAGCTGGACTTTCTTCTGTGTATTTTTGTTGCCTCTTTAACGATTCCTTCAAGATAACTTGTATTTCCTGGAGCAGACTGAAAAAGGATAGTGGTGGGTAGTACCTCTGTGGCATCCGAGAGTACTAAATTTAATTCTTGGGCGTAGCACTGTATATGGATGTGATTTGGTATTATGTCTGATAGTTTGGCAGTAAGACCATTGTAGGATCCACTCTTATTTGAAGCACCATCAAAGGCATTTGCCACGCAGTCTTTGATAGGTATCTCCACTTCTTTTACAGTATTACTTAATGAAGTCAATAGTCCTCCATCCGTAGTCGATATGACACACTTTAAAGATAACAGGCTTTCAAACACTTCTTGACCTTTCACATAGCGGATCACAAACGCACATTGATCGTTGTCTGAAATGTCTATTGTTGTGTACATTAATATTGAGTACTTCACTTCTTTTTTACACTTGCTGATATTCTTTCTTTTATTTCTTCTAGAATCATTTGGATTATTTTCATTACAGCGTTATTAATAAGAAATGTAACAAAACTTCCTCTTCCCGCTACTTTGTTCTTCTTTCCAGTGCCCTTCTCTTTACGTTCTCTTGCCTGATGCAGTGCAGTGGTTCACTTTTTGCTGTTATGGCGTCCAAATGTTTTTTTTAACGTTGTGTCATATTTTCGGAACAGTAATATAATTTCCAGAAAATTACCTTGATTTATTGATTCATCATCAAAAGTGTATGCCTGTTCAGTAGATGCTCGGAAGCGCAAGTCCTTGTTTTCCTATCCCCTTCAAAACATCGACAATGACTTGTACAATATGTCTTCTTTCCAAAACCTCTTGCATACTCTTTTGCATTTGATTATTAAACAGTAAATCATGAGTAGATTTCTTCTGTTTTTCTGCCATGAAAAAAATAACCGATTCTATGTGAGCTTTGGAGGTTTCATGTTGTTCTATACTTTGGTGAACATGTCTCCAATCTTCAAATCCTGAGCAAAAAGTTGAAATTCCACTGCTATAGACTAAACATATAAAACAATACAATTTTTTATTTGCTTCACTGTAAGATAGCTATTGTCTATTAAATAATTGACCGTCGCTTTGTCTGATGGAAAATATTGCTTTTTTTCCTGTAAAAGGCAAATCTTTATCTTCGGGTTGACGTGGATGGAAAGAAAAAAAAAATCTGATAAATCATTTTCACTGGGCCTTTTAAAGTAATATTTTGTCTCTGCTGAGGAAATTTCTTTTTCCACATATTCTATTTCTGATGATAGCAGAGGTGGTGGTAAAAGGTTTAGTTTGAAGAAAGGTTCCAATGCCGGTGTTGGACCTGTTGTAATAAGTTCTTCAGTTTCAGAATCAGAATCAATGGTTAAAATTTCACGCACACTACAATTGTTATCCGGCCACACATTTCGCTGCAGTAAACCCTCGGGTCTGCCGTGTGGTCTGGGATTTTCGGGCACACTACAATTGCAGGTCACACAAAAAGCTACTGTAAGCCTTCGGGTCAGTCGTGTGATCTGGGTCTTCCGCACACTACAATTGGAATTTCTTTTTGATATTAAATAAATGAAATTAAATCTATAACCGTTTCTTGGATGCTTAATTGGAGGCTATTTCCATTTTGAAGATTAGGATAAGTGCTTGAGTGCGGTTTGACATAAAAATAGGTTATTTTAGGACAAGCTTTTGCTGATTCATGCAATTCCTCAAATATTTTATCTTTTCTAAATTCATGATCATTCTTCTTTACTTTTTTAACGTACATGTTCCACGAAGATCTGGAAGAGAGAAACACAATAATGCAATAACACTAAGTTATTGCATTATTGTGTTACTGTATACCGTACTGTTTATAATAGCAAGAAAAAATTTGTTTCGCCTACTTTCATAAAAAATATGAATAGAAATAAAATAAAATCACAAAATGACACTAATTATTCCTTTTTGACTTTTCGTATTTTAAAAAAAGGAGAAAATTTCCGTTGTAAATTTTTTGAAAAGGTCTGCAAATCTGATAATTTAAAATTAAAAATATGTTATTAATTTCTAAAATATTTTAGAGATTCAAAACTATTTACTTTAAGAGATTTGAACAAGATAAAATTTATTTCCCCGTTAAAAAAATATATTCCCCTATAAAAAAATAAAATAAATAAGTGATCGCAAATGTATTTATTTTATTTTATGCAAATTTTGCTTGACGGCATTGGAATGTATAATTTAGGCATGTTAGCATCTGCTCTGATTCTATCGCCACTGAGGAAGAGAATGAATATATTCGAAAGCGCTCTGGCTTAAAATTATTTGTTGTACGTCTGTAGGATGGTTTTTAATAAAGTGACGTTTAAATCTGCTTTTTAAGATTTGTCATTTAGTCGACGCGGTGGTCGAACGGTCAGGGCAGGTGTTTCCTAGCGATCGTTCGGCTGCCGCGTTGTGGGTTCGAATCCCACCTTCAGGCATGGATGTTGTGTCGTTGGGCACCATGTGTTCCGACCCCCACTGGTGTGCTGGGGCAACGTCATGTGATGGCTAACAGGTTCACGGTTCTGGCCGGTGTATAGGCGAATAAAACATCAATGGCTGGCCACTGGAAAAAAAATTGTCATTTAATTAGTTGATTCAGTGAAATAAATTATTCTTTACGATTACAATTATAAACTTAATTATTTCAATAATAAACATTTTTTAAGAATAAAAATAAATATGCGATTTCTGAAATGTAAAAGTCTTACCCCTTTAAAGTAGCCGAAGAGTCAGATCACGATTTTCTTTCCTTTCCATTTTTTTAAGGTGTCGTCCATAAATAAGGAAAACGAAAAATTATAACGTCAAAGAGTTCCACTATATCCATTGTCCCGGCCGTCCAAACAGTAACCTTACACCTTTCTGGTATGTCGGCCGGTCTGGGTCTCAACAACAACAACTATATCCATTGTGCAAGCTTTATCACAAGAAAGTCACTAACGATATCCGAAAATATCCATTTGTAGAATGTTGACTTGTATCACTAAAGGCCCTTTTGACAATCAAGAAGTCGGTCTTCTTCACGTTTTCAAACTACTATAAAAACTTTACGCGGAGTAAGCCGTTACAGTAACGATTGTTAAGTTTGACCATCCAATAACAAAATCTAGAGTATTTCGAACCTCTCCAACTTTAACAAGACTCCGATTCTAGCTAACTAACTGAATCAATTGCTCACTGACTGAATGGCTGAATAACAGACTGAATGAATGGCTATTTTTTCAGCGACCTTCTATAATTTCAAGAACAAAGAAAGTTCTGGACATTCTGAACATGAAAAGTCGCGAATATTCTTCAAGGTCTTCTTTTCTCGTCAACAGGGGAGAACATAAAATATCAACGAATGCTGATAGCAAAAGCAGATTGAATGTCGCTCCTATTCAGAAATCACAGACGATTTGTCGCCCATGTGGGTGGAGTTCGAAACTAAGGAATCTAATGTTAAAACTACCTCAAAGTTAATAGATATTTAAAATATTAAACTTTGCGCATCAGTTTCTTCTTTCTATCAGTGCAGTAATTTTTGTTTTTCAAAAATTAGAACGCACGCTAGAGAGAAAAAACAACTTAATTTCATTACAAAATTTTTTAAAAGTTTAATTTTTTTTGTACATGCTAATTTAATACTGTCACACTTTCTGTCGTTGGCTTAAGGTGCCTCAAACAGAGGAGGGCAGGAGGGCGCAGAGGAACGCGTCCCCTTGTCCCCTCAGGCCATCACGGGCCTGTGAGATGCTAGAAATGTACCAAAGGCAACGAGTAAACGCAAAAGAAAAAAAAATTGCAGATTTTGAATGAGTGAAAAATGTTTTCAGTGATTACATTTCCTTAACTATAGTAATCCCTCCTTATCTGAGGTTTTGGTTATACGCAGTTTGAGAAATAACTTAAAAACTCTTGAGAAATCGTGGCGAAGTTTTTTCTTGGCGAGATGCATATTTCTCAGAATAGTGGATAGGGAGAGAATGGTTCACCTCAAGTTTGACCATCCAAATGAGGAAATTATTTTTTGGCCCCACACGCCATATCTATCATACAGACATTATAGATTAAAGCTAATATGCTAAATTGTATATGCTAATTAAATACTGTCACACTTTCTGTCGTTGGCTTAAGGTGCCTCAAACAGAGGAGAGCAGGAGGGCGCAGAGGAACGCGTCCCCTTGTCCCCTCGGGCCATCACGGACCTGTGAGATGCTAGAAATGTACCAAAGGCAACGAGTAAACGCAAAAAAAAAAAAATTGCAGATTTTGAATGAGCTAAAAATGTTTTCAGTGATTACATTTCCTTAAATATAGTAATCCATCCATCTGAGGTTTTGGTTATACGCAGTTTGAGAAATAACTTAAAAACTCTTGAGAAATCGTGGCGAAGTTTTTTCTTGGCGAAATGCATATTTCTCCTAAAGGTGGATAGGGAGAGAATGGTTCACCTTAAGTTTGATCACATCCAAATGAGGAAATTATTTTTTGCCCCCACACGCCATATCTATCATACACACATTATAGATTAAAGGTGTTATTCCAGTTTTCAGGGCGTACTATCTTAGAAGAACTTTTTGTTTTATATTGAATTATATGGGCAATCATTAATATTCTAACACTGAGCGAAAGCTGTAAAACAATCAACATATTAGCTGACTGTCTTTTGAGCATTAAAGAATCACTCAGTCAGATCAAACCATCCATTAATTAACGCATATTAACAAAGATTGTTGCCAGAGGTTGTAAGATATTCCAGAACTCCGGATATGAAAGTGATATATACCCAAATCTGTGCCTTTGCACAAAACGTAGGATTTTAAGGTTTCAATTTTATTAATTCTACGGACATAGAAGAAATGATTACGGAAAATGACTGTGAAGAATTAAGGTCAGAAGAGCTCAGATTACCTATAAGCAGAAATGTAATTTGGAAGATGAAACAGAAGTGGACGTTGTTATCTCCGATTTTCGTGTTGTAACATTAAATGAAATTTATTTGTTGGTTTATCAACTAACCTGTAAAGATTTAAATTTATACTTCTTTATAAAAAGAGGTTTAGATAGCTTACTTGAATTTCATTATAAAAATAACTTCAAATAAAAGAAAAACGATAAAGATCAATCGCAGACTTTTTCTCTTCTTTAACCTGCATATTCAGGTATGTGTCTCCCTTAAATATGTACACATTTACCTGAATGTCACCTTAATAAGTTAATAAATGTCAAAGTCGTTAGTTTTATCTATGATTTATTTACTGACTGATAAAATTTTCCGAATAGTTTTAGATTTATAAGATAATCAGATCAGTTTGTACACGCAAATCCTCTTTTAGTATAGAAGAGTAGTGTTATTATCGGTTGCATGTTGGTGGAACGTAACCGCTGTGGATAACAAGGGAGGATTACTTCATAAAAATAATTGTATTCAAACATATCCATCGCAATCTAATCTTTCTGAAAATGTTTTATTTATAAAATGTCCCACAGTAAATAGAGAAATTATGGAAAAGAGCTGAAATTATATATAGTTATAAAAACTTCATTCTGAAATAATTTACATCAAAGTACAAAATACATACATCTTCAAGTTGTTTTTCGAATATGAATTTCATAATTTATATTGCGCACGAGAATTGACATTGGGGGTGTGTAGAAAATGGTATAGGGTGGAGGGGAATACTTTTTTTTATGGGAATTCGAAATCTGCATCAAACTTGGGTGGTGCCACTGGATAATTTGGAGATGTGCTAATTTAGATATAAAAAGGGGTCTTGTACAGTGAAATAAGACCAAATTTGCATATTTACTCCTAGTACGATAGTAATTCTAACAGCCTACGGACCTTCTTTTCAAAGGATCTCATAAAGGATCCCTCCTCACCCCTAGGTATACTGGTAAAATCAAAGTCGCTATGCCAGAGTACCTGAGGTGCTCAGTCACAATACCAGGGGTCAGGGACAGCGTCCGCATCCCCCCGGAACAAATAGTCTCCGCACCCTCCCCCCTCCACACACACTCAGCACCAAAACAGTACAGAGCCCCCAAGTGTGGGCGAGGGCAAATAACAACTCGGAAGGGCCGACAGGTGGCAGAAGCACCCTGTCATCCATCCAGAGTCATACTCTGACCCAGCACAGTTTATTCAACAGATACAACATATGTGCTTCGTGCAAATCAAACAAACATAAGCTAGTACAAGTTGCACTACTTAGTAGGCAAAAGGGAAATTGACACGTAGTTCCGTGAGCTCTACTGAGCGGGAGATCTATTCAAAAGTAATCAAAAGAAAGCCCGACCCACCCGAAAGTATACGGAATCAATTCAAAGGTAAAATGAATCTATACATTTTCAAATTCTGTTCGTTTATTTAACTGTTATATAAAACGTATAGCTATCATAGATAATAATATCCTTAATTAAATTTTAAGTACGCCGGTTATCATATATAATGCGGATGCTTTGATTAAAGCTCGCCAACTTGAGGAGACAATAAAATGACTAATTAGTGGAATGTGAGAATCTGGCAAAAGCTTCTGTGAGATTGGCAGGATTCTATGACATTCCTATTCTACGATTCCCGGACAAAACCGCGATGGAAAAAATCGCGACGGTAAAAACCACGAACGGACCAACTCGCGAATGCACAAAACCGCGAAAAGAAAAAATGGAGAACGGAATCGTAGATCATTCAGGGAGTAACACCACATTTAGTTTTTATTTAATAATTAAAAATTACACAAAATCATGAAGATTACAAAAAAATGAAACATGAACATTCAGGGATTATACAAATGATATCTAAATGACACTAGCAAAATACACAAGCGAAATCTAATAATTGAGATTATGCACTATACCAGAAAACAATTTCTGTGGATCGCTAGAATCGTAATCACTAACTAAATTAAAAATCGACTTTGTGACCCTTGCATATTTCTTCTTCTGGATATTTCTATTTACCCTTCCATATTGCACCAATTTAACCTCCGTCAGATTTTGCTGCTTCTTGAAGGCTTCTATGATTTTTCAAACTGTAGGATGGCTTGTTTCGACTAACAACCGAAAAACGTTGTGCCAACCTTCGACGGAATTGTTCGTTCTTTCAAGCGAATCCTTCATTTTTTGATTTTGGTTCCAAATATGGATTGGGAATGGAGGTTTCCGTCGTCGATTTCCTCGGATAATACGTCCGATCCACGTATCATTAATGTAATCCAAAAGTGAAAAGAATTCATTGTCTGCAAATTTCGTATCACATAGTTCTTCGTAAACGGAGATAACTTCTGAAACAGGAAGAAAAGCAATGGCTGCAAGTTTCTTTAACTTTGTTTCAAAGGTAAGGTCTTCCTCATTGTTGTATCTTTCTTGAAATCCTGTGATGCGTTGAATTTTGCGCCAAATGCATTGTTTAAAATGAAAGAAACATTCAGTTATTCTTACTTGAGGAAAAGTTTCTGCAAAAGCGTTGATGGCAGCTTTTTCGAAATCCAGCATCACCGTTTTCAGTTTTGATCCAATTTGCGGCTCCAAATCTTGTAAAATACGTATAAGCCTCTTATACGTCTCCTCTGTTTTGTCTGGAAGTAGGGTGAAAATCGATGGGAGTGAGACATCTTCGTTAAATCCATGTATAGTGTAAAGCTGACTGAACATAAGTGGACAAACAGAAAACGTCCCATCCACAAAAAAAGCATTAGATGCTTTCAGTGCTTCAAGATTTTTTTTTCGTTCCAAAAACTAATATACGATTTTCTTCTAGACCACTATCGTGCAAAATAAAATTTTCACCATTAATTTTCGTATATTCTTTAGGAATTTGTAATATCGCCCTTGATAATGGATTCGGTGGTGCTCTTCCACATTTTTGTCTTTCTCTTCTAATTTCTCTTGCAAGTGAATTGGTTGATGGTAGTGCTCCAGCAACTTCTTCGGGCATTCCAGCAAATGGTGATGCAAGAATAGTCTTAGGTGCCTCCGATGTGCTTTTTGCCTTTTCCAGCATTTCATGGCTAACTTCTTTCGCTGGTTTTGCGGAATGATTGAGGCATCCATTAGTTTCGGAAACATTCGATTGACTTTCCAACGTGAGTCTTGCTGGGCATCTTGTACTATCATAACCAGTACATCTCCAATATTTCCGAAGACAGTCAAGATTTACTTCCTTCTTTTTTTGTCTAAAAGTATATCCTTTGTAAACGAGGTGATTTCCCCCTTTATTATTTTTCACAAAAACAAGCGCCATTACTCAGAAAAGACAAATCGATCAACCAATAGCGATTCAATACACTTATATTCAATACAATTATTAGGAAAAGATAGCGCCATCTATTATCGGAAAATGAAGTTGTTATCAATTTTTTTTTTCACTTGGCTGTTTTGTCCATGCAGTTTCGTCCTCGGGGTTTTGTCACTTCGCGATTTCGACCGGATACGCTATTCTACAAGAGAAAACAACATTAATGTGAAGAAAAATATTTTATAGCCAGACCACACTTGTAAATAGACCACGTCCATCCTCCTAATTCAACCCTTTTTAATATACTATAAGTTAACGAATTATAATGGAATTTATGCTCTTAAAATCCAGATGAGAAATTAGAAAAGCAGTAGTCTTTTGGTAAAGTATCAAAAGATTCTTTTTATTAGAAAAGTTCTAATCCAGTAACATTACTTTCATTTTTCAAGTTGCGTTAAACTATACAAGTAAATAAAAAATGATTCACTAAATTCCACTGAATGCTACAATTATGTAACAAAGGGATGTTTTTGTATATGTTACATGACCTAATTGATTGGAGATCACGTGTTTTCAACATAATACTACATAAATTTTTTCTTATTTACATAGCACTTTTAAGCAAAAAATATTTATTATAACTTTTAATAATATTAATTTTCTGGTATATAAAATTAAATTCGGAAATAAATGAATTGTTTGCATTCACTCATTTTTTTCTTAAAAAATTAGTGATATATGCCTGATTGAATGCAGTGACTGAGAGATTGCAATGCTAACTGATTAAAGATAATATTCTCACAGATTAATAAAGCATAATTTTTACTTACGCATACAATTTTATAGAAAAATAATTGTTTTCTAGTAAATTTTTTAATTTGAGATTTTGGCGGATATGCACGTTTTAAGACCCCATGCACATCTTTCGAACGTTTTTGAGCAGATTCGTGTCTTTATGCCTAAATATTCCAATACGTTCTAAGTTTTGATTTTCATGTAAAACGCTGTTAAAGCGTTACTTAGCTTATTTTCAACTTTAAATTAATTTTCAATTTGCTTTATAATATCCATCCCATGTTTAATTACATTATGCAAATATTTTGTTTATTGCTGAAACTACTTATTTCTTTCCCTACATAAATAGTGTAAGGAAAGTAGTAATGTGACGGAGTCGAAAATCTGAATTCCAGTATCCGACGGAAAATCATATTTCAAGCATACCTGAACTCGAATTGAACTTTTTGAAGTAATGTTTGTGTATGTCCGGGAGTCTGAGGAAGCGATATCTCACAAATGAACGGATTGCTGCGTAAAATATTTTGTACGATTATTACACTCAGTGAACACTGCAACTCGATTGATTTCAAACGCGATCGAATATTCGGAAAATCTGCCCTCCCCCCCACCTCCCAATTTTCCAATCAATTTTTGAAAAAATATTAAAACACCAGGACCTTCAATAATGTTAAATATATGATCATTTAATACTTAATTTTTATTACAAAACGAATGACACAATTTTTAGAACTCTGCATGAACAGTTCTCGATATATATAAAATTTGAATCTCGATATATATAAAATTTAAAAATAAGTAAGTATCATTAAATAGATTAATATTCCACATGCAACGTTATGGCCAAATTTATTAACATCATTCTTGCGGATTTCGCTCGTTCCAAATTGATTAACACTGTGCCGATTTTAAATTTGTGTATTAAATTATAAATTGTCAAAAATGCATTTTACATAAAATTAATTATTAATTTGTATATTAATTATACTTGTAAAAATGTTCTAAAACTTACTGCTGTGTACATTGTGTTGGGGGCCGCAAAACCCACCCATTTTTGTGCTTAACGGGATACTAAGTTAACAAACTAAAAATAAGGTTACTAGTAAAGGAACAAACATTTATTTATCACATACTTAATTTACACTCTTTAGTTTACAAATTAAATAAGTATCACAATAGTGGAATACATCTCAAGGATTGTTCGGGGGGGGGGGGGGGGGTGTAATGCCAGATGAATTGATATTTGGTTGGAGCACTTGGTGGGATGCATTAATTAGCTTTTCCTAAAAAAACACAAATTTAGACAAAGAGGTTATCCTCATAGAGTTAATTGTACGGTACCTGATCTTCTTTCATATAACTTGGGTAACACCGATGCTTTGTCACACTTTACTTGCAATACCAGATGAACATGAGCTCTCCTTCGAATTCCTATATCAGAGACGCACACACAACTCTTAACACTGCTACAGCCGCTTACTATTCACTAGTCCAACTCCAACAGCCTGCCTTGACCAATTCTGACTCTCAACTTTGAGCAACTCTCACGTATATCCCTTTTTCGGTGGGCGATCTACGTGCTGGAATGTAGAGCTGAGTGCTAATCTGTAGACATAGGGTCGCCGTCTCGGTTGCCGCCGAACGGCTTAGCGTGGTATGTAAACATGGGGCGTGGTATGTAAGATATGGGGCCACCTGTATACTATCGCCCATCTGCTTAGCGTGGGGATAATCCGCCCGCATTCCTGGTTCCATCATTTTTTAATCCTTCCAAATATTTAATACTTTACATTTCTGGCATTACATTCTCACCCCCCCGCGAAAAAAAAAGACCAAAAGTTCTCTCCCACAGTTTCACCTCAGTGGTAAGAAATTGAGTTCACAATGGTTCATCGAAAACACATAAGTTCATCCATCATGAGAAAGGCTGAGTTCAACTTTTTAGCCTCGTACAACTCATAGCTTTGCTAGTTCTTTGTAGTTTCTTGATAGTTCCCTGTCAAGTTAGTCCATTATTCATAATTGACATAATGTACCATAAATTACATGAGGATTACCAACATTCAAATTATTATTAAATTGTAAATTTTGATATATATTATTTGCAATGCATAATTTTCATTTCTCCTTTTACAGAATTATTTACATACGACATATCATTACATAACAGCATTCATTACTTTATTATTATTATACATTTTCTTGTTATCACTTCATTTTATAACATATTGTAGTAGTGCAACTATCAACTTCCGATTCTTGGTTATGGTTGAATTCCATACCTTCATATTATTTATAAATTACTTTGTTTTCACTTTTTTTTTTTTTTTTTTTTTTTTAGAACTTGCCATATATGTAATGTCAGAAATACATAACATACTTTTTGAAATATACTTATATCCACAATTTAAAACATAAAAACATATACATATACACTCAATTTTCACTTTCTATTTACGACATTAATTACAAACTTTTTAACATATTTTTCATATTCTTTGTTTTATGAAATTACTATTTACAACAATTCGAGGGCGAAAATTATACCCTCTGGCATTATAACAAGCCTCATCATCATTTCTATTATTTCCCCAGTTTAATTGCTTTTCTTTAGTGACCTTCCCTTCCTTAGTTTAACTTTGATAATTATTTCTAATCACTTTCTAATTTTGATTTTTTTTCTTTGTCCTGTGTGTGTGTGTGGTTTGATTCGCTTTCGTCACTATCTTTCAAATATTGTTTTCGCTCCGCTACCATGTATAGTTTATTTATGTGCACTTTATAAGTTTTATTTTCATCACTTTTAAGACATATTATAACATTATTATTTCGAACTAATTTCGTAATTCAAAATGGTCAGAACTCAGACTAGGGATTTATAATAAGTCCTTCTCCCTGTCTTTCCTTTTAAAATCCATTTTTCCATTTCTCCTACAGTCCTTCTCCCCATCTGCTTGTTTGCATGTAACGCTTGGCGACAAATTTACTGACTTTGGGTTAACTCGGTTCGACGATCTTGGTTAAATATCGCCAACTTGGCAACTTTTGAAAATGTAGCCACATAGATGAACGTGAAATGGGCAAAAGTGGCGTTCACTTAACGAAAGTGACGCCAAATTAATGAAAATACAATGTATTAGGAGAATAAAATTCAATTTCGCTAGTAATTCATATTTTATGGTAATTAGTATTATTAATGCAGGGAAAGTCATGTGCTGCACCATCATATTTTTATTTAATTTTAACCTGATCATGCATCCTTATCCTAGTCCTGATTTAAGATTTTTTAACTGTCTGATTTAGACTTGAGAGTATAGCTTCTAGTACGGTTCTGAAGGGACTTGAAATAAACCAATTTCATATTTTTGGAAATAGGTTTATGTTTCTTGTACTTGGCATCGAGCTATTTTTAAACTTTTTACCATGGTTTTAGCGAGATTAAAAATTTTTTCGTGAACTACTACTATACGTTTACTATACAATAAACTGTATAAAAAAGTAAACATATTCCAATAATTTTAGGTAGCTTTGAATAATTTAAATAATCTTTATAATTAAGTGGAAAATTGCATTTAAACGTTTAAATCTCAAGATTGTGCTACTTTTAAACAACTTAAACTGAAGACTATAGTTTAAAGTACACGTTGAATAACATCATAAATTTTTTTAAGAGGAAAACTTTTAAGAGAAAAGAATTTAAATTACAGGAATTTTGATTTTAACGCACATTTGATGTATTGATTTTAAATTTACTAACATTCTCTTTGTCTTTTATTGTTAAATTCTAGCACATGAGATCGTAGAAATCCGCCAAAGGCAACAAGTAAACGCAAAAGAAAAAACAATCTTGCAGATTTCGAATGAGTTAAAAATGTTTTTACAGATTACATTTTTTTAACTAGAGTAATCCCTAATTATCGGAGGTTTTGGTTATACGCGGTTTGAGAAATAACTTAAAAAGCGCTTCGTGAGATATCGTGGCGAATTTTTTTCTTGGCAAGATGCCACGTTTCCCGAATGGTTCACCTAAAATTTGACTATCCAAATGAAGAAATTATTTTTTTACCCCCACACGTCATATCTATCATACAGACATAATAGATTAAAGGTGTTATTGCAGTTTTCAGGATGCATTATATTAGAAGAATTTTTCAGTTATATATTGAATTATATGGGCAATCAGTAAGATTAGAATCTTCTAATACGGAGGAAAAGCTGAAAAAAATCAACATATTAGCTGACTGCCTTCTAAGCATTTAAGAATCGCTCAATGAGATCAAACCATTAATTAACGCATATTGGCGAGGATTATGGCTGCAAGATATTGCAGAACTCCGGATATGAAAGTGATACGTACTCAAATCGGTGCCATTGAACAAAACGCAGGATTTTAAGGCTTCAATTTTATCAATTCTACATACACAGAAGAAATGATTACAGAAAATGACAGTAAAGAATCAAGGTCAGTAGCTCAGATTAGTTATACACAGAAAAGTAATTTGGAAGATGAAACAGAAGTGGACGTTGTTATGCCCGATTTTCGTCTGGAAACTTTAAATGAAATTTATTTGTCGGTTTATTAACTAACCTGTAAAGTTTTAGATTTATACTTCTTTATGGAAAGAGGTTTAGAAAGCTTACTTGAACTTCATCATAAAAGTATCTTCAAATAAAAAAAAAGCAAAAATCAATCGCATATTTTTTTTTTCTCCTTAACCTGCATATTCAGGTACGCGTCTTCCTTAAATATGTACACTTTATACCTGAATTTTGACTCCATAAGTTAATAAATGTCTAAGTCGGTACTTTGTCCATGATTTATTCATTAACTGATAAAATTATCCAAATAGTTTTCTATTTATAAGTTATTCAGATCAGTTTGTACATTCAAACCCTATTTTAGTATAGAAGAGTAGTGTTATTATCAGTTGCATGTTGGTGGAACGTAATCCCTGTGGATAACAAGGGAGGATTACTTTCTAAAAATAATTGTGTTCAAACATATCCATCGCGATCTGATCTTTCTGAATATATTTTATTTATAAAATGCCCCACTGCAACACTTCTGTGAAATGACTTAGTAATAATCATGATCATACCGTAATTTTTTTTTCAATTATTATTACTTTCCTTATATACATAATGTATAAGGAAAGTATTGTGACGGGGTCGAAAATTCGAATTCGAGTTTTCGACGGGAGAGCACGTTTCAAGCATACCTGATCACAAATCAAACATTTTTGAAGTGATGTCTGTGTGTGTGTATGTGTGTGTGTGTGTCAGTGAGTCTGTGGAGACGATAACTGACGAACGAATGGACTGATTCGAACGAAATTTGGTACAAAAATCACAATCCGTAAACACTGGAAGCCTATTGTTTTTATACGCAATCGAATGTTCAGAACCCCCCCAAATTTTCGAGTGAAATTTTGAAAAAATCGTCAAAAAAAAAATCAAAACCGCTGATAAAGTTACGTAAATAGATATTTCTTATGTAATTTATCATTAGAAAACGATTGACATAAATTTTAGAACGCTAAGATGAACCGTTCTCGAGATATTGCACATTTTTCAAAAATATTATCAAACAGTTATATAAAATAAAAAAAAATTCCTATTGAGAAACATGTTCACTTTTCATATGTAATACCATGCGATAATTTGGGTGACATCACTCCCGTGGATCTAGCTCGTTCCATTCATGAAAAAAGATACTTTGAGTAATACTTTTGTATTTGAACGCCAATACTTATTTATCTGCTGTAAGAATAACGTATTTCTCCATCCATAACGCTTGGCGAGATTTTGGCGCCGATTGTGGCGGAATGTCGCCAACTTGGCGACATTCCGCCACAATCGGCGGAATGTCGCAATTCAATTGTGGTCAAATTAACAAAAATCTCGCCAAATTGATAAAAATGACGCTAAATCAATGAAAATGACGACTAATTGAAGAAAATTCAATATCTTGGAAAGAATATAAGTATCTACTATAAGAATAACATTTTTTTTATCTGTAAAAGTAGTAAATTCATTGCATTATATAAGGAAAGTCATGTGTTGCCCACATCAGACTTTTTTTACAAAAACCTTAGACTGTTTGACAAAAAGTCGACAAAGAAATAAATTATGTGAAAAAACAAGATTCTGTCGCCGGGTGACTTTGGAAAATGTTGTCAAATTGACGTAAATGTCGCCAAATTGGCAAAAATGACGGTTTATTAACGAAAGTGTGAAATTATAGAGAAGAGCAGGAATTATATATAGTTATAAAAAACTTCTGAAATTAGTTATCTCAAAATACACAATTATCAAAATACAAAATACATACATCTTCAAATTGTTTTTCGAATATAAATTTCATAATTCATATTGTATACGAGAATTGATATTGAAGGTGTGTTAAAATGCTAGAGGGGGGGGGGGGGGATACTTTTTTTATGGGGATTCGAAACCTGCATCAAACTTGGGTGTTTCCCCTCGATATTTTGGATATGTGCTAGTTTAGATATAAAAAGGGGTCAAGTACTGCAAAAAAGACCAAATTTGCATATTTACTCCTAGTATGATAGTAATTCCAACACCCTACGAACCTTCTATTCAAAGATAACGCATAAAGAATTCCGCCGCACTTGGCGGTACATGGGTTAAATTAAAGTTGTTACGACAGAGTACCTGAGGTGCTCGGTCGCAAGGCCAGGGACAGTAGCACTTTCCCCGGAACTACGACCAAAATGCCTCCGCAACACCCCCTACACCCAGCACCACAACAGTACGGAGCGCGCAAGTGAGGCGCGAGCAAACAACAACCCAATAAATAGCGCCGACATGCGGCAGAAGCAGCCTGTCATCCATCTAGAGCAGGGGTCGGCAACCTGCGGCTCGCGAGCCGCATGTGGCTCTTTTGATGTAAAGTTGCGGCTCTCCAGTTCCATACGAAAAAATTAATAATTTATTATCAAAACCCTTACAAAATAAAAAAATATATTTTTAAGTAACTAATTCCTCAATAGCTTCTATTTTCATAATCGTTAATTACAAATCGCTACGCTTAACATGACCGTAATGAGATAAATTTGAACTATTGTTTTGTTCTTAGAGATGAGACCGTGTGACCATGTTTATCTTTCAGCCAATTGCATTCCATTTCCGTCTCACCCAAACAGCCACCGTCTAGAATTTAGACAACACATCTAGACTTTAGATGTGTTGTCAGTCAGTCATCCTCGGATAGCGCTGTCGACGTTACGTTGCATGTGTTTTAATTTAATCGCTTGCGGTTTTTGCGTGTCTATTGGCTTTGTTGTTTCAAGAAGAATACGATTTAGAAGCGAATTACTTTCTCAAAGGTATGTGCGCGTATAATATAATAAAACCAGTAACAGAATTGGATTACATATCTGAGGATCGTGTTAACGAAGTAATAATGGTAAATAAATTGTTTGCCGTTTTAGATAGCTAAGTAAAATTTTAAAAAATCATTTTTTCAGCTCCGCCGCCAGCATGGCATCTGGTAAAAAAAGAGAAGAACTGAAGAAGAAAACCGAGAATTCAATCAGGATTGAACGGAGTCGTTTGCATTCATATGCAACACAGATGGCCTTCCGACTTGTCTCATTTGCCACGAAAAACTCGCACACAATAAAAAGTCAAATTTGGAGAGACACTTCACTACAAAACACACCCAGTTTGCTGGTAAATATCCAACCGGTGACGCACGAAAAAAAGCTGTTGAAGAGCTCCAAAAAAAAAACCCAGTCAAGTTCCATGCTAAGTAACTGGGCGCAATCTTCCAATAATGTAAATCTGGCAAGCTTTGCAGTATCATTAGAAATTGCAAAAAGAGAAAAACCATTCACAGATGGTGAGTACGCCAAAGATTGTTTTATACGTGCATCTGAAGAACTGTTTCGTGATTTTAAAAACAAAGCATAAATCATGAAAAAAAATCAAAGATTTGCCATTATCTGCTAAAACAGTACAAGATATTACTGCTAAAATGTCTTCAAATGTAACACATATGCAAGTGGAAGACAATCAACTGGCTTCTGCCTTATTACTTGCTATAGATGAGTCTTGCGACATAAAAGACACGGCACAAGTTACCCTTTTCGTCAGGTATATGTCGTCCCAAGGTCCAAAAGAAGAACTGCTAGGATTGCTACCGCTCTTAGGGCAAACTCGTGGAGAAGATATAGCAAATGCTGTGCAAAAATGCCTGGAAGACAATGGAATCGATATAAATAAAATCGTTTCTATAGCAACTGATGGAGCCAGAAGTATGACAGGAATATATAGAGGGGTAACATCAATTCTTCAGAAAAAAATAAACCACGAAATTCTAACTTTTCACTGCATAATTCATCAAGAAGCGCTTTGTGCCCAAACATTTCCGGTCGAAATAGTTGAGGTCATGAACTTGGTAATTAAGATTATTAACAGCATCTTGGCAGAAGCACTCTACCATCGCCAGTTTAAAGATTTCCTTGAAGAAATAGATAGTCAGTTTTCTAACCTACTTCTGCACAATAAAGTGCGATGGCTTTCCAGAGGTAACGTATTGCAACGTTTTGTTTTGTGCTTCAGTGAAATAAAAACATTCCTCAATGAAAAAAGCATTGACTATCCCGAATTGGAAGAAGACAAATGGCTGCAAAAATTCAACTTCATAGTAGATACCACAATGAAACTAAATGAACTAAATCTAAAACTGCAAGGAAAGGGCAACCCAGCCTACGCCTTGCTTGAAGAAGTAGTTTGTTTCGAAAAAAAATTACTTCTTTTTGTTGAAGACATGGAGAGCGGTAAATTACTTCATTTTAAAAATCTGAAGCAATATCGCGATGAGACCAATGCAACTATTGGTACAAATTACTTCAGCATAGCTTTAAAAAACATAAAGGAAGGATTCGCTGAGAGATTCGAGCAATTCAAAATAAACAAAAGTACTCTCGCGTTCATAGTAAATCCTCTCAACACAAATACAAATGAGATCAACATTGAGCCATTTGGAATTGATGCTGGATCACTCCAAATGCAATTGCTAGATTTGAAAAGCAAAGACTTGTGGAGTGGCAAGTTCACAGAACTCAAGAGCAAGTTGGAAGAGTTGGAGGTCCAGAAATGCATGCACATCGCGCAGCACAAGTGGACAGCTCTAAAAGAAATTCCGCGAGTTGAGGCCCTCATATTCGGCGCATGGAATAGTCTTCCAGAATACAGTGAGGTGAAGAAGTTGGCATATGGAGTGCTAACGATCTTCGGGTCGACATATTCGTGCGAGCAAGCGTTCTCTTGCATGAATATAATAAAAAGTAAAGTTAGAAGTCAACTAACAAATAAAAATCTAGAGTCGTGCTTGGAACTTAAAACAAGTTATAAGCCAGATTTTATCAAACTTTCAAAAGGCATGCAAAGCCAATGCTCCCATTGATGTAACTATCTATATTTGTGTTTTTATATGAATAAATATTATTACGTATTTAAAGCCGTTTATTTTAAATCAAAAATCGAATATATATAAGCAAATACTATAATATTGAAACGAAAATTTTTAGTGGCTCTTTAAAAACTGGGAAATTTTGTAAATTGTAACTTTTGGCTCTTCCGTTTCAATAGGTTGCCGACCCCTGATCTAGAGTCATCCTTTGACCCCCCACAGTTTTTTCAACAGATTCAGCAGATAAGCTTCGTGCAACATCCAACAAACATAAGCTAGCACAAGTTGCACTGCATAATAGGTAAAAGTGGAATGGACAAGTAGTTCCATCAGCTCTACTCAGCGGGAAATCTATTCAAATGTAAACAATTGAAAGCCTGACCCACCCGAAGGTATACTGAATCTATTCAAATGTAAAATGAATCTATACATTTTGATATTCTGTTCACGTATTTAACTGTTATATAATACGTAGAGCTATCATAGATAATAATATTCTTAATCAAAATTTAAGTACGATAGCTATGTTTGAATGCCGGCTAGCATATCTAATGTGGATGCTTTGATTAAAGTTCGCCAACTTGAGGAGACAATAAAATGACTAATTATTTGAATGTGAGAATCGGGAAAAAGCTTCTGTGAGATTGGCAGGATTTTATGACATTCTTATTCTACAAGAGGAAACAGTATTAATGTGGAGACAAATATTTTATAGTCAAACACACTAGTAAATAGGCCACGCCCATTTTTTGCCCATCCTCGTAATTCAACCCTTTTTAATATAGTACTATAAGTTGAATTATACTGGGTTTTACGTTTTTAAAATCCAGATGAGAAATCAGAAAAACAGTAGTCTTTTGGTAAAGTATCAAAAGAATCTTTTTATCAGAAAAGTTCTAATCCAGCAACAATATTTTTATTTTTTAAGTTGCGGTAAACTGTACAAGTAAAAACAAAATTTATTCACTAAATTCGTCCTCAAATGAGTTAACCACTGAATGTTACAATTTTTTAACAAAGGGATACTTTTGTATATATACTACATGATCTAAATAATGTGGTGATTATGTCTTTAACATTGAATGACGACAAAAAAAAAATCACTGCGACTGTTGATCAAAAAATATTTATTATACCCCATAATAATATTAATATTCTGATATAAAATTAAATTCCCAAATAAATGAATATTTTTGTATTTCCTTATTTTCTCTTAAACAATGACTAAGATATGGCTGAATGAATGCAGTGACTGAGAGATTGTAATACTAACTTCGATTAAATCTACTATTCGCACAGACTAATAAAGCATACTTTTTTATTTACGCATACTATTTTACAGAAAAATAATTATTTTCTCGTAAATTTTTTAATTCGAGATTTTGGCGGATATGCACGTTTTAAGACCCCATGCACTCCTTCTGAACGTTTTCGAACAGATTCGTTTCTTTATGCCTAAATATTCTAATACATTCTATGTTTTGTTTTTCGCGTAAAAACACTGTTAAAACTTTACCTAGCTTATATTCAACTTTAAATGAATTTTCAATTTGTCTTATAAAATATTCACCCCATGCTTAATAACATTATGGGGATATTTTGTTTATTGCTGTCAAAACTATTGCTTTTTAGGAAAATGTATTTATGAAACATCTATTTCTCAAGATTTGCTGTATAGACAGAGCTTAATTGATGACTGATTTGGATTCAGTGTCAAATGCCGGAGGAGAATGTGGAGTTTAGTATTTTTTGGACTAGCAGCATACCCGTTCTTCGTACGGAGTATATAATATAAAGAAACTTATAATTCACAATCTTGTGCAAATTATGTTAAAATATTAAATTTATTGCTCCTAAAGAGAAGTTTAAGAATGTCTGTTCTCACTATGCAAAATCATCTTTAAGGACAGATCTGAAGAATAAAACACCCTGGTCCCTGTTGAAAGCAAATATACAAAAAATATGAAATTGAATTAATATATACAAAATAAAAGCGCTAACATTAAATGGGATCCGTACTATTTATATACTTGAATATTAGAAGATATAACCTGTATTAGATTACATGTATAATTTGAAAATATCAATAAACCCGTAATTGATTCCAATATATGTCAGAAAGAAAGCACTAAAATTATATGGGAATATATATATATATATCCGTACTACTTATATTGTCGAAGATTAGAAAATATGCCTGTGTGTTAATAGAAGATTATCTGTATTGCAATATGAGTCTCAAAAATCTTTGCCAAAATAAAACAGATGATGTAATAAATTGGAAATATTAATAATCCCCGTGATCTTTATACCAGAAGGTCGTAATTGATTCCAATATATGCCAATATATATCAAAATATATGCATTATACCTGTGCTATTTATATCCTAGAAAATAAAAGGTATACCCGTGCATTTGTAGAAGATTACTCGAACAACGTACTATGAGTTTCAACAATTTTTGTCATAATAAAACAATGGCATAATAACTTGAAAATATCAATAATCCCTGAATCAACAGTCCCCGAAAATATCAATAATGGTAATGTTTAAACCTGAAGACCGTAAGTGATATTATTTAGTCAAAAATGCAATGTCAATGAAATTTATTATATATACATATCTTTATTATTCAAATCGAAAAAGATGTAATAAAAATCGTATGCCGCATAAACACATTGGGTTTACATTCGTTGCTAAATGACATGGTATCATTTGATGAATGAATGAATTAAAGGAGATCTTATCGTCTGAATAATTCGACATTTTCGTCAGATTAGCGACAATTTGAAAAATCGTCAAATTTATCGGCAAGTGGGATTACAGAACTGATAGTCCCATTTTGCGACAAATTGACGAAACATCATCACAATACTATCCCCTAACAAAGCACAATTAATTTCATTTATTAAGCGCAATTTTATCAATTTCATGATATTTTTATGGATTTACAAATATTTTTATCAATTTGGTGACATTTTAAAAATTCGTTAAATGTGTTACTAAGTAGGATGGATGGACTGACCGACAAATGCTACCTAAACATAGTTTCAGTACTCTCTTCTAAAAAAGCAAATTTAATTTCATTGATTTGCGTCGTTTTTATCAATTTGGCGACATTTCCGTTAATTTGGTAAAGTTTAAGAAAAGTTGCCAAATTAGCGATATTTCGCGAAATTCGGAGCTCTGAATTTGCAGATCTGAAGAATAAAACATCCTGATTCTGGTTGTATATACTAAATGCAAACACTAAAATTGTATTAGAAGATATACCCGTTCTATTATTTTTCTGTTTCAACAATCGGTTAAATGAATTCATTGGGTAAATGCAATATATGAGTTTATTAGCTAAATACAATATTTGAGCTTGAAAACTCTTTGCCAAAATAAATGAAAGTGATGTACGCAGTCCGCAATTAATATAATTAAAAAACAATTAAACCGTTCATTTATGAAATATATTTTAGCATCCATTTATAAAATATATTCTAACATCCATTTATTTATTATTCAAATAGAAAAAATAGTAATAAATATTAACAAACACATTTAATTGCTTTGCTGAGTAACATGATATTAGATAGAATCTTTCTCATAAACTGCGAAATTAAATAACCATTTTGATTTCTTTATACTTTTCATTGTTGAGTAAAAACTTGTGAAAAATAAACCATGGAGATAGATTTTTCATTTAAATTCATGTTTCAAACAATTCATGTTTTCATATGGTGACTAATTTCCGCAAAAAATCTCCACCGAACTCAGAAATGAAGTTTTATTTCACTTAGACGTTTTAAACAAACGATTTTCATTCTTTCCGTTTGGATAAACCATGGAGTTAGAGAGTAGAACTCCTAGGAAAAAGTTCCGTTTTTCATCAATATCTCGATAACCCCTGCCCCCTTAGAAACTCAAATCTTGGACTGAATTTATGGGGGGGCTATTTCAAGGCTATCCACAAAATTTCCTTAAATTCGGTTCAGCCGTTCTTTCGTGATGATGAGACAAACGAAAATTTCGTTTTTTACTAATATATCGAGAACCACTGGTCGTAGAAACTCAAAACACGGACTAAATTTTAAGTGGGGCTATTTTTGGCTACTCACTAAATTTTTTCAAATTCGGTTCAGCTGTTCTCCCACAGACAGACAGACAGATTTTCAATTTTATTTATATAGATTTTCACTTCTTGTTCTTTTTTCATTTCCTGTTCGAACATTTTCCTTTTATTTGAAACAAATATTTATAAAGAGTTGATGATCATTGATATGATTCAGCATCAATTTCTGAAGGATTTAGGGTTAAAATTATAATATCCGGTCTCTTAACACCATCTGGGTCAGAAATTTTTCATGTAACATCGATGTCTCAGAATTGGCTGCAGATAACGTTTAGATAATGACTAATATGAATTCAGCATCAAATTTTGGGGTAAATTTCTCTGCACTGGAGGTGTCCCTTTCGATTAAAAAAAATCTGATGTGGGCAACACATGACTTTCCTTATATAATGTAATGGATTTACTATTTTTAAAGTAAAAAAATAGGTTTTTCTTATAGTAGATACTAATATTCTTTCCAAGATATTGAATTTTCGACAATGAGTCGTCATTTTCATTGATTTAGCATCATTTTTATCCATTTGGATTATTGATTTTCATTAATTTGGCAACATTTCAAAAAAGTCGCCAAGTTGGAGACATTCCGCCAAATTCGTCGCCAAAATCTCGCCCAGCGTTATGCACTAAGAAAAAAGTTATTCTTACAGCAGATAAATGACTATTGGCGTTTAAATACAAAAGTATTATTCAAAGTATATTTTTTCATGAATGGAACGAGCTAGATCCACGAGAATGATGTCACTCAATTTATCGCAAGGTATTGCATATGAAAAGTGAACATGTTTCTCAATAGGAATTTTTTTTTATGTGACTTTTTTCATAATTTTTTTGAAAAATGTACAATATCTCGAGAACGGTTCATGTTAGCGTTCTAAATTTTATGCCAATCGTTTTCTAATGAAAAATTACATAAGAAATGTCTATTTGCGTAACTTTATTAGCGGTTTTGATTTTTTGACGATTTTTTCAAAATTTTATTCGAAAATTTAGGGGGGTTCTGAACATTCGATTACATATAAAAACAATAGGCTTCCAGTGTTTACGGATTGTGATTTTTGTACCAAATTTGGTTCGAATTGGTCCATTCGTTCGTCAGTTATCGTCTCCACAGGCTCACTGACACACACACACACATACTTTCACACACACACACACACACACACACACACACAGACACACACAGACATCACTTCAAAAATGTTTGATTCGTGATCAGGGATGCTTGAAACGTGCTCTCCCGTCGAAAACTCTAATTCGAATTTTCGACCCCGTCACAATACTTTCCTTATACATTATGTATATAAGGAAAGTAAAAATGTGTATTTATCTTGAAACATCAATTTTTTGGGATCTGTTATAAATATTCTTGGCTTTTAATAAGGTAGTGAGATAGACGTCACCTTTATTTCAGAGATGATTCTGTAGCAATTATGTTCTCTGTCAGTATTTGGATTTTATAAGGCAGGATCAAAAAGTTCAGAGACTGTGATGATATCTCCAACCCTGATTGGTGGAGAGGGGAACTATTTTACCATGTCGTAGAGACACATGTGACGCGAAATGTGAAAAGGAAGAAGCAGGTTCGCAATGCAGGATTTTTCCAGACAATGCCTGTCAGTGAACTGTAGTCGTACGCGTTCGTTGAAAACGGAAATGACGTGAATGTTTCTGTCGGCGATTTCCCTAAATGCTGAGAAAATTTGATATTCGCACGTTGTTCTTCAAACGTCATTTCCGTTTTCAACGAACGCGAACGACTACAGTTCACTGACACGAGGTGCAATACTTCTGTCGGCGATTTCCCTAAACGCTAGCAGAATTTGATATTCGCACGTTGTTCTTCAAACGCCATTTCCATTTTCGACGAACGCGGAAGACTACAGTTCACTGACACGCATTGTCTGGAAAAACCCTTCATTGCGGACCTGCTTCTTCCTTTTCACATCTCGTGTCACATGTGCTTCTATTACGAAAAACCTTCCTGCTGCAGCAGGTGCAATGTTTCTGTCGGCGATTTCCATGGACGCCAATGCCTGTAAAGGGGGTCGAACTGTTTGTGATAGGGTATGTCAAATACCTGTGTTTTCTGGAGGTTCTTCATTTGGGATTGACGCTATCCCACCCGTAAGCAAAAGGTTGAATGTATTTTTTTCGAAAAGGAATTTTCAAAGGTTTTACATTTTTAAAACGCTCCATGCGTCTTAATTTTTGTCTGACATGCATGAAATTTGGCAAGAAGACACCTCTCATACTTTTAATGAAACTGGGTATGCATTTTATAATTGGACTTTATTAAGGTGATTAAAAGTGAATAAGAACCTAATTGAATGATGTAAATTAAGTTTTAATGCAGAAAAATATTCTTAAAAAAATAACTTTCTAAGGGATTTAAAATTAAATACCCAAATTTGTTCATAATGTGTTTTTGAGTGATCATAATGTAAAATTAATCGAAAATTGTTAACAAATGGCACGCAAGGAGCATTATCAAATTTTCGTTAAAAAAATGAAATTAAAATAAAAATAAAAAATTATAACAAAATTTAAAAATTTTAATGGTATTGTATATAGTAATGTTAAGATGAATATTTATACAAATTTTCACGTTTCTAAGTCAATAAATAAATAAAAAAATTTCAAAGTCCACCGTCCCCTTAAAGTGGAGGGTAACACTCTATGATTGTAATCATTTGGACCTACAATTCCGATTTTCCAAAAATTTTCTTGTAAAATATGAAAAAAAAGTGTTACTAAAGCATGGCTTCTGGTATGAAAAAGTCCAATAAAAGCACATTCTATTTAATTTTTTTCTCAATATCGGGATTTTACCAATTGTGGGTGAATCAGCTTGATGTTCTGTTTTGGTTGTCTCCAGTGATGGATGTTCTCGGTAGGTCCTGTGATTTTTAAGCGTACCGTCGAACCAACATGAGCCACATTTATATGGTTAAAGGTAATTACATTTTAAGTTTCATGTATAAGGTTTCACGTATTTCTTAGTTCTTCAAGACTACGAAGCCAAACTGGTCATATACCCTTGTTACCCTATCTTGAATTCAAATTGTTGACGATAAATTAAAGTTCCTGAGTGGCCTGTTTTGAACGTCGTTTAAAATCAAGAAATTTGGTTAATTAGAGGCAGTAAATCTTCTTGTTACTTTCCTTATATGCATAATGTATAAGGAAAGTATTGTGACGGGGTCGAAAATTCGGATGCGAGTTTGCGACTGGAGAGCACGTTTCAAGCATCCCTGATCACAAATCGAGCATTTTTGAGGTGATGTCTGTGTGTGTGTGTCAGTGAGTCTGTGGAGACGATATCTGACGAATGAATGGAGCGATTCGAATGAAATTTGGTACAAAAATCACAATCCATGAATACTGGAAGCCTATTATTTTAAAACACAATCGAATGTTCAGAACACCCCTAAATTTTCGAGTGAAATTTTGAAAAAAATCATCAAAAAATCAAAACCTTTAATAAAGTTACGTAAATAGACATTTCTCATGTAATTTTTCCTTAGAAAACGATTGACATAAACTTTAGAACGATAACATGAACCGTCCTTGAGATATTGCACATTTTTCAAATAAATTTACCAAAAAATCCCATAAATTAAAAAAAAAAATATTACCTGTTCAGAAACATGTTCACTTTTCATATGTAATATCCTGCAATAAATTGGGTGACATCATTCTCGTGGATTTAACTGGTTCCATTCACGAGAAAAGATACTTTGAGAAATACTTTTGTATTTGAACTCCAATAGTCATTTATCTTCTGTAGGAATAACTTATTTCTCCGTCCCTAACGCTTGGCGAGATTTTGGCGACGAATTCAGCAGAATGTCGCCAACATGGCGATATTTTTAAATGCTGCCAAATTAACGAAAATCTCGCCAAATGGATCAAAATGACGCTAAATCAATGAAAATGACGACTCATTGAAGAAATTTCAATATCTTGGAAAGAATATAAGTATCTACTATGAGAATAACATTTTTTTTAAACTGTAAAGGTAGTAAATTCATTGCATTATATAAGGAAAGTCATGTGTTGCCCACATCAGATTTTATAAGTCTATTTTAACGTTAGTTGAGTTCAAAGGATTTGCTATTCAAAGGATTCCTTCGAATTTGGCTATACGGAATTTCCTCTTCATTCTTTATGTATGCCATCAACCTTCGATTGAAGCGTTTTGAGAAAGCGACTGTGAACTATATGTTGAGGAAGTTTAAAGTGCCTCTAGCGGCGAATTGAAGAAGTTAGAAATACTATATCGAAAATGCAGTGATGCGTTCTCTATGTAATATAGAAATATGTGCCGTTTTCACATAACATGTACATATACGATAGCAAATGAGGTCAACAAAAGGGGATAATTAATGTACTTGATCAGTTGTATGTTCTTTTTATACAGCATTGTTTGCTGCTAAAAGGATAATTCTCTGAGCTTTGTTCGATACGTGATTTTAACCTGTTGCTTACGGGTGGGACAGCGTCCATTCGAAATGGAGAAACTCTCGAAAAGACAGGCATTTGACATACCCTATCCCAAACAGTTCGATCTCCCTTTGCTGACATTGGCGTCCAAGGATGATGTTAAAATAAAATTGCATTTCAGACGGAAAGTGTTTCATAATCAATGCTTCATGCATGATTGATCTTTCTTGTTCAATTTGATCTGGTGTTTGTTTGCTAGAGTGATTTGTCTTTGAAGTCCAAACATATCAAATTCCATTAATCATCATAACACGAAATTTGGTATGTCGTTGTCTTTTGTGGTATATTTTAATTCTTCGGATTTTCAAAATTCTTCGAGGCATCTTCGAATCATTCAATTGTATTTAAAATCACTAAAGTTTCAGGATTCACTGATTGTAATAGTAGTACTAATTTATTTCGAAACATAGAATTCGTTCATGAGATATCCTTTCCACAAATTTACGAACACATACACTAACATACATACACAAGCACACTAACATACACCCACACTAACATATATACACAAGAGCACACAAACCGAAAAAAATCTAATGTGGGCATCACATAACTTTACTTACATAATGCAGTGAGTTTACTACTTTTACAGTTTAAAAAAATGTTATTCTTATAATATATACTCATATTCTTTCCAAGATATTGAATTTTCTTCAGTTAGTCGTCATTTTCATTGATTTAGCGTTATTTCTATCCATTTGGCGAGATTTTCGTTAATTTGGCAACATTTAAAAATGTCGTCAAGTTGGCGACATTCCCCTAAATTCGTCGCCAAAATCTCGCTAAGCGTTAGGGACGGAGAAATAAGTTATTCTTACAGAAGATAAATGACTATTGGCGTTCAAATACAAAAGTATTTCTCAAAGTATCTTTCTCGTGAATGGAAGGAGTTAGATCCACGAGAATAATGTCACCAAATCTATCGCATGATATTACATATAAAGTTAATATTTTTTTTTCATTTATGGGATTTTGTGATAAATTTATATGAAAAATGTCCAATACCTTGAGAACGGTTAATGCTAGCGTTCTAAAGTTTATGTCAATCGTTTTCTAAGGAAAAGTTACATAAGAAATGTCTATTTGCATAACTTTATTAAAGGTTTTGATTTTTTGATGATTTCTCCAAAATTTTACTCGAAAATTTAGGGGGTTCTGAACATTCTACTATGTTTTAAAACAATAAGCTTCCAGTATTCACGGATTGTGATTTTTGTACCAAATTTCATTCGAATCGCTCCATTCGTTCGTGAGATATCGTCTCCACATACTCACTGACACACACACACGCACATCACCTTAAAAATGTTCGATTTGTGATCAGGGATGCTTGAAACGTGCTCTCTCGTCGAAAACTCGATTTCGAATCCGTCATAAAACTTTCCTTATACATTATGTATATAAGGAAAGTAATAAATCTTTAAAAAAACTGCAACTTTAACAGAAAATTTAATTAAATATTAGTTTTCCTGTCTTATTACTAAATGAATAGAATTTTATTATTGAAACTAGCAGTTATTACTTGAAGGCGAGTTTTATAATAAAATGCTGGTAGATGACCATAATCATTTGGTTCGAAGTAGAAAATATTAGATCATAAATAATAGTTGCAAGGGAAATAAGTTTGCAAAACTTGGTTCTTTAGCTCTCTAGAAATCCACAGCAACATAAATCATTACAATATAAAGGGTGAATCTATCCAAAGCATACTTCCAAGGAATAATCAATCATTACACAAACTGCAGCTGAAGTAGTTGCACATTTATACCATCTCTTTTTCCCGCCTAACAACAAAAACTTTCTTCATCTCATCTTCATCTTTCTACCTGTACTTTCCACACCCAAGTGAACAACTTTTCGTTTCGACGAGGGCGCCACTGCTTCTCTCCATCTCACCTGGCTAGCCGATTTCTCGATCCTCATAAGAACTGCTTACATTCTCTAGTGTGGATCAAAAAAGACGACGAAATCTTCCAAATACGCTGCTGTCAGTGTTTATGCACGTGTGCTTGGGAAGTGATGTATGCTATTATAAAATGGTGACTGAGACTTGATGAGTTATGTTAGTGAATTAAAAAAGCGGAAAGTGCTTTCAAAAAGAAATTTTATAGAAATAGTGTGTTAAATGTATTAAAAGGTAAAGTGAGGATATTAAAGAAAAATCATGGCAGAGAGGACGCAGCTCATGGGTTATTTGGTGTACAAGCCTGGAGGAAGTAAGTGAATAGTTTTTATTTTGAAAACTATCGCGCTTAAGATCGCGCTTCCATTCTAAATGACAGCATCCGTGGACCGGTTTCGCTATGTGGAATCTAAATGCAATTATGTATTTATATTTTATTTACCATCCAAGAAAATGATGATAGTGATTTATTCACTTCTTTTCTCGTATTGGAACTGACAGGATCGTCAGTTTTATGTTATTGCTAGCTGTATATTCATTCTTCGTGAGAAATATATAATATAAAAAAACTTAATTCGCAATTAATGGAAACCTTCAAGTATTTGGAGTTATTATTTTTGGAATTTTATACTAGTTCTTACAAAAAGGAAATAATTGAGTTCTTCCGTGCTGAGATAATAAACAGACAGACAGATTCACAAATTACAATTTTATGTATATAGAGAATAGCAATTTTACAACGAAACAATATATTCTTTGTTTATATTTCTGGCTTTAATTGCGGCAAAAATAAAGAAATATCTTTCATTTATAATTCTTAAGTAATCAACATACAGTTGTCATGTCATACAAAAAACAGCAAGTACTTATGTGTATGCTCACAGCGCTGAATGTCTGCTCTTGCTTGTAAAGCTTTCATAATTTTAGAGATTGGAGACAAAACAATGTTATCAGATTTTGATTTGCATTTTTGTAGAATGGCTAAAATAAAACGGCTGGGTTAAATTATCGGATTTTGAATTACATTTATTGCAAATAGGCTTGAAAAACGTTAGTTTGGAGGCTCCAATAATGATTGCGTCCAGTTTGTTTGTCGGTTCACATTACGATTGGATCACTCAAAGTGAGGAAAGAGTCATGAAGACATACTCACAAACAGACGGAAGTATAAATTTTAAGTGGGATCATACCAATTCCACCCATTAAAAATCTCACAAAATATAGTACAGCCCCATACGGATAAGACAAACAGATGAATTTTCGATTTTATTTAAATACATATCAAGTGTTGTTACGTTTTCCATTCATTTTTCAATATATGTGCAAAATACATATGCGTTTTCAAATCCGAATTAAATATGAAATATGATTACGCTCGTGTTGTAGATAACAGCATTAATGGACTGGTTTCGTACTTATTATGCGATCGTCAGCGTGGAATACCATACCTGCGATGGCAGCAAAAAAACTGGGTTTATGCGGAATTTTTCTAGCCGATTTGGAGACTGATAAATTTAGTCCTACCATGAAGCTGGCTTTATATTTCTTCAAAAATCAAGCTTAATCTTTCGACCAAGCTTAATTTTTTCGAAGAAATTTGAATCAAATTACGTGGAAGGAGTGAAATGGTTGGTTGTTTTCCCAAGAGATTTACAAAACTGGGACGCATAGCAAATTATTGCTGTCACCAATTATTGCTGAATTCAAATCAATCGTTTTTGAGTTTAGAAATCATGTCGGTTTGTGTGCTCTTGTGTATATATGTTAGTGTGGGTGTATGTTCGTGTGCTTGTGTATGCATGTTAGTGTATGTGTTCGTAAATTTGTGGAAGGGATATCTCATGAACGAATTCCATGTTTCGAAATAAATTAGTACTACTATTACAATCAGTGAATCCTGAAACTTTAATGATTTTAAATACAATTGGATGATTGGAAGATGCCCCAATTTTGAAAATCTGAAGAATTAAAATATACCACAAAAGACAACGACATATCAAATTTCGTGTTATGATGATTAATAGAATTTGATTTGTTTGGACTTCAAAGACAAATCACTCTAGCAAACAAACACCAGATCAAACTAAACAAGAAAGATCAATCATGCATAAAGCATTGATTATGAAACACTTTCCGTCTGAAATGCAACTTTATTTAAACATATCTAAAATGAGATAATTCAGCGGTGATATTTTTTAATTATCACAGAACTACAATAGTTACTTTTACTCGAAAACTTAAAACTTCATCGAAAAAAAATGAACTTTATTCAAATGACGTCATTGAAATATAAATCGTCTGGTTCTCTATGTAAAAGCAATGGAGATTTCATCCATACACTTTTATTCTAGACTCCAGAGTTAAATAATTTTGCATAAAAAATTCAGAAATTCTTATACTTGACTGTGGTTTGAGTCGTCGAATTTCACCTGGCCAGGCCTTTGGATGAGCGTCGGGCACTTTGGTTTAGCAGGGTTTCGTCTAGCTTCTCGTCCATTGCGAGGATTCGGAAATGTGTACAGGTGGCTTATGGCATTACTGATGGTAGAGTTGATTTTAATTGATGGCTCTGGTGTTCTTGGTATTTTAAGTATAATGTTAGGTATGTATAAATAGGGGTAAAGTATAAAGTATAATACAATTTAAGTATAATGTTAGGTTAAGTATAAATAGGGGTTTTTCTTGGGGTTGTTTTTCGGACTGGTGTTTGGATTGGTTTTGGTTCTCATTTTGTTTCAGTAAAGTAACTTCATTATATTTTCCAATTGGGTTGATGCAAGGATGTTAATAGGGTTTAAAGTGCTCTATTGGATGGAGCATATCCTTCTATGTTTTTCCTTTGCCAGTAAGGCATTGTTGGATTATTTTACTCTTTATGTTTGTTATTTATAGACGTTGTATGGATTTTGAAGTTTTTGTATTCAGTTTGATATACTATTATGTTTTATTAGATATGTTAATTGTAAAATATTTTTTATATTGGAATGCCAATATTATTACCTGCTTTTGTGGCGGAAGAAATGTAGCCCTACTTTGTAATTTTTGCGTTTAATAATTCTGTATGGTAGGATTGTCTGGTCCATTGGACCTGCTTCTTATTGGGGTTGTTGCTTTTTCCCGGCCGGAACATTTGATGCTAGGCCATACTTTTGGCCAGTCCTCCGGTCTGGGCGTTGTAGCAATTCTTATACAATTTATCTTACAATCACCTGTTTACATTCTGCATCCATTAAAACTAGGCTTCATTGTCGAAATAATCAAAGTTTGATGATCATTTAAACTAAAAAATATTGTAATTGCGTTGGCGTGGAATATAGATGCACAGGAAATACGCAAAAATAAAGAGGTTTTAGGACGGATGAAACACTAAATATAAATTTAAAAGAACTTGAAAAATCACGATTTTGACACAAGATGGATGCCATATTTTATTTAAGTGGGTCACGTGATCTCTTCATATAATATGGGTGTAATTATTATTTTAATATTTATTTAAAAATTTGCCAAAGATATCTTGCTGAAATTTTATATGTATATTTTATGGGATAATTTAAATGTTTTCTAGAATTTTTAAATCAATTGGTGAATTTTAACTTCAACATTTTCAAACATTTTTTAAAAAAATGTATGATAAATTAGGATCCATAGGGTTCAATGCATTTCATTTTATCAGCCCGGGTTCAATTCAAAACTAATTGGGTGGTGATATTCCTTTACATTCCCATATGTTCCACAGGCCGTCTAAATAATGTACTAAAATTTCATTATGATAAAATCGGTTTTACGGCACTTATCGTGCGAACAGACAGACAGACAGAATGAATCATAAACACTTTTCAACTATGTTAATAAAGTGTTGTAAAGTTAACACACATCAGTCAAATGCATCCTACTTATCAGAGTGATAGGAATGTTGCCAAATGAAAAATAATTTTTAAAACGCACGCCAATTTTCAAATGAAAAACTTGTTATCTAAAACTCATCTAACAGATCTGGCTTGCTGAAACACGTTTGTTTATTATCCATGTATCTATATGTCTGCTTATGTATTCACTCTAGCTAAATAACTATTCGATAAAATTTTACAAAAAGTGGTAGATAATCGACTTCTCTGTTATCTTGGTGCTTATTTGATTTGATACAATCAAACCGGCCTTTTTGTCAAAATGACTCGCTAAAGTCGTTAAACTCTTCAAATAAAAGGCTAAATATTCTGATATGTTTTAAATAAATTTTTATTTTATACGTAATTTTTATGACGAAACAAGCAAGATCGAGATATTTATATTTTTTGGAATTTTTACCTCGCATGTCATTTAAAAATATGCCAAGTCATCAAATAAAAACAAAATTTGAATTAAAATTGCAAATTCGTTATAATTTCAAATAAATATCGGTGTTATTTCTTTCAATTAAACTCAGTTAGATGTATAATGCAACAAACAAAGTGAATATGAATTGCAGCCCACGTCGAATTTTTTTCTTTCTAAAACAAATGTTCGAAAAATTGATGAAATCCCTTAATATTGGTTCTTTGATAATAAATAGACTTCTGAGATTTATTTATTCGAAAAATCAAAACAATTTTTTTCAATTTGGTCGAGAGATATTGCATTCCATGTGGAAAAAGTAAAATTTTTAATATCTCGTAAACGGTTGGTAATTCTTTATAAATAATGCTGTCCATTCATTTTCGGATAAATCTACTTGCAAAGCATTTAGTAATCAGATAGAGTTTAATTTATTTGTTATACTTTTTTTTTTCATTTTAGACCAAAACATAAAAGATCTCGAGAATGGAGCAAGGTAGTGTTTTATACACGGGGACATTCGTTTGCGAAAAAAACATTTCATATTAATTATCTATTTTAGCAGATATTTTACCATAATTATGTTTTTATAAAGTTTTTTGATTTTCAAAAGGAAAAAAAATATGTTTCAAAATTTGGGAGTTATTCCTTGGTCAATTGCTCCCGAAATAGATTTTTAACATTTCTTGATTGAAATAAGCCTACCAAATTTTATTCCATTTTATTAGTTTGTTTCAAAGTTATCGTGCCCATAAACAGACACACGGCCATATAAACAGAAACATACGCAACCATATAGAATGACATGCATACAGACATATAGATAGACATAAACATATATTGACTGATATACATACAGTTATATAGACACACACATGCAGCCATAGACACACACATACATAGAACCATATAGACAGAAATACATACAGCCATATAGACAGACAAGCACACACACAGACATGACAGGCATATACACAGACAGACATATACACAAACGAATATACGCATACACCGACAGATAGATAAATACAAGATAGCAAGATATCTATACAGACAAACACACAGCCATACAGACACACAGGCCGAGATACACCTATACAGACAGTCAGGCACATAGACATAATTCAAAACATAGTTGAATTGTACGCAGGGATGCTCAAAACATGTAGATACATAAGCATTCGAGGTTTGATTTTCTTTATCCTAATACTTTACCTTTACATCACTATATGTTACTGCTGCTGTTGTCGCTAATCCCACCTCTCCTGGAAAGGCCAGGAAAGGTTCAAAACCAATGGCCTGGGTAAAGGGGTGAGACTGCCATACCATGGTGTGCATGATAGATTGCAGTACCATGGTGTGCAGTACCATTCACTATGGCGTGCGTGTGGTTCAAAGACCTCACGCACACCATAGTAAAAGTTTGACTTCTCTTGATGCTACCCAATTTAAACCGGAACCCAGTGAGAGTTGCAGCCACAGGGACCGCACCATCCTTCCTCTGATCCACCACCTCTCGAATGAACTGACCTACGAATTTTTCGTGGCTATACTCCGCGTAGGCACGGGGAGAGTTTTGGGTGACATCTAGGATCGAACCCGGGACCTCTGAATGCGATCCTCTTGCTTTAACCACTGGGCAATTTCTGCTTACATTATTATGTATGGCAGGGATAGCATTAAAACGTGTTTTAATTTTAAAATTAAAATAATGAATTTCGTTTTCCTTTCTTTTTCATTGTTATGACATAAAAGATTTATATTTTCAATTTTGATTTGTTTCTTTAAAAATCTCTTTTCTATGAGAAACTTTATTTTTACAGATTAGTATGGTTTTTCAAGTTTAATGCTTAGTATAAAATTTTAAATTGATGTATTTTCAATGAACTTAATAGAAACTTTCTCTCAAAGCAAAAACACCCAGGGGAAAACTTTTTAAGCTCAAACAGGATTTTTTATTTTTAAAGCTGTGGATTAACTTTTCGGAAATGTTACGTTATATTGATTTTTGTAAGTTGCAGTCATATCGAAAATGTTTTTACTTTCCCTGCATACGCAGTATTATGTATAGGGAAATTATTGTGGCGGTGTAAAAAATTCGAGTTTTCTACGAAAGAACATGTCTGAACTCGATTCGAATGTTAAGGTGATGTTTAAGTGTATGAGTGCGTGCTGTTAGTGTGTGTATGTACAGTTAGTGTGTGTGTGTAGTTAGTGTGTATGTGTACAGTTAGTGTGTGCGTAATTGATGTGCGTATGTATAGTTAGTGTGTGCGTGTGGTTAGTGTATGTGTGTGTGTGGTTAATGTGTGTGTGAGTGGTTAATGTGTGTGTGAGTGGTTAATGTGTGTGTGTGTTTGGTTAATGTGGTGTATGTGGTTAGTGTATGTGTGTGTATGTGGTGAATGTGTGTGTGTTGTTAATGTGTATGTGTGGCTAATATGTGTGTGTGGTTAATGTGTGTGTGTGTGGCCAGTGTATGTGGGTGTGGGCAATTTGTGTGTGTGTGTATGTGTGTGTAGTTAATGTGTGTGCGTATGTTTAGCTGTGTCTGTGCAAGAGGTATATCAAGAACCAATAGAGCTATTCGACAACAAATGGTACGATTATTACGAATAATGAGTACTGGAACCCTATTAAACACGATCGAATAATGTTCAAAAGACACCCCCTCCTTAATTTTCGAATGAATTTTTTTATTTTTTTGAAGAGCATTCCGAAAAAGGACTTTATTTATTTATTTATTTACAAAGACTGCAAGCAACAGGACGTAGTCCCAGTTACAGCATGCAGGAGCAAAACTACATTCAAAATACCAAGACATACATTAAAAAAGTTAAAATACATTAAAAAGTTAAAACATTAAAATTAAAAAACACTTCACAAGAATACATGTAATAAAACACAAGATGTTCACAACAAATGCTCTTTAAAATCCTTCTCAGAAGAATAAAAAATATCAAGATGATCCGGGAAACCATTGTATAATTTAGAAAAGCAATTTATAGCACAATTATTGCCAATACTCGACCTAAACTTCCTAATGGCAAATAAATTCAAGCTTCTAGTTCTATACTGTGGGACATGAAAACCAATCCCACCCAAGACATGGGAACAGTCAACTCGGCCACGAAACAACCCCCTGAAAAAAGAACACAGAATAAAATCCCTTCTTCTCTGCAAGCTTACAACACCAAACAAACCACGCAAAAAAGCAGAAGACAATGCATAACAACTAATGCCAGTTTTCCCATAATAAAGATATCTCAAGAACCTATTCTGGATGACCTCAATCCTTCTAGAGTGAACGGCCTGAAAAGGCCACCAAACCACAGACGCATACTCCAGCCCAGACCTGACCAAGGCATTGAAAAGAACTGTTCTGGAATCCTCATTTACAAAATCATGCGTAATCCTCCTGATGTAGCCCAGATTTCTGTATGATTTAGCACAAATATTGGAGACATGTGTGGAAAAAGAAAAATCAGATGTATACGTGACCCCAAGATCCGCAATAGAAAACCTTCTAGTCAAAACAGAGTTGCTAATAGCATACGAAAATAAAATAGGCACTTTTTTACGAGTAAAAGATACCACACTACATTTACTGATATTGAGATGCAAACGATTTTTGCCACACCAATCAGAAAGGACAAGCAGCTCCGACTGAATATTATTACACGACACAGCATCAAAAATAGGACACAAAATCTTCAGATCGTCCGCATAAAAAAGGCAATTTCCAAAACAATCAGCAAGATCATTAATAAAGATAATAAATAAAAGGGGACCAAGAATAGAGCCCTGGGGTACACCAGATGTAGCCGAAAAGCTCCTACTCGATGACGAACCAAAATTTACACATGAAAACCTAGAACCCAAATATGACTTCAACAACATAACCAAATCAGGACAGAACCCAATACTATTCAATTTATGTATCAGAATACCGTGATCCACCGAATCAAAAGCCTTCGCAAAATCCGTGTAAACAACATCTAATTGACCCCCAGCATCAATGGCATCAATTACATACGAATTAAAACAAAGAAGATTTGTAACAGTTGACCTGCCACTCATGAAACCATGCTGATTGACAGAAATAAAAGACCTAACTTGTCTGTATATATATCTATGCAACACAAACTCAAAAACCTTGGCAAAAGGTGAAATAATGGAGATGGGCCTATAGTTATCAATACGACATTTGTCACCTTTTTTAAAAATAGGAACAATTCTCGATCTCTTCCATTCCTCTGGAAAAACATTACACCTGATGGACAGGTTAAACATAATGAGTAAAGGATATACAAGATATTCAGAACACGCCTTAATAATATAAGCAGGAATATTGTCTAAACCCAACGAGCCAGAACCATTAATGCCATCAGAAACATCATTCAAAGTAACAAGACCAACACTCACAACACCAGAGATATCCGACTTGTAATGCCCAGCCGGAAACGAATCAGCATCGAACGGTGTACTGACAATATAATTAGCACACAAAAAATCAGCGAAAGCATTAGCAATGGATTTATCAGTGGAATACAAAGTATTATTCAAATTCATAGTCTTGCATACAGTCTTATCTTTAGACTTACTATAGGACCAAAAACGCTTAGGATTGCTTTTAATAGACAATTCAACCAACCTAACATAAGATTTATAATCACTATTAATATCAGACTTAATCTTAGCTCTAAGCACTTTATACTGAATAAGGTCATAAGTCAAACCTCGCTGTCTATATTTTTCACGAAACCTGTTCTTCAGCCTGATATTCCGTATAGTTCCACGACCAAACCAGGGAGGGTAGTCACTGACTCTAGCAACCGTCTTAGGAATACATGTATCAAAAATTTGAAAAAGATGAAGATAAAAAGCACTAACCACATAGTCAATATTATTAGACCAATTCAAGAAATTCCAATCAACATTACTCAATTTTTTATACAAGAGTTCAAAATCAGCCTTTTTAAAATCATATCTCACACAATCAGAAAGCGGCCTCCCAGTCACCTTGACTCTTGGAGTCTTAGTATAATTAAGAGTTATAATGATAGAGGGATGATGTACATCCTCAGGAAGCAAAATATCCTCAACACTAGCCCGTTTAATACTTAAAATACGTTCATCATATCTAGAGATAACCAGATCCAAAGCTCTGTTATTGATATTCAACACCTTGTTCAGTTGATTCATCTCATACAGGTTTAAAAAATTCATAAGTAACATTTCAGTATTCGTGTGATTAACTTCATTAGACATGATACAGGGCCAGACAATACCAGGTAGGTTAAAATCACCAACTATAATAATGTCATGATTAAAACAACCAAAATCAGCTTCAAACAGATTGAAAAATTTGTCATAGGCAATAAAATCAGAAGCAGGTTTAATATATACTACACATAAAAACAAATATTTGCCAACAGCTAGATCAATTTTAATCCACACCGATTCCCCCTGATCATCACCCATGGATAACTCTTTGAAATAAATATTAGACTTGAGTGCAATCAGCACCCCACCTCCACGTAAATGCCGATTATCCATATTTGACCTATCTCTACGTATAACAGTGTACCGGCCATCAAAAAGTTCAGAGCTTTTTATACTATCACATAGCCAAGTCTCAGTAAAACAGATTATATCATAGTCTTGGGCCAACGTAGATAAGAACACTTTGTTAGTTTTTGTCCGAAGACCCCTAACATTCTGGTAATACATCTTAATGTACCGGATTGAAGAACAACCATCCTTGACCACTGGCCCAATATGTAGTCAATTCACATCATTATCCTCGAGGCCATCCGTCACACCCTCCCGGAAAACTTGTTTATCATTTAATTTGCCAAAAAATTTAGTTATAAAACAACCTTCTGGCCAAATATCCCCTTTTAATAACTTCGCCATGTCATGTTCAAGGACCTCAATATGAAAAGAGGAGTATGAGTTAAACCTAGTAACAAGTCTGGTACATGTAAAACTATCAATAAGGCAGCTCTTTAAATGGGATTCGATATCAGACGCCCTCATATCAGGACTCAACCGTGACAGGAAAACCGCTCCCATTCTGGGGCGTTTCTGAGCCGCCACTAACTTTGAACTTCTACATGATCCATTTACAATAGTCTTTATTTTCGGCTCAGCACTATATTCCTTAGAGTAGTCATTGACTATCCCCACAGAACCAGATCCCACATTATTCAAAATCCTATCACTGTCTGCATGCATATGATCAATACGAGCTCGATTTCGAATTCGACGCAAATTTGGCCATTGTTCCTTATCTCTGATGTTCATTTCAACTCCATCATCAACACTTACCCTCAAGCATTCGCCCATGCTATTACTTTGCACAGAATCCAAACGTTGATCAATTTCCTTCGAAACGATCCCACACTGTTTCAGATCACTGCCACTTGCCCTGTTCCTTATGAAACCATTTCTTGCATTACCATCCGAGTATACTTTATCTTCAATGCTGACCATTCTCCTAAGCAGGTCAGTATGATTATCTTGCACTTTTTCATTAAGTAGTTCAACCAGTGCAACAATTCTATCCGAGAAATCCAAGTTATTATCGGAACTGCTCTTACGCTCACCAGTTTTATCACCTACATCCAATGCCTGCTCAAAAATCTCTATCACCTTCTCTCTGTTGCACTCAAAACTGGCCCTATCCTGCTTGGAGGCCGATTTTCTTTCACAAACAGATAAAAATATCACATTTAAGTTATTGATACACTCAGAAAATGTACTGCGCAACACAGATCCAACATCTTCCGACGTTGAAACATCAAGATTCGCCATTTCAGAACAAACACAAATTCACCGAATTCTTCCTAACTAGTCGATTATAATACTCAATATAATACTAAAACACTTAAATACTATTTATTAAAACACTTTACTTTAAAACCTCAGAAATGAAGATAAAAGATGAAAATTGAAAACAGTATTGAAAACAGTACGAAATTGAAAACAGTACGAAATCAAAAGTTATAACAATGTTAAATAAATAATCCTTTCTTACGTATTTTATCATTAGAAAACGCATGGCACCAAAGTGAGAATATTAGCATTTAAAGCGTTGTTAGAATGTGCTTGTGCACGTGTGAATGCACGTTAGAATGTGCTTGTGCAGGGTAGTGGAGTGGACAACAGTGGGGCATTATCATGTGCAGTGAAGAGTCCAGGTTAAGTCTGCAAATTGATTCTCATCGTACCACGATCTGGAGAGAACGTGGAACGCGTTTTCACCTGGAAACATCACGGAAACACATCGTTTTCCATTTGGGGGAGTCATGGTCTGGGCTGGCATCATGATGGAAGGACGCACAGACCTTCACATTTTTGACACGGGATCGGTTACCGGTCAAAGATACAGAGACGAAGTCCTTGAGCCTACCGTTCGATTGTTTCGAGGTGCTGTTGGTCCTGATTTCATATTCTTGGATTATAACGCCCCTCCTGGCCTTGCGGCCTTGGTCGACGATTTGACTGAAGACGACAAACTGAAGATATCCAGCACATGCAGTGGCCTGCCAACTCTCCTGATCTGAATCCAATAGAGCATGTATGGGATATGCTCGGGAGACATATTTCAGCCCTTCTCTACCCACCAAGCTTCGTTCCGAAATTGAAAATGCTCTTCGTGAGGCTTGGAACTCTTTGAGCACACAACTCATCCAATCCCGCACCGAAAGTATGGGAAATCGTTGTGCAGCATGCGTGTCTTCTCGAGGTCCCCACATACCGTATTAAACCGCAGCATCACATTGTTTTAATCATTCTGTTTCACTGAGGTTGAAACTCGTATTGTGACCCTTTTTCTTTCAACCCTTTTCTTTGGATAATAAAATTCGTTATTATTCCTGTTTTGCATTGTTTTCTTCTTCTATAACCCTGTTACACCCACATACCGCGATTTCTTCCATTTCGATGTAGATTTCCTGAAATTTTCACATAAACAGCAACTATGCTTAACTTTTGGACATGAGTGTATATTCATTCAAATTTAAAAACTATCTGACAAAATTTCATTTATGATATACTCATTAGGTTTTGGTAGGATTTAGGAATATAGAACTGGAATTTTATTTTCAAAGTGCCTAGCGAGTATCGTTTGAATGTGAATCCTCGTCTAAAACTCAGTGAGTTTCAGAAGTGATAGAACATTTCGAAACAAACACTTTTCATCATAGAATACAAGGTCGCCAGTCAAACTGTTACACGCTAAAGGGCGCTTTCCATTTATCCCCACATACTTAGTCTTACGGAATTCAAAAACAGGACTGGCACGGAGCATTAAAACAAACCTTTATTTAAGTTAAATTTATTTAAGCTTATCAAAGCTTTATATATTCGTTCAGACCAGAAAAAAAAATTATTAGTTTAGGAAATTTGCACAAGATCCAAATATGAACACTGAAAACTTTAATCAAGCAACGCTATATTATTAATAACAATCAATACGGTTTAATGTGAACAACGGTGATGTTTTTAGTGGCAAAAATTTTGCCATGCTATTATTTTTATTAAAAAAAATTCCTTGAAACATCTATTTCTCAGGATTGGTTAGAGCTTAGATGATGACTGATATGGATTTAACATCAAATTTCAGAGAGGGTGGGTTGGGGTGGGGAATTCATTATGGCTTTACATTTCCGGCTCTGGCGATCTCACTTCCGTTTCTCTATTGAAAATTCATATAACTGTACCAAATAAATATGCAAAAGAAATAAAACTGCTTAATATGTGCGAAAAATAAAGTATATGCACAATTTGCCTTTCATGAAGGCTTCTTTATACATTTATTGTTAGGAATTAAATTAGAGTAGCAATGCTCGACTCAATCAAAGATAACTTCCAATCTATTGCTCAATTTATATTTAAAATATGTGAGCTGGGAGAAAGCTGTTTCACATAAATAGGTGGTTGGAAATGAAGTTTAGCACTTCTTGTTTTTAAACGTAGTTTAGGCTTAACAAATTGATTTCGTATTGATTTGAAAAACTTTTCAATAACTTTTATTTAAAGAGATTTAACAAAAGGATTTCATGAAAATGCAATTAGCTATAGCATATACCTTTTGTGTTATTTTTGCACCATCTTAGATTTTATCAAGGATTTAAAGCATTTCACTGTGGACAAAATACTGTTTTAAGAGAATGAAATTCACCAATTGCTTTGAGTGTATACTTTTTACTGCCACAGTGAGGCTCACCAAATCTCTGTGGTACCACCAAGAACTTCAGTTTCATTCATTTCTGTGGTAGACTGCTCAACTTTCAATTGCACAGAAATGTTTACTTTGACTTTACACTTTTTATTGTCTTAATGAAGCTCACTAATCACTTTGAATTTGCACTTTTTATTGCCACAGTGAAGCTTAGCCAATGACTGTGGTAGCACTAAGAACTGCAGTTTTAATAATTTCTGTGGTAGACTGCTCAACTTTCAATTGTACAGAAATGTTTACTTTGAATTTACGCTTTTTATTGCTGTAATGAAGCTCGCCAATTACTTTGAATTTGCACTTTTTATTGCCGCAGTGAGGCTCACCAAGCTTCGTAGTGGCACTAAGAACTTCAATTTTATATAATTCTGTGATCGACTGCTCAACTTTCAGTTGTACAGAAATGTTTGTTTTGAATTTGCATTTTTTATTGCCGCAACAAAGCTCACAAAGTTTCTGTTGTGGCGCTGAGGACTTCAGTTTTATTAATTTCTATGGTAGACTGCTCAACTTCCAATTGTACAGAAATGTTTGCTTTGAATTTACACTTTGTGGGTACTGAAGTTCACCAATTACTTTCAATTTGCACTTATCATTGCCACAGTGAAGTTCACCAAGCTTCTGTGGTGGTACTAAGAACTTCAGTTTTATTAATTTCTGTGTTAGTCTGCTCAACTTTCGGTTGTACAGAAATGTGTACTTTTAATTTACATTTTTTATTGCCGTGCTTTATACTTCAACATTCTTTGAACTGTTTGATGGCTTTATATTCCTTTATTAACGGCTACTCTTCAAATCTGGTATCTTAAAACCGTTATTCAGGGTTTATGATCAGAAACAGATTACGCTTTAGTCGAAAAATCTTTATCTGAGAAGTCAGTTGCTCTTAATGGGGATATTAAAGTCGCATGAAAAGCAAGATGCGAAAGGAGTAAATTTAGGATCATAAAATACTTTATGTCAGGACAACACTATACCATGTATATTACTCTATGTTAAGAAAATATTTATGAAAGTTGCTTGTTGGAAAACTTTTATTAATACTTTTTTTATAGTGCATAATATATATAAAGGGGAAGTATTGTGATGTGGTTAAAAGAACTGATGTTATTGTATTTGAGTGGGTTTGAGCATCCTTGAATCAACCAATCAGACATATTTTAATGATGTATGTGCACATGTTTGTCGGTGAGCACGATATCTCTCTAAAAATTGATCATAAGGAACGAAATCTAGTACAATTATTTAAGCTATGGACGTCACAGGTCTATTTATATTGTGGAGCTCGTAATATGAGACATTCAATTTTTTTATTCGAAAACCAAAAGACTGGTTTAAAAATATATCTTATAAAATTGTTAAAGAAATAAATGTTCTTTACATGGGACTTTATTTAAAAGCTCATTAGATGCTAACATAGAATATTTTTATGTTGTTTTTATCTGAAACTAGAACTAATAACTAACTATTAATTTTTGAGTGGATACATACATTGCGCACACAGACACACACACACACACATACAGACATCCCGCTAAAATAGTTTTTTCGTATTCTAGAGATCTCAATACTTGTAAATCCGTCGAAAACTCGACTTGCGATTTTCGGCATGATTCCGGTACTTTCCCTATACATTACCATGCATTTCAGGGAAAGTAAAAACAGGAGGAAAATAAAGGAACACAGTATTGTATTATATTATATTATAAAAGCGTAACAATTTGTTCAATAAAGAATTAACTGAAATATTAAGCAGCAAAATTACGCACAAATTAAGTTACAACGTAGTTACAGGGATATGTTTAATCTAAGTCAATGATGCAGTTGTAAAAACCTGAGGAGTTTATATGTCTTGGGTAAACACGGTTGCTAAGAAAGTACCTCAATAACTTTGTAAGGAATGGTCCATGACTATGCACGCTAATTTATCTATAGTAAAGTGACCAAGACCGATCGAATAAAAGTATTTCAGCGCCCCTAGCGGAGAATTTAAAACTTTAGGATAACGAATTTTGCAACAAAGCGATATAGAAAAAATATCCAACTGCAAAGTTGTAGATCGTTGTCTAATGTGTAGGCATCGACGCTAGGAATGAAAGAAAAGCGTATATAAAAGGTAATAAATACCTGCCAAAATGTATCATCAGGACAGGGTGATGTACAACCTTGAACAGACTCTGTAACTTAATTTGTTCATAATTACGTTACTTAATTTTCCTTTATTTCGTTATAACAGTGACTGGTGCTTTTATTAAGAGAGTCAAAATGACATTTAGTTTAAACCCTTGTGATATCAAACTGCTTCCTTATAACCATAAACTACCTTACATTATTCTCTTTTAATTTTAATCGTTGTCGTCCTTCATATTTGCCATCTCTTAAGGCATTATATGAATTTTTATATTCATCTATAAACAGACACTTCTTCAATACACTATCGCAAAAATCGCTGAGCTAGTTTTATGATCGGAAACAAATTACTCTTTGGTACTGAAATCTTTATCTCATAACCTAGTTGCCTTAATGAGGTCATCAAAATCATATGAAAGAAGAAGCGATAGACAAAAATGGCATGTTTTGGATCATAAAGGCTTTATGAGCAGACATCACTGTACTATGTATATTACTGCTTGTTAAAGTAGGATTTATATAATGCTTCTTTTATAAACTAAAACATGGAACAACGTTTCTTCAGAATATATGGTTGTGGAACACAAAATAGTTAAAAATATGAGACATAGTACCATAGTCGGTGAAAAGGTATCTCAACCATGGAGGTAAATGGAAGTCGTTAAAATGTTATGTTGGTAAAACGCCAAAATTGTTTGAGACAATAATTCAGGTAAAGCTTGAAAAGGTAGGTTACGCCGTATTGTATAGATTTTTATGGCGAAAGGCTTGTATTCAATTAAACAATATTGATTTAAACTGTTAATTTTATCGAAATAAATTGTCAGTGCAATGAAAATTAGAACTCAAACGATAAAGAATGTTCTTACGTATTTTGGTTTATTTTCCTTTTCTTTTTATTTTTGTCTTCCTGTAATCTGTATCCTGTTCTACAACTAAAAAAAAATCTGTTGTAGGAAGCACATAACTTTCAGTATAAACTTAAATTCATATCTTCTACTTACTTCTTTAATAATTCATTAAATTAAATTTTATTGCACAAAATAAAACTGAATTTTCACTTTTAATTCAATGTTCGTTTTATATGTTACCTGGATATAATTTTACAGGTGACGTTACAAAACCGAGAAAAAACTAAAATATGTCGAAAACAGTTAGTCTCAGAATAATGTGGTCGGTTTTATTCTTTTTATCGTTAAAATCTACGTATAAAATAAACATTTAATTGATACATTTGAACATCATACGCAGTCTTTTATTTTAGATATTGACGGTTTTTGCCTGCCATTTTGTAAAAAAAGGTAGATTTTATTTTCCGAATCGTACCAAAGCTAATCAGTACCTGGGCCACTAACTTACAAGTGACTTATTTGCCAATTTTTGTGAATTGTAGTCAATTAGTCTTTAGCTAGAGTGGATACATGCGCATTTTGCGAGTCATTTCGCAACAAAGCGGATTTTTTTATTCCGAATGGTACCAAAATTTAATCAGCACCAGGGTCATTCACAAGTGACTTACATATAAAATTTCATGAAATTCGGTCAATTAGTTTTTGAGTTATAGTGGATACAAAATATGCACACACACACACTGTACGTCATGCTAAAAATTGACTTACCTACTAAATTTTATGAAATTCGGTCTATTAATTTTTGAGTTAGAGTGGATACATACATTGCACAGACCGACACACAGGTACACACAGACCGACACACAGAATAAATAAAATAGTTTAATTTAAAAAAAAATAGTTTTTTAATATAGAATAAAAAATAGTTCTAGAGATGCCAAAACATGTACATTCGTCGGAAACTCCAATTATGATTTTCAACACGATTAGAATACTTTCCCTATCATTACCATGTATTGCAGGGAAAGTAAAACTGCTTATTACTTCTACTCATAATTAGGTAACTTTAATTTGAAGAGACACATATACTAAATGCCACACATTTCTGTTGTGGCAAATGAGAACAAACGGAACTTTACTTACACCTAGATAAAATGGTACTATCAAGTTTTTCATCCATAGCTGTTTTATCGTGTTCTCTCTAAATTCATGGTCTCAGCAAATTGAGTAATTCCAATGAAATAAGATATGATTATTTCAGTAAGATAAGGTATTTATTTAATATAAAGAAGACCGGAAAGACCTTTCATTAATTAAATGTTATAAAAATATTATAAAAATGTGCAGTTCACCAAATTGTCGAACAGATGACAATTTTATAACTAACATAGATTTTCTTTTAAGAATGAATAACGTAATTTAAAGAATGTTAATATAAGGTTTTCAATTTTAATATTAGCTTTTCATTTATTTTTATTACACGTTTCATTTAAAAAAAAAAACTGTGTTAAAAAACTTTCAGTTTAATGTTTTGCCTAAAAGTTTTAATGACTGTCTAAAGTCATACCCGTAATTTCCTCGTAACACCTATCTTTGGATTAAGAGATCAGATTGAAATATGTGGTCACATGAAAGAAACAAACCGTGATTTATTGCGATAAAGATGTAATGTAATAGAAAACAGCAAAACTAAATGCCATACAAAGATAATTTGATAATAGACATGTGTTTTAGAAAATACTGCTATAAAATGAAGAAAAATGGTGACAGGAGAAAATATGCCGAGCGTAATGCCCAACTAAATCTAAAAAAAGAAGTGTTTCTTTATTGAATCACTCTGGTACTCAATAATTTTCACTACAAAAATGAAAGCGAAAAGTGTCTATGGAAATTTTATATGTATTTTCTCATATGGTTTTAAGTTATCTTTAATATAGTGTATTGAAGTCAATAGTAAATTCAATATAGAATATTTATAGATAAATTACTTATAGAATATTTATAGTCTTAATAAAAGTAAAGTGTATTGAAATCAAATGTAAATCCACTGCAGAATATTTATAGATAAATTCATTATGGAATATTTATAGGTAAATGCATTACAAAATATTTATAGGTAAATTCATTATAGAATATTTATAGGTAAATTCATTATAGAATAGTTACAGTTAAATTCATTATAGAATATTTATAGTCTTAAAAAAGTAAAGTGTATTGAAATCAAATGTAAATCCATTGTAGAACATTTATAGATAAATTCATTATAGAATATTTATAGGTAAATGCATTATAAAATATTTATAGGTAAATTCATTATAGAATATTTATTGGTAAATTCATTATAGAATATTTATAGGTAAATGCATTATAAAATATTTATAGGTAAATTCATTATAGAATATGTACAGGTAAATTCATTATAGAATATTTATAGACTTAAAAGTAGCATTGCAAGCAAAATAGATCCCAAATCATAAATGAATTAATTATTCATTACCTGCAAAAAGCCGGACGTTGAACGGACTCGCGCATATGAAGTATGCGAACTGCTAAAGATTTCAAATTGAAACTTAATTTAAGGGGGCATAGGACCTTTAAACAGTCGAAATTTATTGGAAATAGAGTTATCTTTACAATTTTTTAATTTCAACCAGGTGTATCCCAGATGTTTAAATTTTTTTCTCTAAACATATAGAAAACTTTTCTTACTATTCAAATTTTACTGAAGTCATATAATTATATGTACATTTTATATTGTTTTTTAAAATTTATACAATTTTGACAGACATAACGGTGTATGTAGCAGCCGCGCGCAAGATATTTCAAATAATATTATACTTATGGACTTCAATTTGATAATAATATACTTATAACTATTACATCTTTAATTTGTATATACTTTTTAAAATTTTGAAAAAAATTTAATATTTTAAAAATTTAAACAAAATGAAATTTTCATTTTCAGTGTTAAAAAACATGAACTAAACCTCTTCACAATTCTTTTTTTATTATTTATGGTGAATTTTTTAAGTACAAATTATGTATATGGATGAAACAAGTAAGTCCAAAAAATTTGAAAGTGATTGGTTAAATATATTTTAAGATATGTTGGGCGCAAGGGCTAAAATCACATATCTGAGAAAAACAGCTTTAAAGTTTAAAAATACATTCAGTCTTACTTATTATCTTATTTTACACCTTAAAATGCCTTTGGTTCTTCCTGTGTCTGTTTTGTAAGAAAAATCAAAAAATTTCTGCCTTTTAGGGGCTACTTGAGCTCTATATGTTGCTTCGGAAACTCGAACAGACGTTTCGTGAAGTCGTTTCTTGTTAGTCAGATGAAGAACATTTACTAAATTTTTACTTATTTATGAGGAATTTTTATCTATAAATTATGTATATAGATGAAACAAGTACGAGCAAAAAATTTGAAAGTGATTGGTTACATATATTTTTAAATATATTGCCCGCAAGTGTTAATATCACATATCTGAGAAAAACAGTTTTAAAATTTAAAAATACTTCAATGTTACTTATTATCTTATTTTGTACCTTAAAATGCCTTTGGTTCATAATTAGCACCTTCCTATGTCTGTTATGTAAGAAAAATAAAAAATTTTCTTCCTTTTAGGGGCTATTTGAGCTCTATATGTTGCTTCGGAAACTCGAACAGACGTTTCGCGCAGTCGTTTCTTGTTAGTCAGATGAAGAACGTTTACTAAATTTTTACTTATTTATGAGGAATTTTTATCTATAAATTATGTATATAGATGAAACAAGTAAGAGCAAAAAATTTGAAAGTGATTGGTTACATATATTTTAAAATATATTGCGCGCAAGAGTTAAAATCACATATCTGAGAAACCCGCTTTTAAGTTTAAAAATATATTCAGTGTTACTTATTATCTTATTTTGACCTTAAAATGCCTCCAGTGCATAAATAGCACCTTCCTATTTCTGTTATGTTTGAAAAATCAAAAATTTTCTGCCTTTTACGAGCTTTTCGAACTTCATATGTAGTGCTAGAGGCTCGAAAATCTGCTTCGTGTATCCGTTTCTTATCACTCAGATGCAAAACATTTAGTAAATTTCTGTTTATACTCAAATTTAAAGCATTCATAATTTTTATTATACCGTTACCACCATCATTGAATGTTATACTGGCAATATTTGTTGCTATTTGTGCAATTTCTCTCCCAGCATTTATATTTTTCGGGCAATATTTCCATATGAGGGAGTTTAAAGACTCATTAGGATTTTGAGTTCTCCCTCCAAGACAGCGTTTCAATAGATTTGGATCTGAAAGGTCTTTAAATATTGGTTTTACCAACTCCATGACAGATTTTGGGAGGGAGTTCTTATGCTTGAAGTTTGATACTGTGTTCGAGTATGCTGCATGGTTGTACTTACACCAAGTATTTGGTCCCTTAGGACAAAAAAAGTGTTGTGGGTCACTGTCAGATGATACCATATGCATCCATACAGCCCATATGCTTTGTCGCATTTTAAACAAATCATTTTTGCTTCCACGAATTGCATTTCCATAGTAGGAAGTCAATTTTTGAATATTGGCTTCCGTCAGCCGGCCCTTTCCTCCAATTGTCTTTCCATCTGATAGCTTCTTTCCAGCCATCTGGGTTTTCAGCTTTCTCAAACGAGTTCCCATTCTTTTTTTAATGTGACCTGTGCATTCAAATTTTTCAACCGCTATTTCATTTCCATATGGTTCGCTATTTGATATTTGTGAAAATGTTTTCGTATCACCATCACCAATATAAAATTTGTACCGAACACCATGGTCTTCAATTGATCTGTTGAATATGCTTAACATTCCATCACATTCCCTTTTTCCGGCACTACCCGAATGGTTTTTTGAACACACTATTTTATGATTATTTTTCCACTTTTCATACCGAGGGCCACCTTTCTTACTTCTGTAGCTGTTGCAACCTTTACAAAAAGAAGACATTACTTCGGTTTCAATAACCTTCCCGCTTTCTGCTCCGATTAGTGTACACACACCTACAAGTGACGAATGCCCCCTGGTTTTCCAACTACCATCTCCACTTACAGTAATATCTTTCGATCCATTTGATAATTCTCTTTCGTCCTGGGTAGCAGTTTTCATTGAAGATTTAGCTACAACAGATGTGGCATTTAAAATCCTGTGATTAATTTTATTATATGATTTCTGAGAAACAGGCGCTGGAAGACCCATAGTAGAACAAAAAGTAGATAAAGCCGATAAACCCTGTCCTATACATCGCATAGAAAACACAGCTCTTCTGTTTATTTCTGGAATATTTTTTTTAACACCAAGCATTTTTGTATTTTTCACAGACTTTAGTTCATCACAGCTATCACAATATACAAGAAATGTGGATGCTAAATCCATTGAAGATTTTTCACGTATATTTATTGTTCCATGACATATTTTGCAACACAAAACATTTGCAAGCTCCTTGAAAAGTACTGATATGTTAACCATTCTATATTCATGTTCTTCAGATGAAATATGTGACCTATCAACTGAAAGTTCATCTTTTGAGCTGAACAGTTTTTTACTTGAAGCACTTAGCTTAGGCGTAGGATCAACATTTTGTCGTTCGAACACTTTCGGATTGTTTTTGTTTTTAATTACATACATATTTCCTTGAAAACGTCTTCTTTTCGTTCTTTTACCAGAACGAGATTTAGTTGCCGGTGTATCCATTATTAGAAAGCAAAAAGCAAAAAGTTTATATTAAAAAATTGCACCAAACAGTCTTGTACGTTGAAGTTTACACAAATAAATATGCAAACGTGAAGAAGTTTGTAATGTATACTTATAAAATAGATTAACTGTATTTTAGTTCAAAGTTCTTATGCTTAAACAACACAAATGCAGAAAATCAATCGTAAAAAGTAAGAAAATATAATGAAAAGAAATTGCGAAACTCAGAAGAAATTCTCCACGTTGTAAACAAGTTAACAGCGCTAGAATATAAACAAACTGGGCTGAGCAGTTCAGTGGAGGTGAGTAGTTGCCTTCCTACTGCTGTAGAAATAATTAAATAAATAATTAAGACATGGTGGTGGAAAAAGTATTAGATTTACATGACAAATCAGCAAACTGCAAACGTAAACAAATAGTGACGTCACTTTTAAAATGGCGGCGATGGCTGACATGAGAAAATTTTCAAAAGTGTATGTTGCATAAAAGCTCATAACCTTCGAAATAATGCGAATTTTAGAATGCGGTTTTTTGCACAGTGTTCAGAAATGTTCAAATATTCAGAATAAAATAAAATTGAAAAATTGATTTTTTGAAGGTTTAAAGGTCCTATGCCCCCTTAACAAATACTTAAGTTAGAAGTATAAAAAATTAATTTCAATATTTGAGAATCCTAATTCAAAAGAGCATGTGGTGAACAAAGAAAAGCATTTACTTGCAGTTTGTTTCTTTTATAAATATATTTCTATTTTGTGGATTAAATCATCTTTCTAAATTAATAATGGTCGTGAGTCGTATAGTTCGTACATTTTTATCGTGGTCGCAGTAACCCACCATTACCTCTTTGTGCGAGTTCCTAAACATAGTAATTAATTAAAACATTACATATTAATTTAATACTTTTAAAATAAATATTATTTATTCACACATATTATTGTTATGATTAAAATTACATTAATTTTAATAAACGTTTAAGGAGGAGAAAATGCACGTGGAGACCAGGTCTATTCCAAAATCAACAATTGACCTGATATAAACGCAGACTGCCACATACCTCTGATTGTTGGGTCTGTTGCTCAGCATGACTGGTGGAATTTTTGCCTCTTCTTTTTCTAACATTTGGAGTCAACTTTGTCTGTTTCTATAACATTTTAATATTTAAAATAGCGACTCATTATACTGGTTGAAAATCAACACTTTCTCTTACAGCAACACTGCTCGAATTTTATGACCGCTTTCCTCGCTTCTGGACAATCATTCTTAAATCTTTCAACGCTTCTGCATCATCATTGCTTGAATATTCATTTCAATATCTCCTTGTTGCCACATCATTTTACCTGAGGGCCAGATACGCCCTCCGTGTTCTCATTGGTTGCTCCTCAGTGCGATTTAGCATCATTCTATCATTAGTTACTTCAGTTTCCAATGATGCTTGGTTTAAGCTTTAGTCCTAGGGCATATTTCTCGTAACCACACCTCTACTTTGTGTGACCTGAATTTATTGGGGTCATGACTTTCCGAGCTAAGACTATCATAAACTGGCCCCTACAAGTCTGCGTTTTGTTTTGTCATAAATAGTCGTCAATATCAAACTTGCATAATTGCTTCCTGGTCTCACAGAGCATATAAGTTTTTAGATTTTAATATTAAATTTAACACATTATAATACAGGAAAACAATGAAATCAAAGTAGCACATGCATGTATTTAATATACAGGAGCGCGTTTAAATCACAATGCATGCAAGTGTACACAGTTTGAGTAGTTGTATAAAAATTGTTGTTTACTTTTTATTTGTAGGAAGCGTAGTGAGCATGGGCAGTTTTAAAATGAGCGCATGGATTATAGTTCGCTTTAATAGTTGAAATTGAGATTTTGTACATCTGTGTGCAATTTCAAGTATGTATGCAAAATTTCATCTTCCTATCTATTATAGTTTCGAGTAAAAAGAATAAAAAAATTAAGGCAAATGTTGATTTCGCTTTGTTAGGAATACAGAATGAACTTCGCCTCGCTCGTCCATAATAAACAAAAAAAAGCATCATGATAGTTAAAACGACTATAGATGATTGATTGAAGATTAGCAATCTAAACATTCCATTGCGTTCCATTGCATTATTGCGTTTACAATAGGCTTCGAGTATTAACGGATTGCAATTTTTTTACCAAATTTCATTCGAATCGCACCATTCGGTTTTGAGATATCGTCTCCACAGACTCACTGATACACACACACACACACACACACACATCACTTTAAAAACGTGTTTGCTTCGTGTTCAGGGATGCTTAAAACGTCGAAAATTCGAATTTCCGACCTCGTGACAATGCTTTTTCTATACATTATACTATGTATGTATGTCAAAAAGAAAGGTAACAAGAGCTCTCATGGGTTCACAAATTCGGCGTGCGAATTATTTGAATTGAAAATGAAAGCTGTCGTGTTGTTGCACGGCAACGTCCGACCGCATACGGCCTCGATTATACGTGATTTGGTACAGCGTTTCCGATGGAATGTACTGGAACACCCCACCCTACAGCCCGGATCTCGCACCAAGCGATTTTCATCTCTACGGACCGTTGAAGAAGCACCTGGTCGGTCGCCATTTCATAACCGATGCCGAAGTTCAGTAAGCCGTCGTTGAGTGGCTCCGCGACCTGGACCCTGATTTCTTCTATGCCGGTTTCGATAGATTGGTTTACCGATGGAACAAATGCTTCGACAACCATGATGACTATGTGGAAAAATAATATGTATCAGTGCTGCCTTGCTAACTTTGTATATCTCTTTGATTTCGTGAATAAACCTTTTTTCCACAGCACTTGTTACCTTATTTTTTGAACTACCTTCGTATATAAGGAAAGTAATTAAGGCAAATGTAGATTTCGCTTTGTTAGGAATAGAGAATGGACTTCTCCTCGCCCGTCCATAATAATCAAAAGAAGCATCATGATAGTTAAAATGACTATAGATGATTGCTGATACGAAGCTGATTGCTGATAAGATTAGCAGATACAAATCTGAATGCATTCATAACTCATTTCAAATTGAAAAAAATTCCAAACCAATCTAAAACATTCAAAATATGCTAAATTGCAAATAAATCCTTGAATGGAATGCATCATATTTGGGAGACAAATAAGGCTATAAAATATTTATTCAGTTCTTCAACATTCTATAATATTCTCTTTGTTCTATTTTATTTATTTGTATGAGGACATTTTAAATACATACCTGCGCTTGAATACAGATGCAATCTCATATTTATTCACGATATAAGTGGGGCCCATTGTCCAATAAATGACACGGAAAAATTCCATTGAAATGCGAGTAACCGAAGTTTTACAATGGGAATAATTCAAAACCAACAATTCCCGAAGAAGTTTTGCTTGCATTTGTCTTCAGGGTATGTTCGAAATAGAGGGAAATGTAAATTCTCAATAAGATATAGAATTCAATTTAAAAGATAAGTTCTAAAATAAAAATTGGTATTTAAATATGTGTGGATAAAAATTTCTAGATAAATATCTGGAGAGAGATTTCCCCCTAGATTTTCTCAAAAATTTATTCCACTAGAAATGTTATTCAGAGTTATATTGAATTTAAGATGCAACCATTTGATTAAAATTACACCGGAATATACAGATATTTCTCGAAAAGAATTTGCGATATACCCGTTTCAAAAAAATTATGATGTGGGTATCGCTATACTTTGCCTATATAATACAACTAATTTACTTCGAGTACAAGTAAATAACGGCATATAAGATCTACAGCATATCTAGTATTGAAATTACAAAACTGTTGCAAAAAAGAACTTCTCCGGTGAATGGAATGAACTAGATCCACAAGAATGATGTTAACATATTTGTTACATTGAACTTCATATGGAAAGTGAACATATTTGATTATACGTTATATATTTTCCAATTTTATGCTATTATTGAGAAAAAATTGTTTGAAAATCGTGCAATGTTTCCAAAACTGTTCATGCTAACGTTCTCTTAAATAATATCGTTCTTTTAAAAACCAGCTAAGAGATGTATTATTAAAACAGGGATGTTTCTATATTAAGAATATGTAAAGGATTGAAGTATAAAAATGTTCATTTAAAATATAACAAAAAAGATCAATCATGCATAAAGCATTGATTTTGAAACACTTTCCAACTGAAATGGAATTTTATTTAAACATCTCTAAAATGCGATACATTCAGCTTTGATATCTTACTTTCCATATATACATAATGTAAATTGTGAAGAGGTTGAAAATTCGAGTTCGAGTTTTCGATGGGAGAGCACGTTTCAAACTTCCCTGAATACGAATCGAACGTTTTTGATGTGATGTCTCTGTATGTATGTGTGTGTGTGTGTGTGTGTGTGTGTGTGTGTGTGTGTGTCAATGAGTCTGTGGAGACGACATCTCACGAACGAATGGAGCGATTCGAATGAGATTCGGTACAAAAATTACAATCCGTGAAAACTGGAAGCCTATTGTTTTTAAACGCAATCGAATATTCAGAACCCCAAAATTTTCGAGTGAAATTTTGAAAAACTCATCAAAAAATAAAAACCTTTAATAAAGTTACGCAAATAGACATTTCTTATGTAATTTTTCCTTAGAAAACGATTGACATAAACTTTAATAACCTTTAAAGAATAATAAATAATAATAAATAAATAATAACTTTACACAATAATATATAATAATAAATAAAATCCAATAAATACAAGCTGTGCTTATCAAACTTTAGTAAATAATAATAAAATTTAATACTTGCATTTATTTATTAAAATACTGATATTTATGTAGTTCATTTTTTTTCTTCCATTATTCGCGCGTCCTCTTCATTTGTACTAAATCCTATTGGTGTGGGGAGCGTGATGAGCTGTGCTTTGCAAATTTTAATAAATAATAATAAAATTTAATATTTGCATTTAATTGTTAAAATACTGATATTTACAGTGTTGTTCATTTTTCTCTTCTATTACTCGTCCTCATAATTTGTACTATATCCTATTGGTTAGGGGAGCGTGATGAGCTGTGGTTAACAAACTTTTAGTATTTTAAAATAATGGGATGTCAATTAGTTCGGTTATCACTGACCTCAATATATTTAATGAAAGTGTGGTACACACACACACACACACACACACATTTTAAAAATAGATAATATTGAAGTTGAGCTTTAAATATTTAAGTTCAACATATTAATTTAGTAAGATTATTGACATGGCAAATTGATCGTATTCGTGGAACTCATTGTTAAATTATACATTACATTGTTTTGCCGCTGATAACTCTCCAATTACTTATCTTTCGCGCGAGTTCTGTAAAAGAATATTAATTAATATATATATGTTTTTCTTTTAAATGGCCAGGCACTGGACTTTTCGTCATTCACTCTATATTCAGCCGGAATTGTGAACCATTTCGCCGTCCTAAGACGTTGCCCCAGGCGCACCAGATGGGGGCGGAACACACTGCGCCCACATCACACAACATCCATGTCTTACGTGGGACTCGAACCCACAACGTGGCGGCCGATCGATCGCTTGGAAACGCTCGCCTTGACCGTTCGGCCACCGCGCCGACATATTAATTAATATAATACTAAGTTAATTGCACCATTTTAACTTAACAACAGAACTATTTACTGACAACATAGAATACTTATTGAATTCATTACACAATTATTCATATTTTTTCGGCGGAGAGAGACAATGTGAGACCATTATTAAAAATACCTAAAATGTGTTTAAGATCTGGTGTATTATTTGAGGAACACATACCTTCAGGGCTGTCTTGGCTTGGTCACCAGCACGTACTTCGCCGATCATATTACTGAAATTAACTCGAAGTGTAATTCGCCGATCATATTGTAATGCTGGCTCGACCACTCGTACTTATGTCATTCTCTTAGTCTGTTCTCTGAAAGCATCCTCGTTCTGTATCTCCGTTCTTATGTCATTCTAGTAGTCGAATCTTTCGCATCGTTCTTAGGTTATTCTATCTCTATATCTTTTCAAGTGTCGTGCTGTAAGTCTTTTCTCCTATGTCTGTTTTTATCGTCGTTCTTATGCCATAGGTTGTGGCTATTTTTGCCTCAGGACTGACACGCCTCCATTGCTCTCATTGGTCCTTCAGGGTGACACTGCAAGCTTCTTCTCAATTGGTCAGCCTTTTTATTCCAATGTCGTTACATATTTTCTTAAGAGTCCTTCGACCCCTTCTTGTCTTGATACCCTAAATTTATGATTTTATCTGACTTTTGGGTCCACGTGTCGTAAACACTTGGCGTCAATAATGTACATAAAACTGCCTCATAATAACTAGTGTGATATCTATTTCTGGTCTCACAGAAAGTATGTACAGTTTTAATTTTTATGAAACATCATAGCCATTTTTGTCAGTCGAGCCTTCTCTGGGCCTTTTTAGGCAGCCATCTCTGATGTCAGAATTCAGTGCTTTTTTGGAGTTATTTTTTCTTTATATGCAACTCAAAACTTCATATTGCGTTATATCGTACGGTCGCCCACTGACTATTATACTCATGTCGCTGTTCGACTCATTTTTGTTGTTGTGTACTCATTTTGTACAACACTTTTCTGGTGGTCATATTGTGTGCTGCTGTCATAAAAATTCCCATTGCTGGTTAAATAATCCAATGTGGATATAATTAGTATTTCCCATTGATTTTGATTTGCCTGTGAGAACGAACTATCAATATTGTTGAAACTCAGGGCTTCATCATATTTGTCTCATCTTAAATTGTTCACTTAAAATTGTTAGTTTTGATGCCAACCTGACTATTTCATCGTTTATTTCGTCGGTTTTGACCTCTTCCATAGACCATTCCATATTGTAACACATACAGTGCATTTTATCATATAACAACAATTTCAAATCGATTTCAAATTCATCACCACAGATACATTGAATTTAAAAATAAAATAATGAAAACAAAGCTTAGTAGAATTCGAAAACACTCTGCGAACAGATAGTTTTATAAATGGTCATACTGCACATTTGAATACCTCTATTTAATATTCTCTATTTAAGCGAAACTATTGGGCAAAGTCACAGATCAAGACTCTTGGTGTAAAATCACAAAAATCGGTCAAGTAGACTAAGAACTCGCTAGAAACAAGAATACCGAAAAGACTAAAATATGTAGTTGCTATTATAATGAATGCTTTCATATATATACTAAATTATTTAATTTGTAAATGCTGGGAAATAAACAACGACTGGAATAAGTAAAAAGTCCTTTGGGAAAGCAGTAAAATAATTATAACGTATATTTTATGAAAATATTTCTGGATACCGAAAACATGTTTGTGATAAAATTTGAAATTTGCATTTTTATGGACTTATTCTCTTTATAGTTTCACTATGTTTGAAAATAATGCTACATGGAATTAAGTATGCAATATATGACTTAAAATGATACACTTTCCACGCAAATAAATAAAATATATTTTTATGAAGGCGCTTAGAAAATGAATAAAGCATATATATTTTATTGTTTGCTTTTAAATATCAATAAATAATTCCTGATGAATGGCACATTTATATTTCCGTGAATATAAAATGGTTTTAATGTTTTAAATTCCATATATTGCAGAGCTCTCGAGTGGCACAAACACAAAATAGGAGAAGGGAGTGATAGAGAAGAGAGTGAGAGAGATAGAGAGATAGAGAGATAGTGAGAGAGAGAGAGATAGTGAGAGAGTGATTGAGAGAGAGATAGTGAGAGAGTGATAGAGAGAGATAGTGAGAGTGAGAGAGTGAGAGAGATAGTAAGAGAGTGAGAGAGATAGTAAGAGAGTGAGAGAGATAAGAGAGTGAGAGATATTGTAAGAGAGTGAGAGATATTGTAAGAGAGTGAGAGAGAGTTAGAGGCGGGAAAACAAAAGGATGAAAGAGAGAGAGATAGAGAGGGTGAAAAAGAAGACAAGCGAAGAGAAAAGAAGGAGGGGGAGAAAAAAGAAATTTGAGTGGGAGAAAGAGAGAGTAAAAGAAAGTGGAAGAAAATGAGAAGGAGAGAAAGAAGGTGAGAAAAAGAGAGAAGTAGAAAGAGAGAGAAACACAAAAATAGAGGAAGAAAGAGAAGAAAGGAAGAGAGGGATAAAAAGAGAGAGAGGGGGAGAGCGAGTGAAAGACAGAAAAAGAGAGGGAAATGCGAGGGAAAACAAAGAGAGTGATAGAAAGAGTGAAGGAGAGAAAGCGATAAGTTGAAAGACAGCGAAACAAAAATAAATGGGAAAGGGAAAAGCGAGAAAGAAGGAAAGAGGTAAAGAGAGAGAGCTTGGAAAGAAAGGATGAATGAGAGAGAGAAGGGAGAGGGCTTTGAAGAGAGATGTAATGTATATTCAAAGGACGATAATATTTTTGCTGGATACATTTTATGGCAATGGCTCCTAAGTTTATAAAGATGATGTTATAAGTCTCTGATGTTGATTTGTTGAACAGATTCCAATCAATTACTTTCCTTACAATGCAAAGTACACTTAAAAATGTATGGCGCAGATTAAAATCTGATTTTCATTATTTGATGAATTCATAGGCTTTGAACATTCCTGAAAACGAACATTTTCTTCAATAATGTCTATTTGCTTGTCTGCAGGTATGATAACTCTCTAATTATGCTATTCAAAAGAAATATGATGCGATCATTGTAAGTGGAAAACATAAGAGGCCTATCGGTTGTAATTGACATAAGTACAGAGAAGGAATGCACTCAATTTTTTGAAAAAAGTAATGTAAAATATAAAAAAAACAAAAACAAGATGTTCATGTTTTTTTTTTTTATAAAATACCGTTTTGTACGCAATTTTTTTATTTAAAATCAAATACCATCTTATATATGCTAACGTGGGTCGTTTTTGAAACAGTGCGCATTGTTGATCTGAAATTAAAAAATCTGATGTGGGCAACACATGACGTTCCTTATATAATGTAATGAATTTACTACTTTTACAGTAAAAAAAAAGGTTTTTCTTACTGTAGACATTCCGCCGAACAACATTCGGCACCATTCCGCCGAAATCTCGCCAAGCGTTATGGACGAAGAAATAAGTTGTTCTTACAGCAGATAAATGACTATTGGCGTTAAAATACAAAAGTATTACTCAAAGTATCTTTTTTCATGAATGGAACGAGCTAGATCCACGAGAATGATATCACCCAATTTATCGCATGGTATTACATATGAAAAGTGAACATGTTTCTCAATAGGAAATATTTTTTTTATTTTATATGAGTTTTTGATAATGTTTTTGAAAAATGTGCAATATCTCGAGAACGGTTCATGTTAGCGTTCTAAAATTTATGTCAATCGTTTTCTAATGAAAAATTACATAAGAAATGTCTATTTGTGTAACTTTATTAGTGGTTTTGATTTTTTGACGATTTTTTCAAAATTTTATTCGAAAATTTAGAGGGGTTCTGAGCATTCGATTACGTATAAAAAAAAATAAGCTTCCAGTGTTTACGGATTGTGATTTTTGTACTAAATTTGCTTCGAATCGGTCCATTCGTTCGTCAGTTATCGTCTCCACAGACTCACTGACACACACACACACACACACACACACACACATACTTTCACACACACACACACACACACAGACATCACTTTAAAAATGTTTGATTCGTGATCAGGGATGCTTGAAACGTGCCCTCTCGTCGAAAACTCGAATTCGAATTTTCGACCCCGTCACAATACTTTCCTTATACATTATGTATATAAGGAAAGTAAAAAAATCTGTTGTGGGCAGCACTTGACTTTCCTTGCATACTCATATTCACGTTCTCTTTATTTGTTCAACAATTTATTAAATTCAGTTTAATTGCACAAAATAACACCCATAGTTATTTTACATGACACTGAATTTGCACTTTGAGTTTAATTTTCGTTTTCATTTGGCAAATGGACTTATTTTCAATGGTGTTGTAGTGAAAATGCGAAAATACTAAAACATCTCGAGAACGGTTAGTCCTAGAGTAATAGGGTTGGTCTTATTATTTTTGTCGTAAAAAATTACGTATAAAATAAGTATTTAATTGATATAGTTAATCATACGTTGATATTTTATTTTATATTTATTGATTTTTGCGGGCCATTTCGCAGAAAAGACAGGTGCTTTTTTTCCGAATCATACTAAAATCTAATCAGCACAAGTAGCTTATCCACCAAATTTTTTAAACTCAAACATACCAAAATGTGTAGCTCCGTTAAAATTTCGAGTTTCGGCATGATTCCTATACGTTACCATGTACTGCAGGGAACTTAAAAAACAATACTCAATACTAATTATAATATTTTAAAAATAGTTTAAAAATGGTTTGAAAATTACTTTTACAATTTGTACAAGGAAAGTTAGGGAGATGAATTTAATGATGCATTTAAGAGTGAGCGTCAGTAAATCTTCTGCCCAATCCGCGCTTTGAAACTTTCGCGGAACACGTTTTTCTCCGATATTCTGCTCAAACAGTTGCGAAATATTTTCTGAAAAATAAAATGCAACGCTTAGATTATATTGAAAATAAATTTAATACCCAATGAAAGATAGAATATATTTCTCATTTTAATCCAAAAATATTTTTGATGCTGCCATCTGTTGTCATAATTTAATCCATACCGATTATTTTTATTTTTTAACGAACATTTTAAAAACATCTATTCCTTCTAATATAGTATTAAATACAACAACAGATCATATATAATAATGCCACAATCACGGAAAGGTAATTTATCATTCTATAAATTTGATAAGGGATCTGAATGTACATCACTGAGGACTGCAGCATTTTCTTCAAGTTCCTTTGTCTTCAAGTCCAAGTTTAATTACGTTTCCATGATTGTGACATTATCTATTATATATGATTTGTTGTATTTAATAGTGTATTAGAAGGAATAGACATTTAAAAATGATCATTAAAAAATAAAAATTGTCGATATTAATTAAATTAAGATAACAGATGGCAGCACCAAAATTATTTTGAATTAAAATAAAAAAAAATATTCTATGTTTTATTGGGTATTAAATTTAGTTTTAATATAATCTAAACATTGCATTTTATCTTTCAGAAAATATATCGCAACTGTTTGAGCAAAATTCGGCGAAAAACGTGTTCCCTGAAAGTTTACAAAGCGCAGATACGGCAGAAGATTTACTGACGCTCACCTTTAAGCCGATGTGTATTGATGCATAATATTTTAATACTCTGACGAAGCATAAATATAGATCACAAAATTATTACTTTCTTGTATTCTACGAAGATATATAATTTCAATTATTTGCTGAAAATATATATTTCATTTATTTTGGACGAAGATGTTATGTCAACAGACAACCGATTTAAATATTTTTAAGAGTTCAATAAGCAAAATACACTTTGTGAGAAGAATAAGGAAAACTAGAGCAACGCGAATAAGCACAAATAACACAATAATATAGCACGTAGCTGTTTCGAAGATATGCTGGATTTTCTTTGTCGGTGCAAAAGATCTAATATACCCGAAGTTCAAAAAAGAACGCTCTATTTTTGGATTTTAAAATAAAAAAGTAAATTTCTCTTTGTATTTATCCCTCAACAGGAGCGCAAGAAAATAATCCACAGGATACAAGTTATTCTAATTGCAAAGTTCTTGACATTTGTTGAGGATACCTCATTACAGGGTAATTGATTATTTGTATAGCAAAGTATTATCTTCTTAGTTGCTGGAATATCTATCTCCCTTAATTCGGATGATACGTTTGTTGGCAGAAATAAATGTCTGTACTTCCTGCACAAATCAGAAATTGACGAACAATTGGATTGTCAAGCATGCTTTTAATAGATCATTCAATTTTCAGTTTGCCAATTTGTTTGATGTGGATTTATTTATCAAGTACTGAAGGATTGTGTTGTATATTTGATCATGATTTATTTGTTAATTGCTGTAAAGTATTTAGTTGGATTTTACGATGTACAGACTAATCTATATAAATAAAATTGAAAATCTGTCTGTCTGTCTGTTTGTCCTATCATCACGGGAGAACGGCTGAACCGAATTTGATGAAATTTTGTGTGTAGCCTCGAAATAGTCCCACTTAAAATTTAATTTATGTTTAGAGTTTCTACGATCAGTGGTTCTCGAGATATTGGCAAAAAACGAAATTTCCGTTTATCTCATCATCACGGGAGAACGGCTTAACAGAATTTGATGAAATTTTGTGGATAACCTTAAAATAACCCCCATAAATTTAGCCCAAGTTTCAAGTGTCTAAGATCAGGAGTTCTCGAGATATTAATGAAAAACGAAACTTTTCCCTAGGAGTTCTACTCTCTAACTCCGTGGTTTATCCAAACGAAAAGCTTGAAAATCGTTTGAAAGTGAATTAAAACTGTATCTCTGAGTTTGATGGGGGATTTTTTGCGCCAATTAGTCACATTCTGAAAACATGAATTTTTTTGAACTTGATTTAAATGGGAAATCTATCTCCATGGTTTATTTTGCACATGTGTTTACTGAACAATGAAAAGTATAAAGAAATCAAAGTGGTTATTTAATTTCGCAGTTTATGAGGAGGATTCTATCTTATATTATGTTGCTCAGAAACGCAATTAAATTAAACCTGTCTGTTAATTTTAATTATTATTTTTTCGATTTGAATAATAAATAATTTTTTCGATTTGAATAATGATATAAAAATATATATATTTTAGAAGAGAACGATTTGCTTTTTCTTATAGCATTTTTGACTGGATAATATCAATTACGGTCTTCAGGTTTAAACGCTACTTTTATTAATATTTTCGGGGATTATTGATTCAAGGATTATTTATATTTTCGGGAATTATTGATTCAGGGATCAAGTTATTATGCAATTTTTTTATTACGACAAAAATTGTTTCAACTCATATATTGTACGTTGTACGAGTAATCTTCCACAAATACACGAGTATATCTTCTAATCTACGAGACTATAAGTAGTACAGGTATATTGGCATATGTTTTGATATATATTGGCATATATTGGAATCAATTACGACCTTCTGGTATAAAGAGTACGGAGATTATTGTTATTTTCAATTTATTACGTCTTCTCTTTTATTTTGGCAAATATTTTTGAGGCACATATTGTAATACGGGTAATCTTCTACTAACACACTTGCATATTTTTTAATCTGCGACAATATAAATAGATTAGCTTACAAAAGGGGCCAGGAAGTTTTATTCTTCAGATCTGCCCGTGAAGATAATTTTGTGTAGCGAAAACAGAGATTCTTAAACTTCTTTTTAGGAACATTGAATTAAATATTTTAACGGAATATTTTGACTAAAAATGTAATTTAGTATACTATGGGAAGTTGCGCATGATTGTGAATTTTAAGTTTTTTTATATTATATACTCCGTACGAAGAACGGGTACGCTGCTAGTATAGAATAATAAATAGATTGTGACATCTGCAGTCATTCCAAAATCATTCCAAACATGTTCAGGAAACCTTAAAAGTGAATTTGACTTTAAAATCTGAAATTGGAAAAAAATAAGAATTATTTAAATTAAAGTAAACCGTTTTATAATAAGACAAGAAAGATCAATCATGCTTAAAGCATTGATTATGAAACACTTTCCAACTTCAATGCAATTTTATTTAAACATGTCTAAAATGCAATGCATTCCTCGGTAATATTTTAAAACTTATCACAATACTACATTAATTTATTATATTTGAAACCTTAAACCTTCATCGAAAAAAATTAACTTCATTCAAATGACTGCATTAAAGTATAAATTGCCTGGTTTAAACATCTCTAAAATGTGATACATTCCTCGGTAATAATTTTAGAATTATCATAATACTACGATAATTTATTATATTTGAAAACTTCATCGAAAACAACTGAAATCCATTCTAATGACGTCATAAAAAATAAAACGCCTGGCTCTCTCTATAAAAGCAACATTTCATTCATAAATAATTCCCCCATTCATGTCATTCATCACAATACTATAATAATTTAATTTATTTAAAAATTAAGAACCATGGAGCAACAATTCATAAACTCTATGCTTAAAACTTCATCGAAAAATATCGTCCTTCTCTTTCTAAAATCAATGAATATTTCATTCATATCAGCTAAGCAGACTCCATGGACTAAATGATTTTGTGTTAAAGAATTACAGCGATTCTAATACAACTCATTCTACATATTTTGCTGTTTACATTTTACATAGGTGAAAAATAGGCTTAATAGTAGAAATAATCAAATTTGGAAGAGCATTTAAACTGAAATATATTGTCATTGCGTTGTTTCAGTATGTAGATACACAGAATTTAGGCAAAAATTAAGTAGTTTTAGGACGGATACAACACTCAATATGAATTAAAAAGAACTTTAAAAATCACGATTTTGACACAAGATGGATGCCATATATCATTTTGAAGTGGGTCATGTGATCGTTTCATATCATGGACACGTGATCGCTTCATATAAGAGGTGTTATTATTATTTTAATTTTTATTTAAAAAACAACTGAATATATTTCGCTGAATTTTTTTTTATATATTTTACGGAACAATGTGAATATTGCCTAAAATTTTCGAAGCAATTTGTGAATTTTAAATCCGCTTAAAAAATGCTTGAAAAATTAGGTCCCATAGGGCTCAATGTATTCCATTTTTTCAACCCGGGTTCAATCCAAAACTAATTGGGTGATATTATTCATTTATATTCCCATAGGTCCTATAGACCGTCTGAACAACATACTAAAATTTCATTTTGATTAAGTCATTTTTACGGCAGTTATCGTGCTAACGGACAGACAGACAGACAGACAGAATGAACAAAGTCATAAACACTTTTCAACTTTGTTGTAAAGTGTTAAAAATAGGCAATTTATATAAATAACTACGAAAATTTAATTTATTAAATTTATCTACGTTGAGGAAGCAATGTGTTTCGTACCTTATCGATTTTACTGCTGTAACAAAATTGTATGATATTTTTACGATTTTGTTATAAGCAGTTTTTATCTATATAAATAAAATTGAAAATCTGTCTGTCTGTTTGTTTGTCCTACCATCACGGGAGAATAGCTGAACCGAATTTGATGAAATTTTGTGGGTCGCCTGGAATTAACCCCGCTAAAAATTTAGTCCATGTTTGGAGTTTTTGCGACTAGTTGTTCTCGAGACATTAGTAAACAAGAAAGATCAATCATGCATAAGCATTGATTATGAAACACTTTCCAACTGAAATGTAATTTCATTTAAAAATTTCTAAAATGTCATTCATTCAGTGGTAATATATTTTACATTATCACAGTACTACAGTAATTTATTATACATAAATATTTAAAACTGTATCGAAATATAAATCATCTGATTCTTTATGCAAAATCAATGAATATTTCATTCATATAACTTGTATTCCAGACTCCAGAGCTAAATAATTTTGTGTGAAAAAAATTCAGCAATTCTTATGTAATTCATCTTACAATCGCTTGAGATATTTGCATTCTGCATATGTTAAAATTAGGCTTCCTTGAAGAATTAATAAAAGTTTAGGGATCATTTAAAATCACAACTATTGTAATTGCATAGGCACGGAATTTAGATACACAGATAATACACAGATAATATATATGTGTATGTGTATGTACTCAAAGTATTGGAATCGTGCCGAAGATCGGAACTCGAATTTTCAAAGTATCTACACGTTTTGGGACTTCTAGAACACGAAAAACTACTTTTAGGAAGACGTCTGTGTGTGTAAGGGTGTATCTGTGTATGTTTCTGTGTGTCTGTGTGGATATTACATCCACTCTAATTGAAAAACTAATGGACCGAATTTCATACAATTTGGTAGGTATGTTTTTTGTGGGAAATCCTGATGTTCATTAGATTATAGTACGATTCGTAATAAAAGAATCTGCCTTCTTTGCGAAATGGCCGCAGAAATTGCCTTTATCCACTCTAGCTAAAAACTAATGAACCAAATTTAACAAAATTTGGAGTATAATATTTCAATAACCTACAAGTGATTTATATACTAAATTTAACAAAATTTTGTATATAAATCATTTGTAGGTTATTCTACTACGATTCAGGAAAAAGGAACGGGCTATTTTTGCGAAATGGCCAGCAAAAATCGTTATATATAAAAATAAAAGACTACGTGTGCTCAATTATATCAATTAAATTCCTATTTTATATGTGATTTTTGACAACAAAAAGAATAAGACTAACCCCATTACTCTAGGACTAGCCGTTCTTGAGATATTCTAGTTTTTTCGCGTTTTCGCTACGCCACCTTTGACAGCTATCAAATGAGAACCAAATTTAAGTTTAACGTGTAAATTCAATGTCATTTAAAATACTTATGTTGTGCAGATAAACTCAAATTATCATTGAATAAATAAAGAGAACGAATATGAGTCTGAAGGGAAAGACATGTGCTGTCCACATCAGAATTTTTAACAATATTACACCAATGATTTATAGAAGTGAACGGGGATTATTTTCAGGCCATTTCGAAAAAAATGTATAATCTATATTTAAAGATCCATCAAATTTTTGTCGAATAAAATGTTCAACAAATTTAAGCTGTGTACCAAATTTTAACTCTCTAGGACGTAGGAAAGTGCATTTAAAATGCCATCAATTAAATTTATCATGAAGAGTTATATAAAATTTAAAAAAAATGAAAAATTGTTATCTACCAAATTTATCTTAAAATATGAAGCCACTCCCATATGCAAAACGTTTAAACAAATGGAGAGATATTTATTATATAATCCAAAACTAATTGGTTCAATCCAAAACTAATTGGGTGATATTATTTATTTATATTCCCATAGGTCCTACAGACCGTCTGAACAACATACTAAAATTTCATTTTGATAAACTCATTTTTACGGCAGTTATCGTGCTAACGGACAGACAGACAGACAGACAGAATGAACAAAGTCATAAACACTTTTCAACTTTGTTGTAAAGTGTTAAAAAAATGAAAAATTGTTATCTACCAAATTTATCTTAAAATATGAAGCCACTCCCATATGCAAAACGTTTAAACAAATGGAGAGATATTTATTATATAATATCTCTCTCTTTTCTTTCTGAAAGATATCCCAAAGTCAGAATTTAATTGAATTTGTTTTTTTCCCTATATTAAATAATTTTTTTAATTAAAAAACTACTTGACATATTTTACTGAATTTTTTTTTATATATTCTATGGGATAATGTGAATATTTCCTAAAAATTTCGAAGCAATTCGTGAATTTTAAATTTACTTAAAAAATGTTTGAAAAATTAGGTCCCATAGGGTTCAATGTATTTCATTTTTTCAACCCGGGTTCAATAAAAAACTAATAGGGTGATATTATTTATTTATATTCCCATAGGTCCTACAGACCGTCTGAACAACATACTAAAATTTCATTTTGATAAACTCATTTTTACGGCAGTTATCGTGCTAATGGACAGACAGACAGACAGACAGACAGACAGAATGAACAAAGTCATAAACACTTTTCAACTTTGTTGTAAAGTGTTAAAAACGAAACTTTCGCTTGTATCATCATCACGGGAGTACGGCTGAACGGAATTTAATGAAATTTTGTGGATAGCCTTAAAATAGCCCCCATAAATTTAGTCCAAGTTTCGAGTTTCTAAGACCAGGGGTTGTCGAGATATTGATGAAAACGAAACTTTTTCCTAGGAGTTCTACTCTCTAACTCCGTGGTTTATCCAAACGAAAAGGTTGAAAATCGTTTGAAAATGAATTAAAACTTTATCTCTGAGTTTGGTGGGCGATTTTTTGCGCTAATTAGTCACTTTTTGCAAACATGAATTGTTTGAAACATAAATTTATATGGAAAATATATATCCATGCTTTATTTTTCACAAGCTTTTACTCAAAAAGTATAAAGAAATAAAAATTATAATTTAATTTCGCTGTTTATGAGGAAGATTCTATCTTATATCATGTTGCTCAGAAACGCAATGAAATTAAATCGGTCTGTTAATTTTTATTATTATTTTTTCGATTTGAATAATAAATTAATGGATAGAAAATATAAAAATACATTTTATAAATGAATGGTTTGATTTTTCTTTTAATTATATAAATTGCGGATTGCGTACATTGCTTTCATTTATTTTAGCAAAGAGTTTTTAAGCTTATATATTGTGTTTAGCTAATAAACTCATATATTGCGTTTACCCAATAAATTCATTTCTCCGATTGCTGAAACAGAAAAAGAATAGAACGTGTATATCTAATACAATTTTAGTGTTTTCATTTAGTATATACAAACGGGATCAGGATGTTTCATTCTTCAGATCTGAAAATTCAGAGCTACGAATTAGGCGGAATATCGCTAACTTGGTAACTTTTATTAAACTTTGCCAAATTGATGGAAATGTCGCCAAATTTATAAAAACGACGCAAATGCATGAAATTAAATTTGTGTTTTTAAATGATAGCAGGGAAATGATGTTTCGGTAGCATTTGTCTGTCAGCCCATCCATCCTACTTAGCACATTTAGCGAATTTTTGAAATGTCACTAAATTGATAAAAATATTTGTATATCCTTAAAAATATCATGAAATTGATAAAATTGCGCTTAATAAATTAAATTAATTGTGTTTCGTAAGGGGATAGTATTGTGATGATGTTTCGTCAATTTGTCACAAAATGGGACTATCAGTTGTAGAGTTCCACTTGGCGATAAATTGGCGACTTTTTAAATTATCGCTAAATGGCGAAAATGTCACCAAACCTCCCATGGAGATAGCATTATTCAGACGATATGATTTCAATCAATTTATTTGAAGCAAATGATATCATGTCATTTAGCAACGGATTTAAATTTATTGTGTTATACGGCATACGTTTTTTATTACATCTTTTCCGATTTGAACAAAAAAGATATGTATATAAAATAAATTTCATTGACATTGCATTTTTGACTGGATAATATCAATTACGGTCTTCAGGTTTAAACATTTTTATTATTGATATTTTCGGGGATTATTGATATTTTCAAGTTATTATGGCATTGTTTTATTATGATAAAAATTGTTTAAACTCATATATTGTACGTTGTGCGAGTAATCTTCTACAAATGTACGGGTATATCTTCTAATCTACGAGAATATAAGTATTACATGTATATTGGCATATATTTTGGTTGGCATATATTGGAATCAATTACGACCTTTTGGTATAAAGATTACGGGGATTATTGATATTTTCAAATTATTACGTCATTTGTTTTATTTTGGCAAATATTGAGACTCATATTGTAATACGGCTAATCTTTTACTAACACACTGACATATTTTCTAATCTGCGACAATATAAGTAGTACGGGGATATATATATATATATATATATATTCCCATACTATTTTAGTGCTTTCATTCTGGCATATATTGAAGTCAATTACGGGTTTATTGATATTTTCAATTCATACATGTAATCTATTAATACAGGTTATATCTTCTAATATTCGCGTATGTAAGTAGTACGGGTGTCATACAATTTTAACGCTTTTATTTTGCATATATTGATTCAATTCCATATTTTTTGTAAATTTGCTTATAAAAGGGGCAGGATGTTTTATTCTTCAGATCTGCCCTTGATGATAATTTTGTATAGCGAGAACAGAGATTCTTAAATTTCTCTTTTTGAGCATTACATTAAATATTTTAACAGAATGTTTGGATTAAAAATGTCATTTTGTATACTATAGGAATTTGCACATGATTGTGAATTTTAAGTTTATTTATATTATATACTCCGTACGCAGAACGGGTATGCTGTTAGTTTAAAATAAGTGGTATCCATGTTTAAACATAATTAGTTTGGTTTCACTATTATCACTTACGTGCAATTATGTAAGAATTTATTAGAACGTGAATTTTCTAGGCTCAATAATGGTCAAAATGGCATCTATGTATGAGGTTTTATTCCCGGGATAGTGATTGTTGAAGATGTTTCTTTCAAGTTATCTCTATAATTAAGCCTACTAATTCTACGCTTATATTCTACGTAATAAAATAAGATGTTTGTATGTCTATGTTGTAGAGTCCACTACGAAAATAAGAGCATGCAAATTCATCCTAGTAGCTTAACGCTAGAGCATCTGTTGACCAGTTCGGAGATCTAGGGTTCGATTCCCGGTTGAGGCAACAAGGTTCTTTACAATGGCGCACGAATAAATCAACCTTGTAGCTTAGTGCAAAGATGTCGGAAGTCCGAAAGTGACCCTAGTGCGACTAGTACGGATTCAGTTAACACTGGAAGATTGAGCGCCGATTTCAAATTGAGAGGATAACGACTACGCAGGACACTAATCTGGGGAAAATAGAAATAGCAGGAGGCTGGCCCGCGGTAAAAATAGCAGGAGGTGGTCAGTCAGAATGTCAGGTTCCCGCCAATCTGACATTAGAGGTTGGAGAACGCAAAGTTCATTTCGAAATTATGCGCTTGCAATTTCGTCCCAGGAGCTCAAAGGTAGAGCGTCGGCTGGCCAGTTCGTAGATCCAGGGTTCGAATCCCGGTTGGAGCAGCAAGGCTCTTTATAATGTGTGTGTATGCATGTTGTCTGTAGTTGAAAATTGAAGCGTCGGACAGCGGCGGGATTTGATACAGAGGAATTTCAGCTCTCCGAACGGCGTGAGACTTTAAAGAAAAATACGAATTGGTTTAAAAGTCATGAACTTTTTAAAATTTCATCAAATAAATTTATCTTTTGATACTACTTTTGAGTGCTATTTCATTTGTATTTTTCTAAATTTTATAAATTTAGAAAGCGAATCTTCATGTTTTGGAATATATAATTATTTCAGTATTATAAGTGTGAAAATTTGACTATAATCGGCTGAAAACTCGCTGAGGTAGCAATTCGTTTTTTTTTTCACCACATGTTCAATCGTCAAAAAGCATTATGCTGTATCTTTTGCATATGGCTCTTTAGCTGTCTAGCATAGGGCTATTTAGCTATTGCTTTTTATATGGCTATGTAGCTATGAAAGAGGCTATGGCTATTCATTGCAATATGTAGAAAAATATCATATGCTGTCCACTTCAGATTTATTTCACATTTTAATGCTACTGAATATTTTGTTCTCGCTTATCATTCGACATTGATACATTGGTTAAAACATTCATATGATTAAAGTCAGGGCAGGTTTAAATCTTTTAGTTTTTGAAGTATACATACAACTCAACTCTTGGGAAATCAAGTGCAATGGAAGACAAAATTCTTCGCCAAGAAATAAGGACGTAACTTCGAAATAAAGCTTATAAAAAGCTTCTGGAAATATAAAATTTCTGTGTAGAATGTTTTAAACTTTAGTCCCTTTAGATAGGTTTATATGAAAATTATTAGACAAGCAACGTAGGAATATTCAGCGTTTCAAGTTTTTATGAACTTATGTTAGTTTACGCTTTCAAAGTTCGTGACTTTTAGGAACTAAAGACATTAATTTTTATAAAATAAAGTACATAGAGCATGGTCTAACTAAAAATATTTTGATGCGGAATTTGAAAGTGGATATATGAATATGTGGTTTCTTGGTTTTCTTCTTTAAGCTCATTAAAGAAATTTGAAAAATAAAGTATGCACAAAAAATTTTACACTCCTTACCAGACATTTTTTTAAGAAATTTTCATGGCTGTCGATTGTTCTTTTTTATTTTATCTAATCCCCATTATTTTGACCCCAAATAGAACTTTTTCTGTGAAAGCAAAGCGCTGTTTGTGTCCAAATTCAATTTTTACTTTCTTATACTGTGTAATATAACATAGAAAAAAGTAATGTTTTCACGAAAATTTTCGAATTCAAGATTTTGATATTAATATATGTTTCAAGACCTCCTGAATACGTTTTGACTATTTTTGGGTACGTTCGCCTGTCTGTCTTTTGCCGATTTCTTGTGTACATGATAGCGGCTACAAATATTAATGGATTTTTCCGAAATTTTACATCCGGATTCTTTAGCAAAAAATCTAGAACTAGTAGAAGTTTTTTAAATTAAAAATTTTTTTTTATGTTTTTAACATATCATGCTGTGTTCAAAAATATAAAATAATAAGTCAAAATTTAACCTAATCATGCATAAAAGGGTGTATTATTTAGGCCTCTATGATCACAAAACTTTAAAATTTTAATAATTGTCGTGAAAAATAACCGCGATACAATTTTTTTTTGTCCATGACATCATCATCCTCCCTCGGGAGGAGGGGGCTGATGATGTCGGGGTAAGTTACCCCTTGGAGGATATTTTCAAATATGGTATCCATCGAAAAATTTTTTCATGCCCTTTAAATTCAATTGTAATACGCTATAATTGTGTTCATCTGGACCCACGATATTGACTTTTCAAAAATTTCTTGTAAAATTAAAAAAAATAAAAAATAAAAATAGAAATCAAAGTTTATATTTTCTAATAGTACGTTTTGTAAGAAATAGTTTACTATATTTAGAACGTCATGCCAAGTAATACATGAGCTGTGCATTTACTACAAATCACAAGATGGGAAAAGAATAACACCAACCCCATTATACTAGGGCGTGCCGTTCTCGAGATATTTTAGTTTTTTCGCATTTGCGCAGCGCTACCGTTCAAAAACGTTCATTTACCAACTGAGAACTAAAATAGAATTAAAAATGCAAATTCAGTGTAATTTAAAATATTTAATTGTGTTAATTTGTGCAATTAAGCTCAATTTAATAAAATATTAAAGAAATAAAGGGAACTTGAATATGAGTCTACAGGGCAAATCATGTGTTGCTCACGTCAGATTTTGTAAGCTTAACATCAGTCAATTACATTCAAGTTGAAGGTTATTAAAGGTCCATAATCAAAATTAATGTATATTTAAAATTTACCGGATTTTATCAGTAGGTTGAAATTAATAATTAGGAATAAGAAGACGTTGGAAATGATGTAAAGTCCATAGCTAATCACAAAATCTTTGAAAAACAGTGGAATGCAACTTTATTCTGTTATAATAAACTGACATGCTTGTTTTCCAGCAGTGTTGTCGATCTGAGTGAAAATCTGATGTGAGCAGAACATGATTTTCCCTACAAATATAAATACATTTTCTTATTTTTTATTTCATGATGCATCAAATTGAGTTTAATTGCAGGAAATAACATGGATACTTTTCTAACATCATACCCAATCGGCAGTTTTAATGCATGTTCGTTTGATTTGGCAACTTAATGAACTTTAAATTCTTCAGCTTTTCAAAATTCCAAAAAACTAAAATATCTCGAGAACGGTTTATTTTAGAGCCATGGAGTCAGTCTTATTAGCTGCGTTGTCAAAAATTACAGAAAGAATAAGTAATTAATTAATATATTACAGCAATTTTATGTATTTCACATTTTCACGAACTTTGCGGGCCATTTCCCAAAATGGGTCGGTTATGTTTATCCGAAACAAGCTCAAATCTAATCAGTATCTGAATAACCGTCAAGGGGTGAAAAACGTTTTCAGTTATCCTAGATAAACAAATCTGATGTGGGCAGCACATGACTTTCCCCCTCTCTCTCTCTCTCTCTCTCTCTCTCTCTCTGCAGACTTATATCCACGTTCTGTTTATGTTAGTTAAATTTAATTAATTTTAATTCAATTTTCGTTCTCATTTGCTAACTGGACTTATTTTCAAAGGTGGCGTAGAGAAAATACGAAAAAACTAAAATATCTCGAGACCGGCTAGTCCTAGTGTAACGGGATTAGTCATATTCTTTTCTTAGTTAAAATTTTCGAATAAAACAAGCATTTAATGGATATATTTGAGCATATGTAGTTTTTTTTTTAGATTTTGTCGATTTTTGCGGGCCATTTTGCAAAAAAAAAGGCAGGTTATTTTTTTCCGAATCGTACCAAAATCTAATCAGCACCGGTGTAACCCCCAAGAGACTTATCTGTCGAATTTTGTGAATTTCGGCCCATTAGATTTTTAGCTAGAGTGGATACAAGCTTTTGCGGACCATTTCGCAAAAAAAAGGCGGGTTCTTTTACCCGATTTGTACCCAAAACTAATCAGCACCAGACTCGCCCACAAGTGACTTACCTACCAAATTTCATGAAGTTCGGTCAATTAGTTTTTTAGTTAGAGTGGATACAAAATCTGCACAGACAGACAGACAAGACAGACACACAGACACACACACAGACGTCACGCTAAAAAAGGTTTTATCATATTCTAGAGGTGTCAAAACGTGTAGATCCGTTGAAAACTCGACTTGTGATTTTCGGCATGATTCCAATACTTTCCCTATACATTACCATGTATTGCAGGGAAAGAAAAAAACTTCAATGTTTTGAGAATGGGGTTGGTATAATTAGTTTAATGATGAATACATCAAAAATGACGTATAAAATATGTATTTAAATGATACATTTGTAGTATTTTATTTTATTTCTTGATGATTTTTTCGGACCATTTCGTTAAAAAAGGCAGGTTCTTTTTATTCGAATCGTTCGAAAATCTAACCAACGCTAATGTAACCCACAAGCAACTTATCAACCAAATTTTGTGAAATTTGGTCTATTAGTTTCTCAGTTATCGTAGATACATACAATTTTTGTGGGCCATTTCGTATAAAAAAGCAGGTTCTTCTATTTCGTATAATTCCAAAATCCAATAAGTACCAGGGTAACCCATAAGTCACTTATCTAACAAATTTTGCGAAATTTGGTCTATTAGTTTTTCAGCTAAGGTGTAGGATATAGACACTCTTTGCTGTCCATTTCACAGTAGAAAGCAGGTTTCTGCTACCCCGAATCGTACCAAAATCTAATCAGCACCAGGGTTACACACAAGTGACTTACCTACCAAATTTTATGAAACTTGGTTCATTAGTTTAGTTAGAGTGGATTGATACATTGCACAGACAGACAGACAGACAGACAGGGTTTACCATGTGGCAGACATACACACAGACGTTACGCTAAAATATATTTTTGTATTCTAGAGGTCCCAAAACGTGTAGATCCGTCGAAAACTCGAGTTATGATTTTCGATATGATACCAATACTTTCTCTATGCATTACCATGTATTGCAGGAAAAGTAAAATTCGGCAGTGGTTTCAATGGATTTGCGCGAAATGGATTTGCGCAAATAACAGCTTTCGCTGCGTGTGGTTTGTCTTCTTCGGACATAGTCAAAACTGTTTAAAATATTAAAATATCGAAATTGAATCCTCATCTTCAAAATAGTTGAAAATACTAAAATATCGACATAATAATCATTATATTTCAAAAACTAAGAACTCTATCCAAAATCAAATTATATATATATTTTGTAGAGCTTTCAAAGCTCTACAAATTATTCTTAATCTGTTTACATATAGCGCTTTCAGTTTTTACTCCAATTTCGGCCAAATACTTATCCACAAACTTTACGTTACAATACCAAATTACTTTGCTAACTTGCTTGGCGGCATATAAACAAAATTTATACAATATCTCTGTCGAGATTTAAGATTCAGGTTAATTTATAAACTTGTCTGGTGGGACGTAAATACGTACTACAATTTTATACTTCCAAATGCTCTCTTCAAGCTTCATCAATCATTAACACGTTCGAGATGGAGCCGATTTTGATATACTTTTCATTCAGCTGGCGGATGCTTGACCGTACATTTTATAGTCAGAAGATAACGTGCTCAACGCAACCGAGATTCTATTGCTTACTGAGATACATAAACTGAAGTGTAAGTGTATTCTTTATGTTATATATATTACAATTTTGTAAGTTGTTGTTGAGACCCAGACCGTCCGACCTACCAGAAAGGTGTAAGGTAACTGTTTAGACGGCCGGGAAGTGCCGCCCAATTTAGACCGGAACCCAGTGGAGGAGGCATCCACAGGGACCGTACCCTCCTTCCCCAACCACCAACCTCTCGGAAGGACTTACGGATCCACATGTTTAACGTGATCGTACATGAACACGGCGGCAGTTGTGGCAACGTGCAAATCCAGCGCGCAAACCACCGGGCTACCGCGCCCGAAATATGCCAACAGCACGCCGTGTTCCCAGGTGGTCACCCACCTAAGCACTAACCGCGCCCGATGCTGCCTGACTTCGGTGATCTAACGAGAACCGGTGTTTTCAGCACGGTACGGCCGTTGGTTCCACAATTTTGTAAGTGTATTTCTAATGTTATATAAATTAAGTTCTGTAAGTGTACTTTTTATGTTTTATAAATTATGTTTATTTATCAGATTCGATATAGCCGGTTTAGTGGTAAATGCTGATGGTACGTTTTCATTTGGGTGAAATCTTACTTGGTGTCAAGAACAGTAATTTTATATGTTTTTGGCTTGGGTTTTACATAATTTTGCTTTATCTGGCGGAATTCTTTACAACATAGTTGTTTTCTATTAGGGATCTTTTTCAGATATATTAAAAACATGAAGAGGCTCTCAAACAATAGAAAGCACCAGTTCCTTTTTATTTGACTGTTTATTTCAGAATTTTATGAAAATTAATTTTGGAATTTGGACATTTTGACTACACTTTCATATATCCGCTGCCTGGCTTTTTTTATATCGCCAAAATTTAATAATTTTGAATTTATAGCAATTTGCTTTTAAATTGACAATCCCTTTAAGCAGAAACAGGAAGGTTTGTCGGTTAAGACCAAATGTCGCCAAACAACTGATATATGGAAATTAAACAAGGACTTAAATTTATTTATTTCAATATAGTATACAAATCTAAATTGAATGTATATATATACTTATAGCAAATCTAACTTGACACCGATAAGGACTATTGACTTATTTTTATCTCCGTACGCCCATTTATGTTGATTAACTATAAAACTTAGACGACTGACCATATAACTTAAAATTACAGCTTTTATAGGCCTCTGTGGTGTCAGAATAGGTTTGCTGCAAGTATACACATGAAGTTCAAAATTTGTCAATCTAAACACTCAATGCCAGATAAATATATTTATTTTAAATTTCCAACTGAAAATTTCTGACTGCTAAGCTCAACAATCATTCTGGTAAATCTTTGATATACTACTGAACATTAAAATCGTTCATAAGGACACAGAGGCTCATAACAGCTGGCTTTTTGTCGAGGTCTACGCATTTGCAGGCAACTGCACTCATGTTCGTCTTCTCCTACGTGTGGGACTCTTCTTCTTGGTTTTCCTCTTCTTCCTTCGGCGACTTGGTTTAGGCTGAGTTTGTGCTTTTGACCTTCCACTTTTCCTCCTACCTCTTTTAAGAGTCCTCCTCCTCCCAACACGACGCGTTCTGCCACTTTTGGCCTCCTTGACTGTGAAGTTACCATTACCCAGTTTCACCAAATCCCCGCTGGCTAGCAATTTTTTGATGATCAGTTTGATTTCCGGCTCTTTGGACAGACTGTGTCGCTTCTCGTCAAGGGACTTCTTTATGCTACGCCAACTAACTCCCTTCCTGTCCTTCGAGGCGATGATCGAATTGAACATCCACTGGCGATTTTGAGTTGCAGTTGGCTTCTTCTGCATCTCGGAATTTGTTACGATTTAATTCACTATACTTTGTGTATCTTTACATAAATTTGAAAATCAGATTTTGACGCCAAAAGTTTCAGACTGACCAGGAAATTTGAAAAGAGTTCTGAAAATAAACCAGAATGCACGAGTTATTATGAATTTCCCGTCCCGTGATGGGAAATGCTGATGTATTTCCATTGATCTCAGAGGTTTGGGAGTATCCTAGTAAGTGCATTATTGTAAAATACATCACTAAATAGTGAACGTATTTGCAACTAAAATTTATTACAAAATGTGTCAACCGAATGAAAAAGATAAAAGCTTAAAGTTTTGAATATAAAATTCATTTAAGATATTATTATTTTAATATTAAATTCATTAAGATGACATGGCCGTTAATTCTCATATAGTGGATTTAATATTTGAATCGTACATTGCAAGTTGTGCTGCTATAAACCCTCCAATTATTTTACCTTTCGTGTGAGTCCTGTAGAGGAATAATTAATTAATAAAATGCTAGATTAATCACACAATTTAAACTTAAACAATAAAACATTTATTAACAACATGTATTTTCATTAATTATTGCAGCGGAGGGGACATATGCGACCAGAATTATTAAAATTACTATCGTGTCTATAACCTGTGATTGTTATAGAGTACATACCTTCCAATTCGTCTTGGGCTTTAATCATATCTCAAATGCGTACTGGCCATAACTCTTTGGTGTGTGGCTCCTCCTCGTACTCTGATTGCACTCACACATTAATATATCTCCATTATTTTGGACCTCTGCGGGACACTCTACAAGTCTGTTAGGTTTTTCATTCTTCTCTAGTCGTGCTCTTAAGTCAACATCTTGATTATTCTCTGCTTCTATGCTCTTAAGTCAAAATCGTGATAGTTGTCTGTTGGTATACTCCTAAGTCAAAATTCCATTTTTGTCTTTTTTAGTCTGCTCTTAAGTCAACATCTTGATTATTTCTCTGCTGGTATGCTCTTAAGTCAAAATTCCATATCTGTCTCAGCTCTCGTTCTCGGGTCACAAGCTGTGGTTCCCTCGGTGTGTGTGTGTGTGTGGGGGGGGGGTAACTCCTTCTTTTCCTCCATTTGACGCACTTATTGGTTACTCCTTTACCCAATGGCACCATTCCACATTTCGTAAGGCCCAGCTCAGCCCCTCTGGTATGGCACCCTTAAATTTATAGTCTTCTGACATTTAGGTTCACGGAGTGATAAACTCCGGTGCCAGCCAGACTACACGCTGTGTTCGCCTTTTTGGCCACCATAAATTTCACATAAAAGTGTCTCATCAAATGTGAGATCTATTTCTGGTCTCACATAAAACTCCATAGCTGACTCTGGAGAAAATTAATTGAAGTGGGGCTCTATTCGACCTTCTCATATCACAATCCAATTTCGACACAATGGAATTTTGCTTTTTTTCTCAAATTTAAAAAATTTGGTATTGTAGGCCCAAATGATTTCAATCATAGTGTGTAATCCCTCCCTTTCAAGGGCTTGAAAAAAATCTTTCGATCGCTGCCATACTTATCAATGTACAACCTGGGGGGGGGGGGGGGGGGTTACTTGCTCCCAGACGAGGGATAATGACGTCACAAACACAAAAATTCTATCGCGGCTATTTTTCACAAAAATGATGGAAACTATTAAGCCTTGTAATCTTGAGCCATAAATAACCCTTTTCATGCATGGCTATGTCAAATTTTGAATTATGCCATATAAATTCTCGTTAAAATTAGCTCCCGAGGGGAACTAATGAAATCACGAATACAAAAATTGTATCGCGGCTATTTGTCACAACAATGGTTGAAACTATTAAGTCTCGAGTCATGAATAACCTTTTTTATGCATGTTTATGTAAAATGCTGTTTTATGCCATATCAAATCGCGTGAAAATTAATATTTGTGATATCTATCGATGGAGCCGAAATAGTTTGACGTGAACATTTTGTAAAATAAAACTCCACTAAAGTTCAATAAGTTTATTTGATTTTTTCAAACTCATATGTTTCTGTAATTAAAGTGGTATCGGTATATATTTCTTTTACAGGCTTTCAACGCTCTATAAATTTTACACTGACTGTTTTATTGATAGCTAGGATTTTTAGTTTTCGTTGCGATTCCATCTGGATACTCCAACCATGGACTACACGTCAAAATATCCAATTATTTTACTAACATGTTTAGCGGTATATATATTGAACTAATACAATATATCTGACGAGATTTTAGATTCAAGTTACTCTATGAACTTGACTGGCGTCACGAATGTACTTGAACACGTATATTTTCATCTGTTCTGTTCAAACTTCATCAATCAATAAACATCTTCAGAGTCCGAAAGTTTAATTAACATCCTAATTTTTTTAAACAAAACAAAATATGTCGTGCTTGTGCATCTATATTTCGCCAATTAAACCCATTAAGTTGCAACACTTGTGAGATTTTAAATGTTAAAACTTTTCTATCCATTGCAAAATCCAGATTAGAATAGTAAAATATCTTAATTACAGCTAATGTAGTTCGAAAACTAACAGCTTGATACAAAATACAATTACACATACTTATAGAACTTTGACAGTTTTACAAATCCTTGCTTATTGTTTATACATAGTTAGCATTTTTAATTTTTAAGATATAAGTGTACAAATTTGCGTTAAATATGTGGATCTGAAAATTCTTCCGAGATGTTAGTGATAGAGAAAGGAGGGTACGGTTTCTGCGGATGTCGCCCCCTCTAGTTTCCGGTCTAAATTGGGTGACACTGTACTTGTCGTTCAATCTGATACCTTGCACTTTCGGGTAGGTCGGACTGTCTGAGCCAAAAGAAATAACGAAATTTTAAGACATTTTTATCATTACTTATAGGTAGAGTTCCACGTGTATGCAAAGTTTCAAGTGCATACCTTCAGCAGTTTGTGCTGTGTGATTAATCAGCTGTGTGATTTAGATTATTACAAATTTCTTATTTTGTGTGGATTGATAAAACTTCTAGAATTCGCATTTCTAATCTCATATCTTTATTTACAGTATTGACAACAAAAATTTTTAATGAAAATACTGTTTAAATCATAGACATTTAAACGCAAAATGTACACGTTTTTAAGAGATATTTAATAATCTGAAAATAACGCCTTCCTTTGCCTTTGACGATTTATAATATTATATTGAATGAAAGAATTATTCAATCGGATTTCGTATTTGTTTTTCAAACGAGTATTGGAAAAAAATAATTAATTAAATGAAGATTAAATGCACCCGTATTGAATAAACCCGCACAAAAGTTGATATTAGAGAGAAAAAGATTCGATTTTTGAAAAGTATTTTTTCTTGTTCTTTCAAAGCGCATTGAAATAATTAATTCTTTTAAAAGAAATGTAATTTCATTTTTACTTTCTATTGCTTTATATAGTTTATGCAAAAATAAATAAGTAAATAAATATATGTGCATCTTACTTAATAAAGGAAATGCCTGTATATATCTATCTATTTGTGTGTCTGTCCAGTATGAAGCGAGGAAATTAAATTACGTGCGACCATAAATCAGGTACTTCAGGACCCGAATGCATGCACCTTGGCTTTATTATTTTTAAAATTTTGAATCCGATTTTTAGTTATTTTATAGGCTCGAATTTCCTTTGCGACTGCTAAAAACACTATGAAACGCGTGGAGAAAAATGAGGTTCGAATTTCGTTCGAGGCACTGCAGCAAGATCATAGACAAGCGTCTCGCTCACGAAACCGAGAAAACCAGACGGGTTGCGCTTTGTTAGTCAGATTTAAAATTCATGAATTTAAAATCAATTCTTACAAATAGATATTGGAATTTTGAAATATAAAATTATAACAGTAATATCATAGATTACTCTAAAAAAAAAATCATAAACTGATCAGTTGATTTATTATAAGTTTTCTTTTTCCATAGGCATGCATGTCTGAGCGTATTTCCCAGGCTATCGCAGGTCTCGGAACCTTTCGAGGCAGAAACGGACTGGGTCAGGAACTACCCCTTTTGTTGTGGATGACTGGATAATTTGGGATGGGCTAAGAGGGTTTGAACGTGGATTTTCGCGGAAATGCCTTATCGCCTGTTTCATGAGCTGTTGAATATACGGTCAATTGTGATTATTATACTTTTTGCTTTTGCGGAGCTCGCGAGTGATTTGATTTTCGGATCGAAGCCATTTGAAATTGTGTTCAACTGTATTATTTAAACGGCGGGTACTTATTTTATTATCTATATTTAGTGGACGTTTATTTAGAACCAGAACAACTCAGGACTAATAGAGTAATTCGTTCTAATATACATACACACACATATTTATATATATACACATATGTACTAGTATATATATATATATATAGGTCATTTTTTCTAAACGTGATTGTCATCTTTCTTGTTACAATATATTTCTTTCTATTTTTTAATCTGTTTTCTACATTATATTTTAACATGGGTGGTTTAAACTAAAAAAAAAAAAGAAGCGGAAGTGATAATTTTGGGGAAATTAAATAGAAAATAAAAAATTTTATTTTCAATACAAGTAAATATAGTATGACAAGGGAATGACACTTAATATATTCAACTGCTTTGTTAGTATATATATATATATATATATAATGTATATGTATATATATATATATGTATATATATGTATATGTATATATGTATATATATGTCTATGTATATATATGTATATGTCTATGTATATATATGTATGTATATATATGTATATATATATATATATATGTATATATATATATATATGTATATATATATATATATGTATATATATATATATATATATATATATATATATATATATATATATATATATATATATATATATATATATATATATATACTGTCTCTCTCATACTATATACATATATACATACTGTCTCTCTCTCGCCACTCCTTTTCTTTCTCTCTGTCTTGCTAATGAACATTTTAATCATATTTTCTATGATTTGCCTATTACAAGATCAAAGTATTTAAATTTAAAACTTAATCAATATAATCTTAATAATATGTCTACTAATTCATATTGTGTAATCTCTTTCAAGCATCCCATTTATAATTCAATAAATTTTGGTCATCTATTTAACAAGTTCAAGCATTTAATGCTTATTGGTGATTTGAGTGTATCAAAGACTTTTAAATACAACAAGCCTATTGGTAAATCAATATTTAATTATAATGAAAGTTCACAATCTCTCTCTATAAATCATTAAATTTTAGATAATGAATGTATTTGTGAAGTAAACGATTATGCTAAATTTCTAAATCCAGACTTGGGGCATATAGTTACAGGAGACTTAGGTATAGTTAAGACAATTCGTTAAGAACCATTATGTCTTTTGGCACTAAATTCAGGTTACCCTCTTGTAATAATTCTTTTAAAGTTTTAAAATCAATAAATCTTGATCATGATAAATATATATATAAATTAGCTTCTAAATATGCTATGTCTTTAGATCCATTTAATACGTGGAAATTTACTTTATTAGAATCTATTAAAAATGCCATTAGAAGTACTAAATTGTCTAGATCTATATATAAAATATTGATAATATTAAGCACTCTATTAATGATTTACAAAGATCTTTTGTTATCACCATGTTGATAACGCCTCTAATAATTATGCTATTATCTGTAAAATATTTTATATACAATTTCTGCTAGATTATTTAAAAAATAATAGTCTTTTTAAACTTGATTTAGATTCCATTAATAGTATCAAATTGAAAATTATTAATATGTATAGTGATTTAAATATAAATTTCTTAAATTTCCATATATAGTGCTTATTCCAAAATTTCATAAAAATCCTATTAAATTTAGAACAGTAACTAGTGGTCATAATACTTACTATTACAAGTAAATTGCTACTAAATTATTTAAATGTAATAAATGATAGTTTATATTTTTCTAGCAATAAATACCTTATTTTAAATAATAGTAAATAATTAAAGAATAAATTAACATCACTTAGAAAACTAATAGGATTTCAAACTTTTGATTTTAAAGATCTTTTTAATAATATCAAGATCCCAGACCTATGTGATGTAATTTTAACTTTATACAATGCTTTTATTATTAATCTATCAACTCAAACCAGTTTTATAAATTTTCCTAAACATTTTCACTTTGTTATTTTCAATAATTATATTTTGTAAGGAAATAAATTATACTTACAAGTCTCAGGAGTTCCACTGGATGGCTGTAGTAGCAATATGTTATCTAATTTATACCTTTATCATTATGAACAGTCTTTTACATCAATAGATAATACATTATACAGATATATTGATGATCTGATTTACTTAGTATATACTGAAAATTGTGTCATAGCTATAGATTTTTATCCAGACAATTTGGAATTAATTCCTAATGAAGATACTATTAGTAAAAATTTTAATTTTTTGGATTTAAATCTTATTATTGAACCTTCTAATAGAATTGTTACTAATTTATATGATAAAAAAGACTATTTTAATTTTAACATTGATAAAATCTTACCATTTAACTCCAACTCGATTCTATTATTTAGAAATATTATACTTAATCAGTTTTTTAGAATTTATAGATTATCTAATAAAAAATGTCATGCTATACATATTAATAATCTAAAAATTACCAGCAACTTATATAAATATCCCTCTTATTTTGTAAATGATATAGTTAAAAAATTTAGATTAGCTGGATTTTCGTGAATTCTATTCATAATTCTATTCATAGTTTTTTTATATTAGTCTGACATCTCCATACTCTTGTTTTAATAATATTTTATTTTTACATCCACTTAAACATTAGCCTTTCTATTATTAGCCCCTCCTTATTGTTGTTCTGATTGTATATATTATCACTTATTCTTGCCTTTTCGAATTACTGTTATTTATTTCTTACGAATAGCAACAGTAGATCATATCTTTTTCCTTTGAGAATGGCAACACTGGTCTCTTCATTCTGGGTTCCCGATTTCGACAGATTCGTGCATTTGGTGTGTTACATTCCAGGCATTCTTGTTTCCTTTTATTTTTTCTTCTTTATGTATGTTGTCCAAGTAGAAATAGTTTATAGATATAATCTATCTATTTATTCAGAAACATACATTTTTGTGTTTGCTTCAACAAAATACTTGGACTTGAGAAAGAGTTTTGGAGAAGTGAACAAATCCTTGATTTAGGCTTAGCCCTTGTCCATGTGTATAGCATTATTGCTTGGATTTCATTTGTTTTTCTTTTATCGTTTCCATACCATTGCTTTTTGATGATTTCTTTAACTTGATAATTCGAAATTTGTATTTTTATATATTTTTTTTCCATTTGATTGCAGATTTATACTTTTAATTTGTAAGCTTGTTAGAAAGTTAGGTTTTTCAAGTTACAGCTTCTCACTTTTCTTTCATTGGACTTTCAAACTAATATATATATATATATATATATATATAATACACAGATAAATAAATCTATCAAGCGCATCGAAATCAACCAACTGAAAATGTAAAGATAGGTGCCAATATTGTCTTGCCAATATTATTACAATGAAAAGCTTATTGCAAGTTATCTAGATAAAAATGCTTATATACAACTTAATCAATCTAACACTGAAATTGAAAATCGCATTAAGGCTAAATATAAAATTTTGAGTTACAACATGAATTCAATCAGATTCCCATATATAACTCTTATACCTAATCTACATAAAAATCCTGTTAAATTTAGACCAGTCACAAATGAATATAAAACCTATTTAACTCATGCTAATGTAAAACTATCAAGACTTTTGAAGAACATATTGAAAAAAATTAAAATTCTGGTGTATATTTCATAAATAATAGTTTTGAAGTTATAGAAAAACTTAAAAATATTTCTGATAATTTACACAGAAGTTGTGATTTTCATGACCTTTTCTGCAATATTGACATAAATGATTTATTTTGCATATTGATGGAGTTGTATGAAAAGTATGATATGCGAAACCTAATTAAAAGACATGTTTTCAAGTGTTTTGTCGAAATGGTTTTATTTGAAACTGTATTATACGACGGAACAGTTTTTTATAAACAGCGATATGACATACCTATGGGAGGGGCTTGCTTCTCTATTCTTGCAGATATCTACTTAAATAAATATGAAGAAGGAACTCATATATTGCATGCAACAGTATTTATTCGATATGTGGATGACATTTTGTATGCTTGCCCCGATAGCCAAAATAACTTAGATTTTACTTTTTATCCATCGAACTTAACCTTGACTGACACAGCACGTGACATTGATCAAAGCATTAATTTCCTAGACTTAACTATATACCAGAAATCTAATGGTTACGTTGGATTTAAACTTTATGATAAAAGAAAAGATTTCAATTTTAAAATAAATTACATAACTTAATGGCATTCTTGTCTACATCGTAATGTATTCAGAGACATTATATTAAACTTTTTGATCAGAAGCAAGCGATTAAATAGTAGTGAGGAAAATCGATATGAAAGCGATCTATGTTACTTGAATGAGGCTATTGCAAAGGGTTTCCCTTTGCGTTTTCTAAGTAATATTATACGAAAATTCTACAACATAACCGTAACGGAAAGTTACAGCTCATATTTATATAAAGGTACTCTTTCAGTTTGAACAGGAGATATGATGCAACCACGGACGTAATAGTTGAACAGTTAAAAGAAGTTTTATTCCTGCACAGGTAGTGTCTATTACAATTTTGATGCTTGGATGGTGACGTGTGTACGAGGTTTGTTTGTCTTGTTATATATTTGAATTTTAAATAGTCATATGTGTTACTGTTTTGTTGTAATGAAGCTTGAAGATACAGTTTTTGTGGTATAGTCAGTATGGGTCTTTCACCTTTTTGACTTTACATTTTTAGTTTTAGTATAGTGTACTTGGTTTACGACAATGTATCCGCTTCCGGGAGTGTCGTCATGACATCAAGCTGGCTTAACCGGGAAGTGGGGGTCACAATCCCCCCCCGGCGTAATTTTGATACATTGTCGTTCTTTCTTCATTCTTTTTTGATTTATATATATATATATGTTTCAAATAGTTTCTGAGACAATTCAATTTATTTCTAAATTTAAAGCGGAATCGACATTTTCAGATTACAAATCGAAGTACAAATTTAGATATGTGCGACTGATGTAAAAAACGAATTTCATGTCGCTAAAATGTAAAAATGGGATAAAACATGCATTTCCTTGTGAATGGAACATGCTATATTCATGGAACTGATGTTAATATATTTTTAGCATTATATTGCATATAAAAACAGCCTATTTAAATATATTTTTATTCATGTTAAAAAGTGTTATCTGTATCATATAGTGAGCTGATGGAGATTGATTAAGTGACAAATTACACATCCCAAACTGCTGCCCTTTCCCGGCCGTCCAAATGGTTGCTCAAGTCCTAGGATGAGTCGGACGGCTTGGGTCTTCAACACCCCAAACTGCCCAGGCGTCCAAACAGTTACCGTACACCTTTCTGGTAGGCCGGACGGTCTGGGTCTCAACAACACCCCAAACTGCCGATAGTAGAAACTTGAAACTTTGCATACAAGTAGGACTTAACCAATAAGTAATGAGACAAATCTAAAATCGTTTTGAATGTTTTGGAAACATTTAATAATTATAATTTTTTACCTTAAAATGATACCAGGTATAATTCGAGAACCTCTAGAATAAAAAAAAATGTTTTTATACTATTATACGCAGATTAAAATGTCCCAAATTCTCTAAATTAACTTTATTGGTAAATAATCAACCGTTTTCGAAATATTTTTAATTAATAATTACAGCAGACACATTTTATAATTTATAATTCAATTTTTTATGCAGTTTTTTGTTCCATTTGTAACCATGGTAACATAGTTACCACGCAGGTAAAAGTAAGGAATAGAAATTTCATTTTAAGAACACGCCAGTATCGTTTGAGACAATCATTCAGGTGGCGCTAAGATAAGAAAAGTAGATCTGCATTCTGATATTTCTATAGCAAAAGGTCTGAAGTAATTATTTAAACTATCGATTTTGTATAAATAAATTATTACCTCAATGCAAATTAGAACTATAACAATAAAGAATATTTCTACGTATTCAAAATTATTTTACCTTCCAATATATTTTTATCTCAATATATTTTGTACTCTATCCTACGTAGTACTCTACTCTACGTTTGTACTCTATCCTACGTACTACTACTACTACTACTACTACTACTACTACTACTACTACTACGTTTTGCACTCTATCCACACATATACTTTGTACTCTATCCCTTGTTTGATTGACATATATTATTTAAAGATTTTTTTCAAGGGAAAAACCAAAAGTAGAGCGTGATCCAAAATTCGAATTATATACACTTATAGAGCTTTCAAAATGCTACAAATTCTTACTTATTGTTCAAAGTTAGCTCCTTCAGTTTTTGAGATATAAGCATTGCAACCTTGAAAAACGGTAAATTTTCAATGTTCTTCAACTCGACAAGACGATTACTCGAAAACTGTAAGAGCTTCTTTTAATAATAAATATAGATTTTAATACTAATTGTTTTAGTACACATTTTTGTCGTTTGCTATTTATATCTGGCTTTTAGAGTTTACTATGTTTCGAGTGAAAGTTTGAAAAATGTAAAAAAATGGAAACAGCACTTTGTCAAAGAGCTAGCTACTTTAAGATTAAAAAAAAAACGTTTAAAATATTAAAATATTGAAATTATTTTTATACATTAATAATCAGAGCCCATTTTCGACAGAACAAGAAATATTATTTGCAATTTCATCTATTAATTTCGTGTGTGTGGCGGTAAAGCTTCTAAAGTGTTCATATTTTCTGGAACGCTCCGTTTTTACCGCTAGAGAAATCCCACCCATAGATGTCATTCACATCAAAAGCAATAACAAGTAAAAAAAACTGATGTGGGCAACACATGACTTTCCTTATATAATGTAATGAATTTACTACTTTTACAGTAAAAAAATAGGTTTTTCTTATAGTAGATACTAATATTCTTTCCAAGACATTGAATTTTCGACAATAAGTCATCATTTTCATTGAATTAGCGTCATTTTTATCCATTTGGCGAGATTTTCGTTAATTTGGCAACATTTCAAAAAGTCGCCAAGTTGGCGACATTCCGCCAAATTCGTCGCCAAAATCTCGCCAAGCGTTATGCACTAAGAAATAAGTTATTCTTACAGCAGATAAATGACTATTGGCGTTCAAATACAAAAGTATTACTCAGAGTATCTTTTTTCATGAATGGAACGAGCTAGATCCACGAGAATGATGTCACCCAATTTATCGCATGGTATAACATATGAAAAGTGAACATGTTTATCAATAGGAAATATTTTTTTTTTATTTTATATGACTGTTTGATATTTTTTTTAAAAAATGTACAATATCTCGAGAACGGTTCGTGTTAGCGTTCTAAAATTTATGTCAATCGTGTTCTAATGAAAAATTACATAAGAAATATCTATTTGCGTAACTTAGTGGTTTTGATTTTTTGACGATTTTTTTAAAATTTCATTCGAAAATTTAGGGGGGTTCTGAACATTCGATTGCGTATAAAAACAATAGGCTTCCAGTGTTTACGGATTGTGATTTTTGTACCAAATTTGGTTCAAATCGGTCCATTCGTTCGTCAGTTATCGTCTCCACAGGCCCACTGACACACACACACACACACACACACACACACACACAGACATCACTTCAAAAATGTTTGATTCGTGATCAGGGATGCTTGAAACGTGCTCTCCCGTCAAAAACTCGAATTCGAATTTTCCACCCCGTCACAATACTTTCCTTATACATTATGTATATAAGGAAAGTAACAAGAAAGATCAATCATGCTTAAAGCATTTATTACGAAACACTTTCCAACTTCAATGCAATTTTATTTAAATATGGCTAAAATGCAATATATTCCTCGGTAATATTTTAAAACTTATCACAATACTACATTAATTTATTATATTTGAAAACTTTCATCGAAAGAAATTAACTTCATTCAAATGACGGCATTGAAATATAAATTGCCTGGTTTAAACATCTCTAAAATGTGATACATTCTTCCGTAATAATTTTAGAATTATCATAATACTACGATAATTTATTAAATTTGAAAACTTCATCGAAAACAACTGAAATTCATTCAAATGACGTCATAGAAAAAATAACACGTCTGGCTCTCTCTATAAAAGCAGCATTTCATTCATAAATAATTTCCCATTCATGTCATTCATCTCAATACTAAAATAATTTATTTTATTTAAAAATGAAGACCATGGATCTACAAGTAATTAAACTCTATGCGTAAAACTTCAACGAAAAAATCGTCCTTCTGTTGGTAAAATCAATGAATATTTCATTCATATCAGCTACGCAGAACTCCATGAACTAAATGATTTTGTGTTAAAGAAATACAGCAATTCTAATACAACTCATTCTACAAATTTTGCTGCTTACATTTTACATAGGTGAAAAATAGGCTTCGTTGTAGAATTAATCAAATTTGGATGAGCATTTAAACTCAAAGATATTGTAATTGCGTTGTTTCAGTATGTAGATGCACAGAATTTAAGCGAAAATAAAGTGGTTTTAGGACGGATACAACACTCAATATGAATTAAAAAGAACTTTAAAAATCACGATTTTGAGACAAGATGGATACCATATATCATTTTGAAGTGGGTCACGTGATCTTTTCATGTCATGGTCACGTGATCGCGTCATATAAGAGGTGTTATTATTGTTTTAATTTTTGTTTGAAAAACTACTGAATATATTTCGCTGAATTTTTTTTTATATATTTTATGGAACAATTTGAATATTACCTAAAATTTTCGAAGCAATTTGTGAATTTTAAATCCGCTTAAAACATGTTTGAAAAATTAGGGCTCAATGTATTCCATTTTTTCAACCCGGGTTCAATCCAAAACTAATTGGGTGATATTATTCATTTATATTCCCATAGGTCCTACAGACCGTCTGAACAACATATGAAATTTCATTTTGATAAAGTCATTTTTACGGCAGTTATCGTGCTAATGGACAGATAGACAGACAAACAGACAGAATGAACAAAGTCATAAACACTTTTCAACTTTGTTGTAAAGTGTTAAAAATTGCTAGGCATATGACATAATTAACAAAACAATTTCTCCCAAACGAAGTATTATGTACAAGATGCCGGTGGAAGTTGCTCTAAATATACCAGATAATGAATTTAAAAATGCATTACATTCTTATTCAATTATTAGCCTCTATGAGCTGAAAGATTGTCAAAATATCGATTGGTAAAATTGATGATTTTCCCAAAAACACGAATGTCAAATTTCCGGCGTCGTAATTTAATAGAATTTTCTGGTTTCAATGCATATTTCGCCTACATCGTTATAATTAGAATTGATTTCTCATTAATTTATCATAGAGTTTTATTAGGTTTTGAATGTCTGAATTATAAGATGGCATCAAGGAATCAACGCTTTATATCGTGTAACATGGCGAACTTGGTGTTTGCTTCAGATAAGCTAATTTTATTTTTAGAGAGTGTGGTGACTTAAACTGCTTTTAGAACTATAATATGTACCAAAAATTTAGCAAGAAGCCTTCATATGGTGGCAAGTATTGTGTATACTTCATTTTCAACGGAAAATAAAGTATAAAAGAAAATAACGGAATTTTGATAACAAAAGTAATTTTGGTAAGAAATCTGAATGAAAGTAAAAAAGATAAATCATGTAAAAAGCATTAATTATGAAACACGTTCCAACTGAAATGCAATTTTATTTAAGCATCTCTAAAACGCGATATACTCAGCACTGATATTTTTAAATTATCACGGTACTACAATAATTTATAACACAAGGAATCTTGAAATTTCATCAAAAAAGGTAATGCTATGTATCATCTGCTTCTTTGTGCAAAATCAATGAATATTTCATTCATATCACTTATATTTCAGACTCCAGAGCTAAATTATTTTGCATGGAAAAATTTCAGCAATTCTTATACAACTCATCTTACAATTGCTTGATTTTTTTACATTCTGCATGCTATATAAATTAGGATTCATTGTAGGAATAAACAAAGTCTAGTGATCGTTTAAAATAAAAAATATTGTAATTGCGTTGGTACATATTTTGGATGCACAGATAATATGCAAAAATAAAGCGGTTTTATGACATGCAATACTAAATATAAATATTAAAGATCTTCAAACCACGACTTTTACACATTGGAAAAAGATGGAAGCCATATTTTATTTTGAAGTAGGTCACGTGATCTCTTCATATAATATGGGAGTAATTATTATTTCAATTTTCATTTAAAAAACTACCAAACATATTTTGATGAACTTTTTTTTACACATTTTACATGATAATTTGAATGTTTTCTAAAATTTTCTAAGCAATTTGAATTTTAACTCTGCTTAAAAATTATTTGCAAAATTATGTCTCTTATCGTTCAATGCATTTCATTCCCGGGTTAAATCCTAAACTAATTGGGTGATATTATTCTTTTTCATTCCTGTATGTCCCACAGAAACAACAACATACTAACATTTCATTTTGATAAAGTCATTTTTACGGCAGTTATCGTGCGAACGGACAGATATACGGATAAACAAAAAGAAAAAGTCATAAACACTTTACAACTAAGTTGGAAAGTGTTAAAAATGCATCTTCTCATTCATTTTGATAGTGATTGTGGTATAAGTAGAATTAAACACTATATCATAGAGATGTAAGAGAAAGTCCAGACATACACTACAGGTATTTTTACTGTCTTATACTAAGTATAGAGAAAGTATTGTTTTCACGTTCTTTTATTTCGAGATTTTGATACCGATATATATTTTATGACCTCCTGAAGATGTTTTGACTATTTCTAGAGTGATGTCCGTCTGTGGTGAATTTCTTGTATACAGGATAGCTGCCACAAATATTAATGGATTTTTACGAAACTTTAGATGCGGTTTTGTTAACTAAAAATCTAGGGAAAGATTTTGAAATTAGAATGAAAAATTTGAAATTTTAAGTTTTTTTAGAATGGAAGCATGGGATAAAATTTGACATAATCATGTTGAAGATCCAAATCACCCGAAGGTATGAGCAGCAGGTTGGGTGACCGGAAGGAGTTGGGTGACATAACCATGTTGTTGTTGAGACCCAGACGCAGTCCGACCTACCAGAAAGGTGCAAGGTAACTGTTTGGACGGCCGGGAAGAGCCACCCAATTTAGACCGGAACCCAGTGGGGAGGCATCCACAGGGACCGCACCCTCTTTCTATAGATATCATCTCCACAAGTTGACATAAATACAGACAGCTAGACAGATGTAGGCAGAATTATATATAAAAACCACACAGGAATCATTCCTAAAACTATTGATTATCCTTCAGGGATGCTCAAACCAATTTATTGCATCAAAGTCTTCAAATCAATTTTATTACTTCATTACGATGTGTCTTTTAAATATACTGTGGCGTAAAGATATTAAAAGTTCTAGTAAGAATTAATACAGAGCTTATACTTTGTTGTCATAAAATACTTTTTAAGTTTAGAAGTTCGCAAATTAACTATTCCAGAGGCGTTTCAGAAAGATTGAGGAATTCTTTGATTTGCTACTTCCACATGAATAATTAACAAAGAAGTTGTTATAATAGAGGAAATTAGAATTTTTCATTTGGGGTTCCTCGGTACTTTTATTTCATAAGCATTCTCTGAAGTAAGTTTTGGGGAATTTGTAACTAGGATTCATTAAAAGAAGACGGACTAGATATGTTTTCTTTGAATTTCTTTGTCATGCGTTGGAAATCGTGTGTTTATATAAATAGAGGTAGGAAACAGAATAAGGAAAAATGTCTGCAAGATATTAAAAACTCGTTAAATAGTTTTTCTCTAAGAGAAAAGGAAAAATGTAGATTAGCAGTAACGATGTAACTTGTTTTTCTGTTAGTTTCCCTCGCATTTTAACGTCTATATCAATTGCTAATAGATTTTTTCTTTCCTCATATACATAATGCATTGACATAAATAGTATACTGTGTAGGTTACATAGATTGTATAGGTTACATATATTGTATAATGTATGCTAGAGCAATCGAAAATTAGAATTCAAAGTTTCGTTGGACGAGCACTTTTTAAGCACATCTGAATTCGAATCGATGGTTGCGTGTGTATGTTAGTGTGCGTGTATTACTATATGTATGTTAGTGTGTATGAATGTTAGAGTGTATGTATGTTAGTGTGTATATATGTTAGTGTTTATGTATGTATGTTAGAGCGTGTGTGTGTATCCAAGTATGTGTATGTTAGTGTGTGTGTATGTTAGTCTGTGTGTATGTTAATGCGTGTATGTTAGTTTGTGTATGTATGTTAGTGTGTATATATGCTAGTGTTTATGTATGTATGTTAGAGCGTGTGTGTGTATGCTAGTGTGTGTGTATGCACGTATGTGTATGTTAGTGTGTGTGTATGTTAGTCTGTGTGTATGTTAGTGCGTGTATGTTAGTTTGTGTATGTATGTTAGTGCGGCCTGTGTGTGTATGTTAGTGCGTGTGTGTATGTGTGTGTGCGTATGTTAGTGCGTGTGTGTGTATGTTAGTGCGTGTATGTGTATGTTAGTGCGTGTGTGCGTATGTGTGTATGTTAGTGCGTGTGTGTGCATGTTAGTGCGTGTGTGCGTGTGTTAGTACGTGTGTGTATGTTAATGCGTGTGTGTGTATGTTAGTGCGTATGTGTGTCTGTATGTTAGTGCGTGTGTGTGTATGTTAGTGTGTGTGTGTATGTTAGTGCGTGTGTGCGTATGTTAGTGCGTGTGTGTATGTTAATGCGTGTGTGTGTGTATGTTAGTGCGTGTGTGTGCCTGTATGTTAGTGCGTGTGTGTGTGTATGTTAGTGCGTGTGTATGTTAGTGCGTGTGTATGTTAGTGCGTGTGTGTATGTATGTTAGTGCGTGTGTGTGTATGTTAGTGTATTTTTCCGTGTCTCCGTGGACGCGAAATCTTACGAACAAATGAAGCGTTCTAATAGAATCGTTTGGAACGAAATTTGGTAGAAATAGTAGAATTAGGAAATACTGGAACCCTATTGACTTTAAACGCAATCAAATGTTCAGAAGACACCGTAGTTTTCGAATGGATGGATATTTGAAAAAGTAATTAAAAATCAATCCTTCAATAATAATAAATAAATAATTATTTTAGACGCAATTTTTATTAGAACATTAACATAAACCGTTTCAGAGATAATAAGCGATTTTCGAATAAACATTTTAAAAAATAATTAAAAAATCTTCACTTTTAATATTGCTAAATAAATAAAAGTTTCAGAGATCATTTTTCATTCGGAAATGAAAGACAAACATTTCATAACACTATCATGAACCATTCTCGATATAATGCACATTTTTCAAATAAATTTATCAAAAATGTGACAAATTACAAACAGTAGTAAGGTTAGACAAACATGTTTACTTTCTATATTCAGTATCATTATCGTGAATCAAGTTCGTTCCATTCACGAGAGAATATACTTTTCGTAATAGTACTGTGACTCGACGCTCAAGATATTATTTATTTCATAAGATATTAATTTAATGTCAGTTGCATTTTTAAGAGAATTTTTCACCTGAGTATGAATAAGTCAATCCACTTGGACTAATAAGTTGCTAAAATCCCCTAATTTCAATTTACGTGGTGTTATTTCAATGCCAAAAATAATTTCCTGTGGATCCATTATATATCTGCGAAAGAAGTAAAATCACTGCATTTTGCAGGGCAAGTCATGTGCTGCACAGATCAGATTTTTATGTATAAAGAATTAGAATAAAGCTTTTTCACTGTAAGAAATCTATCTTTGATTTAGAGTTTGTAAAAAAATTCTATTAGACACCTCATATAAAGGTTGACTGAAGATTTCAACCGGTTGAAAAAGGTACAAAAAGGTTTATCGATTGTATTAAGATAAAAACTCTGCGAAAATATCCAGAGTGTCCCCTATCCACTATTACGTCTTCACAGCATGAAAATTATATATTAAAAAAAATATTAGGAAAATTCGTCTATTAATTGCACGGTTTCCGTTCTAAGTTGATATGAAAGGTAATTTTTCCATTTTAACGATGGCGTTAAGATGGTAACACTGTGATGGTATTTTTGGTTTTCTAAGAAAATGATTTGTGAATATTGCTCAAAAATATGAAATAAGTAGCAACTCATTCGAATTTTTAAAAAAATAACGCAGCGATGGACCCTCTCTTGAGGTGCTTTTGTACTAAATTTCATGGCCGTACGACATTTTGATATTTCTTTACAGACAGATATCTTCTTCTGTGATACAATATGTTATGCAAAGAAGGATCAGAAAGTTCGGGGACTGTGTTTGATATGTGCAACCTTGATTGGAGGAGAGGGGAACTATTTTACCGTGGCGTAGAGGCACATGGGACGCGAGATGTGAAACGGAAGAAGCAGGTGCTTTCCCAGACATTGCGTATCAGTGAAATGTAGTCGTTCGCGTTCGTCGAAAAGGAAAATTGTGTTTGAAGAACAAAGTGCGGGTATCAAATTCTGCCAGCGTTTGGGGAAATCGCTCGGAAATATATAAATATATATCGGAAATATATAAATATATATCGGAAATATATAAATATATATCGGAAATATATAAACATTGCACCTGCTAGCAGGTGCAATGTTTCTGTCTGCGATTTCTCCAATACGCCATTTCCGTTACCATACGCCATCCATATTCTCTCATTTCCCCATATCCCAAATCTCCATACGCCATTTCCGTTTTCGATGAACGCGAACGACTAAAGTTCACTGACACGCATTGGAAAAACTCTGCATTGAGGACCTGCTTCTTCCTTTCACATCTCGCGTTGCATGTGCCTCTACGCCACGGTAAAATAGTTCCCCCTCTCCTCTAATCAGGGTTGGAGGTTTCAGTACAGTCTCCGAACTTTTTGATCCTACCTTGTCTATATGTCATAGTTGTAGTTATAGTCCAGGGACGACACATTTTAGTTACAAAAATCTACTTTATTAGGTTGACGATCTTGGAACATAACTTTTCACATTGGCCGAGCTCTCCATTGGGGACCATCTAACAAGAGATCTCAGTGAAGTCTGTGAAGTTACATTTACATTTATGGCGGTGGAGGAATCTGATGATAGCATGGAAAACGTGCTGCCCTCGAGTTTTCTATACTTAAAAAATGTGATGGGGATGCAGTTTCAAATGGGAAAGTTTACGCAATGGTTAGGATGAGTGACTATATATGGTGTTGTAGGGGCAAATTGGAAGTTTCGGCTGACTTTGTTAATAACAGCTTGGGATAGAATTTAATGTGGTTGTTATAAGCGCATGACATGAGATAAGAATTTCGAATAAGAATTACGAAAGAAAAGAGTACATTGATGGGGAAAGCTTAAAATTCCTGTATCATCATCTGTATAATTCAGACATCTTCTTTTGTGATATATATATATATATGTACATATATATATATATATATTATATATATATATATATATATATATATATATATATATATATATATATATATATATATATATATACAACACTTACAAAAAGTGAAATTATAAAACAATCTAAAGAATTTTTTATTACAACTTTCAAGAACAAACTGTATGAGAACATTCCATTCCATTCTATTTTAAATCATATTAACGTATGTCTTCCTTTGTCCAATATAAAAATCATGATCAATTATAGATTCGTCAAAACCAACGGAAGGAAATTTTTCAATTATAACAAAATTTGTCAAGATGTTGCATCAAATAATGTAGATTCTTGTAATTGTCATGAGAATATTCATAGTGACACTCATCATAAGCATATAATCTCCGGAAATCTAGATTTTATCAAAGACAAAAGACTTAAAAACCTGCTTCAACTCGGTACAAAGTACCGTATACAAGAATTTAAAAATGTATACGAAGAATTTTATAATGATCTCGACATCTTCATTTATAGATTGGCGGTAAAACACAGTTTACCAATACAAGCATTTAATGAGTGGAAATATAAATTTTACAAAGCGTTTTGTCACTACTACCCGCAGCACTGCAAAAACAATAGAGAAATTAAAGTTCCATCCTCGTTCAAGCAAATTAAAGAAGAATATGTATTAACATATACCGATAAAATAGTATCAAATTATGCCTTCACTTGTAAAAAGTTCTACGTGGATACACTAAACCAAAGTTACAGGGACAGTGAAATGTATGCTTTAATACCCAGTAAAAAATTGATACTGACTAAAAGAATAGAGGCACTTTACAAAAGAATAGGAATTGATATTAAAACAATAAAATATCCATATTTGGTCCTGATACCCAAATTACACAAAATACCTGTCAAATTTCGAACTGTGACGGTGGGATGTGGTTCATATTTGGAAATAGCAAACAAAAAACTTTTGGATTTACTCATAATAGTTATGCATGATATTAAAAGACATAACTCTATTATGATAAAAAACGGACAGGAACTGATAAACCGACTAAAGTTTTGTCATAACGATATCAACTTTAAGAGTTACGACTTTCGAGATCTTTTTAACAATATTGATTTGGATAATTTACAATTGATTCTGAAAGATCTACATGAAGAATACGATCTAAAGCAATTTATAACTTATAGAAGATACATGGACTTGGTAGAATTGGTATTAAAGGAAAACATACTACACGACGGAAGCAATTTTTACAAACAAATCAAGGGCATACCT